>JAQFVV010006794.1:0-344099 GCA_028023455.1 Epiperipatus broadwayi
TATGCAAAAGCTTTATAATGTAATGATTAGTTTATCCACCTACTATGCTTACAATATGGGACTTGAATCTGCTTAAAGCTATGATTTTTTTTTTTTTTTTGCATTGCTGGTTGGTAGTTAAAAATTCTCATCAACCAGAGGTTGATTTGCCCAATGAGTAAAGTCTATTTATTCAATGTTTCTTAATAGTCAGGGGATTCTGTAAGAACTTCACCTTATATTAAGCTATTTACTGCTGTTTTTCTACTCATTCAGACAGCTTAAAAAGGTAAAATTGTTTTTAAACATTGCATGGCAAAAGTCTCTCAAGCACACCCCATAAAGAACGGTGATAGGAAAACACCAGACTTTCCAGTACTCCAGTAACTAGACGGTGATTAGTTCAGTAGTTTTTTATTTATATTTCAGCTAAGTATAGCTGGATTCTCATTTATTGATCAGTTAGAGATAATAAGCCAAATCGACTATTAATCAATTCTCTGAATAAAGGATTTTAAACTTATTTAAAACTTAGAAATTTATCTGGCCCAGTTTCAAATCATAAGTCATAAGGATGCTCTAATCTATACTAAGAGGTCCATTATCCATCTGTCTATCTTGTGCAAACCAAGCACATCAAAGGTTCTGAGTGAAAAGATACTGTTTCTTTCTCCAAGCTGCTTGCAGAATTATCTCTGAGTTAATGCATATTTACCCAGCAACATGGCCTAGCCTGTCTAGATCATGAGTTATGACATGAGATTGATAGTATGGTTCTTACCTTTATAGATCCTTCTTCAATGCTTTCCCTAACATCATGAAATTTTGAAAACTACTTGAAAGCATTTTTGCGACCCATGGCTTCACAGTGTTCAGATCATATCACAAGTTTTACTAACAATTTTGCTCAATTTAAAAGATAATTTAATGTTGGTGAATTTTTCTATCATGCATTAAGGTATGAGATGCACTGTTACATTTTATGTCAAAACTTGTAACCCAGACACATTAGTGCCTTAAAATTTTTGTAGTAAATAGCTAAATTGGGTTTCTATATAATACATGCATTGATTTAGCGATAGCACTGCAGACAATTTGGAGGTAAAAACAATTACCTTT
Organism: Epiperipatus broadwayi; assembly: GCA_028023455.1. Taxonomy (NCBI): domain Eukaryota; kingdom Metazoa; phylum Onychophora; class Udeonychophora; order Euonychophora; family Peripatidae; genus Epiperipatus; species Epiperipatus broadwayi. The sequence goes on from JAQFVV010006794.1 coordinate 1,099, forward strand.
TGATTACAACACCCTATATGTAAGTTTGCTTACTGGTGAAAATCATTTACTGGAATTTCCTCAAAATAATTATCTTAAATAGTTTGCTGCATGTATTTTTGCCCTTATGAATAGTCACATAATGCCTTGCATAATTGGTGCAATAATAGGGTGATAGACTCCAGAATTCTATATTCGTAGATCACAATTCCACTTTCACTGCTCAAACTTTTTCAGAACTGCCGAGAAATAAATCGTTCAGTTAATATTAATTAATTCGATATTTATTTACTGAGTTTATAATTTGTGACTACTTTGGTTTTGAAACTCAAATCATAAACATGGAATGTTAAGAAAATAATTGGACTTATCTTCTAATTTGCTATTACTTTCATTCATTGCTTTTCTACTCATCCTCCGGTCAATACAGTGTTAATTAAATTAAGACATTGCATGATCCCAATTTACATAATGCTGTTTAGTAATAAATTCTTTTTTTAGTTCTGCCACCTAGGGTAAGCTTTAGTAATCAATCGATGCTAGATAGTAGTGCTTAATAAATTCCTCTCCAGTATTGTTCTGTCTAATAACCCCAGACTAGTTTCTAGCTTACAGCTTCCACAAATTTTTTCAAACATTTATTTTATTCCAATCCTGATTAAAGTATAAAGGTGCATACAATTAGCAAATAACTAAGGACACCATAATTTAAATACTGAACTGGTTTCAGTTCTCTATGATTACATAAGCAAGTCTGCTTGCATTGAAAACATGAATGTGTAGTTTACCTTGATGGCTTGATAGTAAAACAACGAAGTAAAGGTGAGTACTAGAGAAAAGCTGTATTAGATCCAAAATGTTCAAATGCAGTGCACCCAGATCTAAAAGCTTCTCGTTGATGAAAGCCAGAAACTAGTCTATGGATATTTGATTAGAATAGAGCTCGGTAGGTATTGATTAAGCATTAACATCTGCCATTTATTGATTATTAAAGTTTACCCATCTGCCATTTATTGATTATTAAAGTTTACCCTAGATAGCATACCCATTGTGAGAGGAAAAGAATTTTTTACTAAAGCATTAAGTCATTACACAATTCATTAACAGCCACTTGCAAATGAGTACCATCGCTATGAAGAAGAAGGATAAATAAAAGAAGTATAAAGATTGAAAATTAAAAAATAGGTATTGTGACCAACATTAATTGCAAATCCATCCACATAGTTTCATACTAGTCTTTTAGTTCATTTGATATTTTTTGATGTTGACTATTAATCTCTGCTAAGGGAAATGATACTTTTTGAATGGCTTCTGCATTTTGCTTAATTATCCCTTTCACATTATATCCTATAATGATTTGTCTTGAGGTAATCTTTATAGTGTAAATGAGTTCTTCCTCTCCCATGAAAAGTATACTCATGTTTTTGTGAAATATTGTTTTAGGAAATCTGTTATCATTTAGTTGTTCTCATAAAGATGTAGTTTTACAGTACTGGTTGGTCTTGTGATGTTGTGCTATTTTTAGAATCTTACAGAGCATTCTTAAATGTCTGTAGTTTTTTACATCTGATTTCCATGCAATCAATTACGTTTACTTACATCCTTAAATATGACTAATTTAGTTCCAGTAATTGTATCATTACAGTCTATATCCTTTTTTAAACTTGTCATTTGTAGCAGCAATATTTGGAGTCCGCATTGTACCTCAGCTTCCAAGTTCACCTTTTTACTTAAAACATTGCCAAGATATTTAAATTGATTCGCATTCGTAAGATGGTAGCTAACTATGCAAGCTAAACATTGCCGGAATTTTTCTTCCCATCATCGGCTGCTAAAAGACTTGCTTTCTTTTTTTTTTTTTGAACAATGATTATTAAATCAAAGTCTTTAGAGATTGTCATTCAAAATATTAAAAATATTCTAGTCATCATCATTTGAATTGGCAAGATTAGCATAATCATCATCTTACTGCTCAGAAAACTAAAAAGATACAATGAAGAATTTTTAAGTGAAGGATTTTTACTATTACACTTACATAATTAATTGTCAGGAACCAATTGCTTTTATGATTATTATAGTAAATTAAGAGGGAACATTAAAAAGCTTTTGTCACATTTTTAATCCTAAAAATGTACAATTAGCTTACCCTAAATGTAATGACAGGAAAGTAGAGTTAAAGAGGTTATAAAAGAGACTCAGTAATGAACAGAAAATCCAATAGTGTTTAGTGGAATATATTTTGGAACATGTGCATTTAAAGATAAAATTTTGCATTTCCATTTGTTGTTATTTTAAATATGACATTGCCTTTGATAAGTATGCTCACCACCAAAAATATTTTAAGAAAATAGTATTTACAAGGGTTTCATTGAATATGTGGTATTAATATTTCTTTTAAATTATTACATTTCAGAGATGAAGTTATCATAATTATTTATAAATCATTAAGGTTTTTATTCATTTTGTGCAGTCTTCAAAATTTATGTTTTTTACTAGCTTTTCTCTATGTTTTTTAGTCATCTCATTCTCTCTTAATATAGAGTTTGCAGTACTATTTTCCTTATTTTCTTATTAAACAATTTGATCTTTTTATTGGAGGTTTCTTGATCTTATAACTTTCTACTATTTAAATTTATTTTTCCTTCCAACAAGTATTTTGAAAATTTTCTACTCTAATATCTTTTTTCATTCATTTCTCTATAGCTTCATTTCTTCCTATTTTCCTGAAGGTTTGTGATGATGGTGTTTTAGTTGTATTTATATATTGGACTATTTCCATCATCTTATATAAGAATTGGCTCAATTGGTTAGAGTGTTATCTCAAATTCAATACTCAAGAATCTAAGGGTCAGGTTTGACTCCCATGTTAGTACTGTCACTGGTCAGGCTAGCAATACCTGGAGAAGAGTGGAGAATAATATCTCTCGAAATGTTGTGCCTATATTAACCTGTATGCTATTACTAAGTTAAATTTTTCTAAAGACATTCAATACTCATATTAGATGATGGAAATAGTTCAATATATCAATACTAATTTAAGATAAAGCTCTTCCAATCATTTGAAGCCCTTTACCAGTAAATTATTAAAATTGGAATGATGCAGAGAAGATTATGATGGCCCTATATAATTATAGGAGCAAGTTGATTAGTGGTGTTTAAGTCTTAGGTTAATACCTTAAACATGTAAAAGAAGTAAAATAGATTTTTGGATCTACAATTGCAGTCCAATGCTTCTCTTTGATTTAGACAAATATCTAGAAATTAGTCTCTACTATTTAGTATATAATGATTATTTAATCTTACAATGCATGGCTGTGAAATACAATCATATGAATAACTACTTTTAATAGTGATATTTTCTAAATTTTTAGCAAATTTAATTTACAATTGTTCTAGGTACTTGCGACATTATCTTAGAAATGTGTTTGCAGGAGCATTTGAAAAGAGGGATTTATCTCCACTACCTGTTGACAGACCATTAGTTACAAGATCCAAAGGTAAGTTTCAGTAAAAAAAAATAATAATAATAACTATGGTCATTTCAAAGTTAATTTATTTGGAAAGTTATTTATTTTAATTTTTTAATTGTAATTATAAAAATATGTTAAAATTTCTTCTATGCAGTTCAAAAGTGTGCTGAAATAATCTCTCGGGCTAAAAGACCTCTTCTTTTAATTGGAAGCCAGGCTATGCTTCCACCCACACCAAGTGGTGATCTGCAGGAAGCAGTGAATGTAAGTAGATTTATTTTATTAATCCAAGATATTTATAATATTGGTTTACTAGGTGCTGTGTCCAGCAGCTTTCTATTGCCTGCTGGATTGCAAACACAATTAAATAAAGAAATACTAAGAATAATGTGAAACAGCATGGCAAGTAATTTAAAGTTAACAAAGTTTTATTTACAGAGGGTTAAACATGAAGATAATCAATCATTAGCAATTACATAAGTTACATATTATACACTATATATACATATCTCAAATTAATATAATATATGGGGCTCAAAGGCATACAAAATAATATTAAAGATCGTTATGACCTGTTGTGAGTCTCGTAAGTTTACTTTCACACATCCGGAAGTAAACTGCTCTGCATGGCTAAGGTGAAATGGGGATGACTGGAGCACCCGTCAGATCGCACATTCTGCATTCCTGGAGCTTCGCCCAGAAAGTCCTCATCTTGGTTTTTTACACGCACTCCTGTGTGTTGTAGAATGTCTCTTCATTGGCCATCAGCTGCCCCCATGGTAGTCAATATGTAGAGTTCCCATATTCAGATATTGTGATCAGATAACGTATTTCACATTCCAATTATCTATTTTTAGCAATGAGTTTTCATTATCAACAAATCTTATCAGGAACTAAAATTAATAGCTCTGCTAATACTGATTATTTATCAGTATAACTAATCTTTGTAAGTATAAGATTTACTCTTTTAATTAAAACTAATTAATGTAAGTGCTTTTTTAAAATAATGTGTATGCCTTCAGCATATACGCACATACATTTACTTTTACAAACATAATATTATATTTAATACTACTTATTTTATGTGTATATATAAATATAGACATATACTTAGCACCAGGTTATGTAAGAGTGTTTTTCTTGTGACATCATTTGGTGGTCTATTTATAGCATAGCAATGCATTAGAGCAATTATTTCTTCCTTTGTTTTAATATTAAGGAAGAGATTGCATGTTTCTATGCATCTAGACATATAGCATGATGTACCAAATGTAATGGGATTCACTTGCAGGTTGAATTAGTTCATTACAAAGCTGCATGGGCAAAAAAGTTTAATTAAAAAAACTATGATAGATTGATTAATAAATTTATATATTGCTATGTGTGTGTACGTGTACATATTTGATATATGTGTGCAACTAAATTATACTGTTTTAATAAAATTATAAAGAAATAGATTAGTTTCTAGATTTTATAAAACTATCAAATATTTTGTAAACGAAATATATTTTAATAAAATTATAATTATTAAGATGATAACTTATATTACGTAAGGGAAGAAGGAGAAGTTAGATAATTAAAGTTTCAATGTAGATTGATTCAGTAAAAATAGGAGAATCCACTGGTTAAAAACATTTTCCTCAGAATAGCTTCCAATAGCTGTACCAGGCTGACCGTTTTAAAGTATTTTTCAATATTTCATACACCTCAGCAGTTATGATGATGATAACAAAGGACCATTTACCACGTGTGACTAGAAAACTTTAACCACACCAGTCACAAGACCTGGAACTGTGCTATTGGATCCAGACAACTACCGAAGTTTGATAAAATGCAACATTGCCTGCTTTAAAGAAGAAAACCATGCAATAAGAAAAGATTGAATTCTGCTGTAAAACCTGTCATATTTCTCTAGTGGGATTCATCTAAAGTGTTTATAGTCACTGATACCTGAAGAAGGTAATCGCAATCAGAACTGGATTATTAGAAACTATCAATAAAGATATGTACATATATAGTGAACATATATTACTTGCAGAAAACCATGTTTTAAGACTTAATAATTAAAGATATTTGATAAAGCCTTATCTCTATATTTATTCTTAAGACTTTAAGTTATAATACTTATATTCTTATTTTCAGTATATTGTATTTATTTAGTAGTACTTACAAAAGTATAAGCAACGATTTTTTTTATTTATTGTAAAATAAATTGTTTACTTATTTTTTTGTAATAACTAAGTTTATTTTTTGCTTTTTGGACTCTTTCCAAGCATAGGCCATTATTATCCACCAACCCTGAGAAATTTTGCAATCCACTGGGGGACATGCAGACACAATTGTAGTAATTTAAAATAATGGTGGTCAGTAGGTTTTCTATTTAGAAAGCTTGGCACCTGAAGATTAATTTTAAATTGAATCTAAAAAAAGAGAGAAAAAACACTTTTGGAATAATTACACTTAAAAACACTTTTGGAATAATTACACTTAACCTTAGTGCCAGGTTATTTGATCATTATCAGGGTAGTGGTTACATTATATATATTTTGGATTATGTTAATCATTGCTAATTATTATATATTGACCTCAGTTTCAATTCATTACATTTGGAGCATCAATGAGTAGCATGAACATCTTGATGAATAAATCAAGCATATAGTGGTATATAACATGATAAGTGGCATGTAATATATGTGTCTAAATTGATTTTAAAGTGTCTGGAATGAGAAATAGGTTCAGCATTTATAAATATATATATATTAATCTTTTAATATAGCAATAGTTTGAATCAAGGTAGACAGGAGAAAGTTTAATAAGTGCAGTTATATTTAGATAAAATAAAAACAATAATGCAGGTATATTACATTATACTGAAGAGAATTGCATTGGACGGGATGAGTCTGGTGTGTTTATTTAATGATAGAGTGGAAATAAAAATATTTAAGATTGTTGCAAAACTGAAACAAGGGGATAAGTAAAACAGTTGTAGGACAATCAACAAGAGTGTAATAGAACATTTAGTTACTTATGATAACATGTTCAATAACATGGAGGATGGGAGCATAATTAAATATAGAACAAGTGCCTAAGTTGATAGATCAAGAATTAATTCAGGTAGGGAAAAATCCATGCACATTTAATAGTGAAATGCTGTGTGCATTATGAAAAAATTTAAAAGAAATGCAATTAAAAAGAGATGCAGAATTTAAAGAAAAGAGACGAAAGAGAATTATCAAATTGGAATAAAAGTGAACGAAAAAGAGATATGAAATTTGAAGAAAAGCAACAAAAATATTATGAAAGAGTGGCATTTAAAAATGAAAGAAAACTTCAAGATGGGCCAAGAGGAGACAAATGAAGAATTGGGATTGGAAAAGCTTAAGGTGAATGATATAAAAGAGGTAGAATTGCATACTAATGCTGCAGTACTGAAAATACAATTTAAAGTACCTGTGAAATCAAATATGGAGCTGGAAAACTCTTGACAGAATATTCTAAACCTGAGAGTTTTCTGGATCTTATAGATGGAAATAAAATAAATAGAAGGATAAAAATTAAGAGTTTAGTGAAGCAAGAATGAAAAAAGCTATTATGAGTGATAAGTCAGGGAAAGCTTTGATGACATGTTACAACATGAACTAGAAGAAAATAATGGTGCAAAGTATGATGATGAGCACAACTTTGGTATACAAAAGAAAAATAAAGCAGAAACACAACCTAAATATGCTTAATGATAATGTTGATGCCTTTATTATGAACAATAATTTGGATGAAGACACAAATGAATCAAAATGTGAAAAGCAAAGGATGAAAATTGATGTAAAATATGATGATGATGATGAAGAATTAAAGTGATACCTGAAGAGGAGGATCACAATCAGAACTGGATGTCTAAAAACTATTGATGAAGATGCATGCATTAGTAAACATGATATCTGCAGGAAACCATGATTTAAAACTTTAAAAATTGAAGACATTTGATAAGATCTTATCTTTGTAGTTGACCATAGAGTCTTAAGTTTTAACATTTGTAATTATTATTATTATTATTATTTTTCAATATTTTGTATTATATTTATCTAGTAGCAATTGTGAATGTATAAAGAAGTTCATATTATATTTGCTGATTATAAAAATAAATTGTTGGCTTATTATTAACCAATTTAGTTAGTTTTTGTTTTTCAAACTCATTCCAAACATAAACAACCCTGGGAAATCGTGCAATCCAGGAGGGGGGGGGTTCATGCAGAGGTAATGATAATAATTTAAAATGATGATTATCAATGGTATTATCATTTCTATTTAGAAATATTGGTACCTGAAGATTAATTTTAAATTGAATTTACAAAAAAAAAAATCATTTTTGGAATAATTATACTTTATCTTACTCTTACTGCCATGTTATTTGATCATCATTATTAGAGTAGTGATTACATTGAATATATATTTTGGCTTATGTTAACCATGTCTAATTATTTATATATTGACCTTAGTTTCAATCCATTACAATATATTTGACCAAATGTCAGTACACCAAATGTAACAATAAGTGAGAAAATTTATATAAAAAAATCATTTTATCAACATTCCAAGTATGTAGTCATCTGGCGATGGTTGTGCTAATCAAATATAATGGGATGAAATAATTCAAGTGTAATAATAATAAATATGCAGTTATATATGTTAATATGGCAACTTAACCGAATAATAATAATGTTTTTCTCATCATTTTCAAATATTATTCAACCATAAAAACATTGAAAACTGATTAAACCAAATCCACTCTCATTTCAGTTTATTGTTCTAAAGATAATGGGTTGTATTTCCAGATTCATCATCTATCCCTAAATCAGTCCTCTCTTGGCTGCTAAAAGATTGTCTTGTAAAGATATATTTTGTTATACGTAGAGTAAATTTTATTTACTACAGTAGTAATTTCTTAGATAAGAAGGCCATTCTCACATATATATGTTCTAACTCTTCTTTAAAAAAATGATTGCTTTTTCTTCTGTTATCACTTCTAATTGCTGAATGTAGACCCAAGTGTTTATAATATTACATGATCACCATTCTTTATGCTTACATGACCTTCCTATATCCATTGATTACTCTGCTTGCACTGAGTGGCACTACTGTATGGAGAGTTTTGCCTCTGTAAAAAAAAACAGCTTGTGTATGCATAAAGAATGATGATCATGTGATCTTTGATGGTTTAATACCGATCCTGCCCAATAGGATTATTGTGACTATTGTTATTAAAGAACCAAAGACACCAAAAAGTATGGATGCTGAACTGAGTTCAGATCTATACAACTATACAAATTAATGAGCTTAGCTTGAAAACATTATTGTGTTTTCATTTTGGACTCAAAGCTTTAAAGTTAGCTAAAAAAGTAAAAGGTGGCTGCTGGAGGGTTGCATTAGATCCTAAGATCTAGGTGCAGTGCTTTTAGATCCAAGGCTCTTCACTGATAAAAGCCACAAGCTAGAAACTAGTCTGGGGATATTGAATGAGTAGGCAATAGATAGGGATTTTATGCATAAACTTTCCTGCATCCATTGATTACTCTAGTTTACACTGAGTGGTTCTCTTGTATGGAGAGTTTTGCCTCTGTAATATTTATAATATTGATAATTACCTTTAACTAATTAAGTATATATCATGGACATGAGATGTAAATATATTTAAAAATTAAGGGGAAGAAAATATGTGTTCTTGCTAACAATAACAATCTATTATTTAATAACAAGAAAAATTTAATATGTCATGGGATAAAATGCCTGTTACAATAATTAAGACAAAAAACAGAATAATTGCATTTATTCTCCTTTTATTAATTTAAAAATTGGATTTAAATATATTGTGGAATATTCATTAACTTATTTTAACATAGTTATTTTATTCTGTGAATATTTCTACAAGTATGTTCAGTTCTTCGGCTTAAAAAATATGAATAAATCTATTGATGGGACAATCGAGAGCGAAAATTTTATCAAGATAATTCACAAATCAGAAAGAATGATTTAATGGAATTTGAAAATAATGTCCATATATTTTTTTTTATCTCAATGTCAATCTATTTATCAGGAAAATGATAAATTGTTTGATATTGATATATGAAAAGGTCGGCATTAATTGCAAGTTCATTTAAATGATTCTTTACCTGGAGGCTAAATTCTCCATACAGTAGCTCCAATAATGCAAGCCAGAATAATCAATGGATGCAATTTGGTTTGTGCATAAAATCCCTATCTATAGAGTGCTTACTCATTCATTATCCCTAGGCTAGTTTCTAGCTTGTGGCTTTCATCAGTGAGGAGCCTTGGATCTGAGAGCTATGCACCTAGATGCTCTCAGATCCAAGGTTTCTCACTGATGAAAGCCACAAGCTAGAAACTAATCTGGGGATGATGGATGAGTAGGCATTAGATAGGGATTTTATGCACAAGCCTTCTGGCATCCATTGATTACAAAGGTTTGCTCTTCACAGCACTACTGTATGAAGAGTTTGGTACTCTAATTAATGAGTTATTTAAGAATATATGTGTCATCTTCTGCATCTGCTTTTTTCGTAACCACATTTTCACTTGATCAACATTTCAGAAACAAAAAATTAAATAAAAAATTTTCTAGATTTTGTTTTGTTTCATAATATGATGATGGTTGGGTGTTGTAATGCTAAATGTGACAATGAGATAGCTGATTTATTCTTTTTCAGCTAAATTAAATAATTTGAATTTTCAAATTGCATATCACTTGTCTTTTCCATTTTATCAATTATTTTTACTATAGATTAATGAAGAAGGATGCAAGGATTAATTTTATTTTTTTTAAAAAAGTGATATTTTAATGAGTATATATTTTTTAAAAAATTATGTTGTATAAAGTCATTTAGAAAAAAGGATAAGGTTAAACTTACTTACTTTTAGTCAATTTTACTTCATCTTTTAAAAGGAAAAGGCAGAGAATATCCTTTCATTTATTATCAAAAAAAAAATTCATTTTTTTCCAAGAATGTTATTTTTAGAATCAATTTTTTTTTTTTAAAAAAAAAAAAATGAAATCAATATGAAGTGCTATCCATAGAATTATAATAAGTTTAATATTTATAGTTATAATAAGATGTGATATGTTGAACTATTTCCATCATTTATGAGTGGATGTTGAATGTACAGAAAATTTTAAACTTTATTTAAACTTTTCAAATACAAACAACTTGTTAGTAATAACACACAAATAGGCAATACAGGTTAGTAATTACACAACGTTTCGAGTAATATTCTCCACTCTTCTTCAGGTGTTGTTGGCCTATATGCACAGTGACAATATTCGCTTAAAAGTTGAACTCACACTTTTAGATTCTTGTATATAGAATTTAAAGCAAACACTCTACCAACTGAGCTATTCTGTCAAAGGCAACATATAGTAGAAATTTGATATATTTAAATAGGAGGGTTGATTCAAATCCTCCTGAGTCCTTCAATTTTTTTTTTTTTTAATATTTCAAATTTATACTATATGTTGCCTTTGACAGAATAGTTCAGTTGGTAAAGTGTTTGCTTTAAATTCGATGTACAAGAATATAAAGGTGCGAGTTCAATTTCTAAGCAAATATTGTCACTGTGCATATAGGCCAGCAACATCTGAAGAAGAGTGGAGAATAATACTACTCGAAACATTGTGTAATTACTAACCTGTATTGTCTATTTGTGTGTTATTACTACCAAGTTGTTTGTATTTGGAAAGTTTAAATAAAGTTTAAAATTTTCTATATATTCAACATTCACTCATAAAGGATGGAAATAGTCCAACATATCACATCTTATAATGTATCATTATTTCAAACCTTCAGACAAATATTATAGTTATAATATTTGTAATAGATAAATATATATATATGTATGTATATTTAAATGGACTAATTTTCTTTAATTTATTTTCTTACAGTTCATTGTTTTCTTTCTCAAGGCCTTTTAGAATTCAAGAGTGATATTTCAAATGATATTGTTTCACAAGTTGAGGTAGCTATTACTTTGATAACTGTGCTTCCGAATATCTATATATGTATAGTATCAACATCAGGGTAATTAGTAAATCAAGCACTAATCTTGAGATATGAGAAGGAATTCCTTCAGCTGTTTAGAAATTTGTCTGATGAGGAAAGAGAATCCCCTCTCCCCCCCCTTTTGTTTTCTAACACCCTTTAGTTCACAAAATTGGAATAAAAATTATCTTGCTTTCTTATTTGTAAGTTCTTTACACTACTTAATAACTGCAATGTCTGTATTATTATTTTTTTGCATTTTTTCCTTTACCATTTTTCTTTTTTGCAAAAACTGATTTTGTAACTAAAAAATAACAAATAAATTTTATACATTAATATTTTTTAAATACTCTAAATGTGATTTTCCTATAATATTAATACCCATCTACATTCTTTATTACTTTTCACAATGCTTTTTTCAACCCCACAGTTTCGATTGCCCTGCAATCTTCTTCAGAACTTCTACTTATATTTCCAAATTTGGAAATGCAATAAGAAAGATAGTTATGATTTATATATATATATTTGTTTATTTTTATATTTTTCTCTTTTACTGAGATTTATTATTCAAGCACGCGTGCGTGTGCGGAGCAACTGTTCCTAAAAGTTATTAATATAAAATAGATAACTAAAAATAATAAACTAGCTGAGTGCTTTCAAAGGATCTTGCCTTCATAATCATAGCTTGCTAATACATTTAATGATATGCAAATATGCTAATTCCATTTCTTCGATAAAGCATACCACGTATCCTTCCTATTTATTATAAATATAATTTATAGTTATTATTTTTTTTATTACAAAACAAATAAACATGTTAGTTTTGGTGTGCGTGGGTGTGTTTACCTTTATGCAACATTCATGTGTGTACTCTCAATCGTTATGACCAGATTTTCTATCGATAGTTAGATAAAGATTGTAAAGTAATATTTGAAAAATTACTATTTATCTATACCTATTATAAGATTTTTTGAGTTGATTATTTTAAGAATGGCTAATTAAATAGCTTACCACCTATTTTGGTTTTTTTTCCATTATTATTATTATCACCATCATCATCATTATTGACCTTTTCCATCTCTTTTTTACTAGATTGCCGTTTTGAGCTAACTACTTCAATACTTGTGTGAATGTAATTTAAAACTTATTACAAATCTTTTTTTTTTTTGCTTTAAGTTATTTATTTTTTAGTCTTTAGGTATTCCTTGCTATCTGGGAAGCATGGCTCGGGGTCTTCTTGGCAGAAATAGCCCCATTCAGTTAATACACAATCGCAAAAAATCATTACAAGAAGCAGACGTTGTTATTCTTGCAGGTAATCCATGTATGAATGTGTGCTGACTTTTGTGTACATATGTATATGCAAAATTTTGATATGGTCAAGCATTGTTAGCCAAGAGGTCAGCGCAGCTGCCTTGCAAGCAAGCAGTTGTTTGCAGACTGTTGTTGTGGGTTTGCCTCCCGGCCAATGCTATGACATATGGAAAAAAAAAATTGATATGGGTTTCAGTAACTCCACCTATGTTTAGTAAACTTTTTTGACATAAAATAAAACTGCCCTTGTTGTTCCTTTCATAAAAGGCAGTGATTAAAATCCTTGCAAAGAATAGTTCCATATCCATTTACTGACTAGTATTGGATAGTTAGCCTAATTTGTTACAGCTAACTTATCTGAAATAAAAATCCTAATGCTTGGAAATTTTTTTTTTACATTTACTCCATTTGATTTGAACCCAGGTTATTGAATGGAAGTTAGATATATGATGACATGAATTAGGATAAGAATTTCAAAGGGGAATTAAAAATAAATGGATAGATTGTTTTGGAATCTACCGGGAAGAATTTCAAACCATTTTTCAATTTGAAATCTAGAAATTGGATAGAATATTGGTAACACTGTCACACAAAGACTGCATTTTTGACATTCTGAACCCAGAAGTACATATCAATGTAATCTATTCCTTCACAGGAATATTGACAGTAAATTGATGTCAGTTCATTTGTAAGAAGAAATATCATATCTAACAGAATTGTTAAAGTATACAGATTTAAAAACTGTTTAATGTTTCAGGATTAACAATCTCAAGAATGATGATTTCTATTACTGAAGGCAGATGAAGCAAAGAACTTTCTTTGATCAGAAATCAATGCTTACTGAAAAGATTCTGGGTAGCAGACAAAAATCAACAATCTCAACAAAGATCAGAATATATCTGAATGTTCCAGTGAGTATCAGATATTCAAAATTAGTTCTGAATCTTTATGACCAAGTTGCTATTTCATAGCTGCTGGTTTGTAGCATTAATGCTAGATATGGAAGTAACGGACATCCAGAACTAAACAATCGGTATTTAGAAGCAGTCGCTATCCTTGATAAAAATTATATGATCAATCATGGTCCAAAGATGTCTATCAATCTTACTGACTGAAACAGCATGATTTGGGAAGCCATACCATGATATTGTTTGGTTCAGTTATTATTCTGCATAAGTACATTGCAGCTGCAGACTATTTGCACCTTTTGGGAAACTAGGTTCATTCTATACAAGAGGTTCCAATGAAAAGGTATTTGGTTCTGTCACCAAGCTGTTTGCAGTGCCATTTCTAAATCATTGCTTGTATGTATAGTTTATATATTTACTAGAAAATGTTTTAGATGGTAATGTGTTTAAATTAGAAGTTATGACATGAAATATAATAGTATGTTTTGTACCTTCATTGATTGTCTTCAAAACTCTCCCTACCATCATGAGGTTGCAACCACTTTAAGACATTCTTATGACTCATAGTGTCACTGTCATACATAGTTTGAATCGTTGCAAATGTTTCAGTAGCAATTTTTCCAATTGAAAATAAAATTTAATATTATCTCATTCCAATATGGGTTAAGGTATGAAATATACTGTCACATGTATTTATTCAGAGATGATACTGCAGATCACTTGGAGAAAAAAACAATCACCTTTTCACTGGGTGATTGTGTAGACAACACTACCATCTTTTAAGATAATAATCTTCCATTTTATGCAGCCATCTAGTCAAATGTTGGTTTGATGAAGGTAAGGATTATGGTGCACATTTTTCATGAACAATGAGAGAGGAATTGCATATTTTATACAAAATCTTACTCATTATTTTGCAACCATATTTTATGATTGATATCAATAGTCATATAGCATTAATTGTCTTCTTTTATGATGATTTATAGTAAAATAAAAACCACATTTTAAATAAAGAAGTGGAAAGAGCTTTTTATATATGTATAATATTTAAATAATAAGAGTAATAATGCTCAAAGCTAAATGGGTTTGTAAGTAATCATTAAAAATCAGTCAACACTTAGATAATCCCAGTGTCAATAACAATCAACAAATTCAAACTGTTGTCAAGGCAACCTTTATTGTTAAAAGGATGTTGCCTTGACAACAGTTTGAATTTGTTGATTGTCATTGACATTGGGACTAACTAAGTGTTGACTGGTTTTTAATGATATAATATTTTTATATGATAATACAAGAGTATCTTCCCATTCTATTGCCATCTAGTGTAAGCTTGAGGAATTAATGATTAGCAAATACATATAAAATGTCTATGCTTAGTATTTAAAACTCCTTCTTCCGATTGGTTTCTGGATTTTGCCTTTATCAGTTAAGTTTGGGATTTAAAGTTTGAAAGAATGCAGAAACATATCTAACAGCCATGTTTAACTCCATTTTACCTAGATGGCACTAGAATGGAGACTGTTTTTATATTATACAAGAAGTGATTTGTTGTTATTATTAATATTCATAGGAAGGGGAATGACAATTAATGAAGGACTGAAGGGACAAAAATATATAGTTATGGAACTGGTCTCAGATCTATGTAACTGTTAAAGCAGGTTGACTTGGGTTCAAAACATCAGACTGATTTGAATTTTAAATTTTTAAGTGATAGGTAAAATGGAATTAAAGATGTTATCTGGATGTATATCTGCTTTCCTTTCAACTTTGAGTGTCCAAGCTTCATCGATAAAATCCAAAACCAGACACTGATCTAAGACTGGAAATTTAAATTCTAAGGATAGAGATTTTATATGCATCTGATAATTATTGATGGTAGTGTTTGGTTAGCTGTATACCAGCTGCTAGAGGCACTGGTCTGGTGATTTGGGACAACTTTTATTACTTAATTAAGATTGTATAATTTTAATAGAAATCAATATTTTTTCACACAAATCTTCAAAGATTTTGAGGCTTTTCTCTATGAAGCATGACTTATTTTTTTAAGATACAATTTAAATGTTATATAATTTCAACTATGATAGAATCCAAGTATTTGTTAATGAAAATAATGTCTTAAATACTATATTAATAAAGCTATCACAGGTATTCCAGATATTTCGTCTAACTCCTTTCATTTAAAAATATCAATGATTTAATAATACAGTATTGTAATTTTTGGTCAATGACTTAAAATTATCAGAATAAAAGATAGAAGAATTAATTTTTTTTCTTTTTAAAATCATATACAGAGTTCTCTATAAAATCTTTTTTAAAAAGCACAATTTAATTTTTCCTTTGATCAGTTGAAAATATAATTTATTATACAATAATTTTTATTCTTCGCCATTGTTGCTCACAATGTTGTCTTTGAACTGCTTTCATAATAAATGATATTTTTGAATTCAAAGAAATTGATGTGATGCGATATACTGCCACTTCGCCTTATATCGAGTCGGGAATCTCACAGCCATTATGTCTAAAGAAACCTGTTGGCCACTTTACCTTGCTTTCCATTTCCTACCCTAAGTATTTCCCATATTCTTCTCTATCCTGCTCCATCCTATTTCCACAACATAATCTTTGTCAACTCCATGGCCTTTATATCTAAATCCTTCTTATCTTTTCCCAAACTCAGCATAAAAACCAATAACCCACTTTCTGTATAATCACTTCATTTATATTTATTCTCCCATAATTTCATTATTGTTACCCTTTCTGTTTGCAGGCATTTACATTCAATTAACAGATGCTATTTTCTATGCCTTCCTTAAACAATTTGCAGACTAAATCACCTATATTTTCCCACTTATGTGTATATTCTCTTGTTACTAAAGATCCTGTTTGAGCCTTAAACAGTAAACTACTTTCCTTGATATTTATTATAAATTAACTCACACCCAATATTCTGTTTACTTCTATTTTCCTTTCCATACTAATTCTCCATCTCTCCAACTCACTATTCTTTATTAATGCATCTATTCTTCTGTCCCATTCTTTGCCACTATAACACTTAACAATTCTCCTAATACAAACATCCCACCTTTTTTGTATAAGTATACTGGCATAAATTCTTTATCCAAATCTTAGGAATATTGTACTACCTTTCTCACCCATCTTGTTGCCTGTCCTTTACTCATAACCCAATTAAATACTATTTTGGCTATTCTCTTATTATCTATAAACTGCAGTCTACTGAACATTTTCATTTTGCTTTTTGCATATCTCATATAAAAACTTGACCATCCCATTTCTTCTTGAATTGCCTTCTTTGCAATCCACACATATGCATCTAATGCATGTCTTCCTACTTCTCTTTGTACTTTTTCTAAGTAATCTAACACCCCTTTACTAACACATAACACATTGTTACTATGTGTTAACCATGCTACTGCCACTCCCTTCCATACAATTCTAGGTACATCATATTTATTATATTAAAACACTGTTAATTTCTTTATCAGTTTCTTTTTTTTTTTGCTTCATTAATTAATTTTTTCTCCCATTCATCCAAGCAATTTCTCTGATTACTTAAGACAATTCCTAAGTAGTTACATCTATTCACAACACTTAACTTTATATCCCCCAATAAAAAATCTTTTGTCTTCTCTTTTTCCAGTATTAATCATCATTACTTTTGATTTTTCTTTGCTAAATTTAATCCCATCTCTTTACCCTACCCTTGTGTATGTCTCAGTATAACTTCGTATCTTTTTTTTATGCGCACAAAAAGACATCAATCGCAAATAAAAGACCAATAATTTATATGCTCCCTTGCCACCTACTAATGATATCTCTACTCCTCTTTCTAGTCTTTCTATTGCTCTCTCCATTTCTTTTAAATACAACAAAAACCAAATATGTGATATAGGGCATTCTTGCCTTAGATCCACCCCATTTTTAACTAATTGATTTTATATTCTCTAATTGATACCTATAGTAATTATTTTTATATAATCTCTTAATAATATCCACTAACTTCATCCATTCCCAAATTTACTAAACTTGCTCATAATCTATTTCTATTTACGTTACCATATGGCCTTCTTTATATCTGTAAAAACCATATATAATTGTCTACCTGTATTTCTACTCATATCTATAAGTTGTATAACTACAAATAATATATCCCTATCCGATCGAAAACCTTCTTGCATTTCTCCCATATATTATTTTCTTCCATCCATTTTTAAGGCTAAAACCTCAGTACATGCGCGTTGAGTGCGTAATTTTAGCAAGAGAGACCTCTACAAATCATAATGCAAGATTTGATTTTATAAAGATAAAGCACTCAAGGCACATGTACTGGGTTTTAGCCTTATATAAGTATTACGTGCTGACATCGCACTTAATAAGAATTAATATTTCCATCCATTTTGCAAATTACTTTTTTACAAACACGAGAGTCATTTACTGGAAGCTTGAAAAGTCAATGTACACTAGATAATATAATGTTATACAAACTCCATCTTCAGAATTGTTTTCTGGCTTTTGCTTTCAAAAGTTTGAAGCTTAAAGCTGAATGTTATATACATAAATGTGCTAATTTCAGTTTAGAATCTTAGTTTTCGCTGATGAAGGCAAAAGTCAAAAACTGGTCAGTATGGGAATAGAGTATTTATAGCATTTTGCTATTTAGTATCCATTGATTACCAAAGCTTACACTAGATGGCTCTCGAATAAGCTGAAGGTAACTGGTCTTGACATATGAGCAATTCTATAAGTGGGTAATGTGACATTGATAATTATCTCTTTCTAGGAAGTCGCAACTCCTATGATAGTTTTATTTCCCCAAAGAATAATTGGAATCCGTTCTTCAATGTCAGAAGATACAATTGAAGCTCAAATAATTCCTAGACACTAAAAATGGTTTTCAGTGATTAATTTTATGGCAGTTTGCCTTAGGATTTACAATTTTGGGCAGTCAGCATTTTGCTTCACTACTTTTTAACATCTTTTTATAAAATGACTTCTTCTTTTGCTAAAAGTGAACATTTTTTGAATTGATTATTATTTTCTCTTGTGAATTAAATATTAATTATGCAATAATGATTTCAAATGAACTTTATATAATAAGCTGGTTAATTGCACACCAGAAGTGATAAGTTGAGCTTCAATCCAGAACCTTTTTGCTATCAGTTGTCATCCTATTACTATGCTAAATCACATAAAATAGTGTACTTTTATTATACAATAAGCAAAGTATTTTTTGTTTTGTCTGTGGATTCTTCATTCCTTTCAGGAAATGTCCAAATGTTATTTTTGATACAGTTTTATGCATAATTTGTTAATGATATATTAGACATTAAGGATGATTATATTGTATTAGTTTTGTAATTTTAATCATTTTTTAAAGTAAGATGAATATTTATTCATAATTTTTAAGCATAATATAACTACGACATTTTTTTTTTGGAATGGTCTGTGATTGTTAATTGAATCTACAGTATTTTTTTTTTCTCTCATATTTGTAACTTTCTCTGATCTTATATAAATGTAACTTGGAAACTATATATTTGATGGAATATTTGAAAAGTATATAAAATATTAGTCACTATTTGTGGTTCATCCATTTTATTTAAGACTAAATGACTCATTGTACAATTCCCATCGATAAGTTTAAATTACAAACACTGGAACAATTTTGATTTCATTAAGAAATAAATGATTTTATCTTCATTTTCAAAAACATATTTAGTTTTTTGATGGAACGTGAAGTTAGTTTATATATTTGTATAATCATAACTCATATAAATACAAATGAACTATTGAATTATTATTAAAACAGTTTTGTCATCCTCCACTTATGTTTATCAGAAATTAAATATTACTTGTAACAGTTCATTGTCTCTGTCTTCAGTTTGAACCTAGTCTATTTTCAAATGAATAGCACCTATGCAAGTGTATGCATTTGTTCTGTGATGTTGAACATCACGTCAAGAAATATAATCATTGCCTACCTAAAGTGGGTTGCCCCACAAGGAATATATTCCTTAGCCTTAATGTAGTTTCATGTTGAAATTTGAATTATATGTTTAATTCTTTACTATTAATACCATAGGAACTAACATTTTAAGTTCTATCAGGGTTTCCTAGTGAAAACGTGACTGGTTATCTTTCTGAATTGCCTGTAGCACTGTCTTTAATCAATGCATGAATTGTGTTTAATATAGTTTAGTTGTTCAACACTGCATCTTGAGTTATAATATGAAATCGTAATATGTGCTTTATATTTTCATTGATCATCTTCAGTTCTTTCATTATCATCATGAAATCTTGCAAAACATTCGAAAACTTTCTTGTGACTCTTGGCGTTATTGCTGTATTCCATTTGAGTCATTTCAATATTTCAGCAGCAATTTTGTTCAATTTAAAACAAAATTTAATGGTAGCATGTTATTCCATCATGGACCAATGTATGAACACATTGCCACATCTCATATTTTAAGTTGTGGCCAGACAGACAAGTATCTTCAAATTTTTGTAGTAAATAGCAAAACCATGTTGCTGCATTAACATGCATTGATTCAGATGTGGCGCTGCAGGAAGTTTGGAGGGAACATCAGTCATCTTTATAATGGGACCCATAGGATTTGCTTTAAAAAAGATAGTTGTATTTGTTTCATTCACAATTACATTTTTCTCTCACTTTTACACAATATGATGAACGTATCCACTATACCTATGAATTTGCCAAAAAGTAAATTCATTTATATTTATTTGTTTGTACGTTACTACCATAAAATATATACAAATATATATGTTTTATTTTTTAATTAAATAGGAATTGTGTGTGATTTTAGACTATCGTACGGACGTGTATTGAATAGACGTTCTAAAATAATCGCTGTTAATAGAAATAAGACACAACTTTTAAAGGTAAACAAAAAAGTAAAATATGTTTTATTAATATTTAATATTCCTTTTAAATCTTACATAATTTGTTAATTGGTTCTGGTGGTAAAGAAATAGTAGAAAGTTTTTTGAATTAATACTGTATTTAGGATGTGTAAATTTTCAGCATGAATATATATATTAAACGATAAATTACCAATACTAGATGGTTTCTAAATGTAAATCACATGTTAACAGCCAAAGCTTAAATAACTCATAAAATCTACAATTTGTCATTGTGACAATCTCTATTTTTTACTTATAAAGGGTGCCTTATCAATAGTTTGTACATTCTATGGTTTATTTAAGCTTTAGCTGTTATTATGTTAGGTAGGTGAGTGAGTGAATGAGTTATTGGTGGGTAGGTCGGCAATTCTAATACATATTATCTTCTCTTCACAATAATTATTATTTATTTAATATTATAAATTTTAGTCCATTAGATTCTCATTATAATGAAAACTTGATATGAGAGCAGGATGTAGGACAAATGGTTTTGAAAGTTTGACTTCATAAAATAAATCGAATCAAATTATCACTCCTCATAGTTCAATAGTAACTAATTGTGATCTATGACATGTGGATGTAAATGGAGAATATTTAAAACTATTGCTTATTATTATTTCAACATTTATAACGTTAATTATATTTTACTTCATAGGTATCGTCTTAATATATAATAGGCACTTAAAATTCTATCATCTGTTAAGAATTTAGTACTACAAAATGTTTTAACATTTTACTTATAGAACTCTGATATGTTTTGGTCCCCCAAAATAGCTGTGATAGGAGATCCGGGAAGTTTTTTAGTTGATCTACAGAGGGCGCTTTCCCATTTTACATGCGATCAGGAATGGCTGGATGTGCTGAAAGAGAGAGATGCAAATACTGATAAAGAGATTAGGTTAGTTTGAGCATTATCAAAAAAAGTTAGTTAATATTTTTTATTTTAAATGGATTAACAATATATTTATATATATTTAAAACAGGCTTTGGGGAACATTATGTCGAAGTCCTCGACAAGGAGAAATTTTCATCAGAACAAAGGAAGTGGGTTGATGTAAAGATTTTTTTTTTATTCCAATCATAATAAATTATTCCCATCGAGTGATTCCAAAGCCTGTTTAAATTAATGTTTTAACCTTGAAAATCTTTGCTAATCTTTACTATAATATATATATTGGTTATTTAGCTTAAAAGCAAATGAGAAGCCAGAAATTCATTTAAATCCATTACGGGTTCTTCAAGAAGTTGAAAAAGTTATGGCTGAAGATAGCATCATTGTAGCAGACGGAGGAGATTTTGTTGGGAGTGCAGCATACATACTCAGGTAAAATTATGATTTACATATAAAAATATTATTTCCTTACTGTTATGTATATATGTGCACATTTACATAAATAATCACGTATATATATAAATATGTTCTTATTAAGTATAAATAGTGTAACGGTATGTGATGTGAAGAGATCAAAAGAAGACATTTGAACCACATGTTAGTTCCATCATTCTGCCAAACTTTACAGACAATCAAGAGACCCAAAAGTGATGTAATGATGATGATTTGAATTGATTGTGAATGCCAGCTTTCGCTTTAAAAGTATAACACCATCATCACACAATCAATCCATCTGTCCTAGTTGTTTCACACATGATAGTTAGGTATAATGTGTAATTAATAAATGGATATCTAATTGTCACACAAATCAAATAGTGAAGTTTAACGTTAATATTAACATTAACATTAATGATGTGCATAAGAGAGACAGAAGATGGTTAAACACTTTAAATTTTAACAAAAAAGTATTTTAATAAAACAAAGATAATAGTGAATTCTATAAAGTTAGTTATCTTCATTCTTTTTAGATTACTTTCGTTTTGAAATGTAAGACTAATCGCAGCTTTGGTAATCATTTAAATTATAATTATTCCATATAAAAGCGTAGTTCTTGCGATTTTTTTCAAGTTTTACTACTTTAACTTTCTCTCCTTTTATATAATAGTTCTGTCTAGAATATTGAAAATAAGTCTCTACTATTGGTCAGTTATGTTTGTAGATGTGAAAAAGCATTCTGATAGGCAGACTTCTTATAAATTTTTATCTAGACAAGTTTCAAGGCAAGTTTATATCCTGGTGGATTAGCACAGCCGGTAAATTTGACGAAGTCTAATGCTCCGTTCTTAACTTCCCAATAATACAGTGAATTATTTTTGTGATGGAATGATTTTGTAGTTCTATAACTGTTTTGGGCAGTGATTTTACTTATTCTTCCCTTTACTTCAATTGCTCACGAATTCATAAGACATTTTAGCGCTGGAAATGCCAGCACTACCATCAGTCTGAGGACTTTACACTGCACTAAATCACACCGAGAATTTAAAATGAAAGTGTGTATCTCAAGTTAAATAGTTCAATAATTTTATATTTGAAGAGTGATTGTTTAGTGTTATGTATAGCAGTGTAATTATATCATCATCTTATGATTTTGGAGTTTCAAAAATTAAGTTTATAATTGGTATCATTTTATTTAGAAATTTAAGAATTATAGCATTGGATCATTGGAGATGTGATAACGTGTGGATCTTCTGAATGAGCGATTCAGTCAAAAAACATCATGGCAGTTGTTTGCATTTTTTTTTTTTTAACATCTTCAGCTATATGTTTGTAAAAGTAAATCGATTTTGGATTGTATTTAAAAACGTCTTTAGTTTCATATTCTTCACATCACCACCCATACGTCATCTGGGATCAGGAGAAGCATTATTGGTTTTGTACCAGTTCTAGCCCAAGAATAAGGGTGCCTAAAGTTTTACAAAAATAAGATCATCTTAATAATATGGAAACATCTGGTCTCAGATCTGGATGATTGTGCTGCAAAAAAGATTGAATTGAGTTGGTAGTTTTATAGTATAACAGAAAATTAAAAATGGCTGCTAGAAGAAAGGTGCATTAGATCCAAAAGATTCACAGTTAAAAAAAAAAAATCCAAAAAGCTCCTCTCTGATGAAAGCCATAAGCTAGAAACTAGTCTGCAGATAGTATTGGATGAGGGTTTATTAACACTACCATCTAGCATCTGTTGATTATTAAACTTTATACTAGATGGCGTAAGTGTGAGAAGAGTAAAAATGTTTCTTGTAATTAATTTGTCTAATTGTGGATTTTTCGAAATCTGCTCGTTCTGAGTTATATTTATTTGCCACAAAGACAAAGGGGGCAAATAGGATGTTTTTTGACAATATTAATTAGCTTTAAATTGTTGAAATATTCTCTTTGAATTTTAATTTCTATAATATTAGTTTATTATCCATGTATTTGACAATTACGAATACTGGCACAATTGGAAGTAACGATAAAAGATTTTTTTTTAGTAATTATTGATTGTTTATTTTCTGTGCAAGGTATTAAAGCTAACTCAATTATTTACTTTAAGAAAGTTGTTTTGGTAAATTGAGGGGGGGAGGGGCTGAATTTGCAGATTTTGGTGCTGGCAAAAACTATTTTGAAGAATGCTGCTAGAAGATATTCTGTATTTTAGCTATCAGTAATATATTGTCTATAGTTCAGGTGTGGATTTTTCTGAGTTTAAATGACTTTGAAGTTTTACAACTAGTCGTAGCAATTGTAATTGGTTCTGATTTATTAGCCTTTTTTTAAAATTCATTTTCTTTTCTCCAGGAGTTATCTTGTGACAGTTAGATGGAAAGTTTATCATATTCTGCGATAGTTTTTAATGCACCAGTCACCACTTCTAATAAGCTTTCACAGGTATTAAGACTTTGGTCAGTCTTTAGAAATGTTATTTTTCATTAAGCAAAATGTATTAACTTACACAATAAGTATTTTTCAAATGCAGAATAATAATAGATTTTCTCGAAAGTTCTAGATTATCCAACATTGAATGCAAGAAATTATTTCTGTAACTTGTTTTGAAAGGCAAGAAGAGATAGGAATTCTTATCTAACGAATATGATTTTTAGCCATATTGTTTTTCCATAAGAAAATATTTAATAATCTTTGTTATTAATGCTTGTTTTTTTTCTCTCTTTAAGGCCTAGAGGACCTCTCAAATGGTTGGATCCAGGACCTTTTGGCACTTTGGGAGTTGGGGGAGGATTTGCTCTTGGTGCTAAACTTTGTTGCCCAGAGAGTGAAGTATGGATAATCTATGGAGATGGTTCAGCGGGTTTTAGTATTGCTGAATATGATAGCTTTGTTCGACATAAAGTAAGCCATAATTAAAAAATAATTTATTAGCTTTTTACAAAGTTTAAGTTAATGCCTTGCTATTAATAAGTCTAAAATTGTTTTTTTTTTTTTTTTGATGAAACTGGGATTATAGGCTAGATTATTAATGATATTAAATAGTCATTAAGTTATAACTTTCTATATATATATATATGTTTTGTAATCATGTTTTTGGGAGCAAGACATTTCAACAAGTTAGCATTTCCCCTCAACTGAATGAATAAACAGTAATAATTATGTAACTATAGTAGAGATAATTATATCACATAAAATGACAAATTTGGTAGTTTTTATTTTATTTTATTAAACATAGTTGCTTCTGAAAACATGATTTATAAAACATCATATGCCCATGAAAACATTTATTTCGACATAATACTGTATATATATATAGGTTGCCTTGACAACAGTTTGAAATTGTTATTGATATTGAGAATCCAAGTATTGACTGTTTTTAATGATATATATATATATATATTGTACCAGTGTAATAGGACCGTTTTTTATACAAATTAAGGTATTAATCTATTGCATGAAGAAAATTAAAAGAAATTTAAGAAAAACTCTTTGATAGATCTTATGAATTGAAGTGCAAAATATCCAAGAGAAGAGACTTTACTAAATCAAATCAAAATTTAAAATATATAATGTTGAAAAAAATATATTGATGCAAATTAAATGAAAAGATTTATTTATATGTCCTGGTTTTAAATCCCTAATTTATACCAATACAATTTAAATAGAATAAAATAATAAAGAAAGCTAGCTCTTATGTATGTTCTATAAATTAAAAGGTAAGGACTCAAACAATATCAATCAATTAAAATGAATGTGTAATAATAATGTTTAAATTATTTGCTAGTAAAAGCTTGTTTATCCATGTTTATTTAAATATAAGTTCTGGTTATTATACTTAAATTATTAAATATAGGGGATTTGAACTCAGACTTTCAAGCACTCTTCAACAATCTGCACTATCTCATACTGCTGATACATGACCACACACATGTAGAAAAGATAAATAATCACCAATATATGCATTTTGTGCTGAACCAGAGCTCATCAGTCCAGATTACCATCTCCCACACATATATATAATCAGTGCTCAGTTTATATTAAGATAGCAAATCTTTATACTTTAATGGACAGGCTTCAATCTACTCCAACCTCCAACTTTTCAGCCATCCATATCATTGAAAATCTGATGATGGAAAGCCCAAATCCCATGCTGATGCCAATATTATTGCACGCTGATGTTGACCTCAAGTCACTTTTATCCCTCACGTATAGGACTTTATCCATTTAAATACATAGAAGAGGGAGGTCAACATGGGTGTGGCAATAATATTGGCATCAGCATGGGATTTGGGCTTTTCATCATCAGATTTTCAATGGTATAGGTGGGGTGAATGATCGATCAATGTGGTCTTTAGAGTTGTTAATCAATCTATTAGAATTAGGTGTACGTGGTGTACTCCATTGCCTTCCTTCAGGCCAGATGCCATGCTATATATTATGGTGAAACGAAAGCTACAATCAACACTAGACTGGCTCAACATCTTTACACGTATAACAGAGCTCAGAGGAATAGCAACACAACCTCTGTATTTTTGGAGCATGCTAAACAATCTGGACACAACTTCACACCCGCCAATCCCATAATATTGTGCTCAGAATCAAATGATCACAAAAGAAAAATAAAGGAGGCATTTTACATCAATGGAAACATCCATGCCATTAATAGAAAAGAGACTTGCTTCGAGATCTCGAAGAAATGGGCTACGTAATACTAGCTTATTTGAATATTTGTATTTGCATATATTTATTATACATTTTATGAAGGCTATGAATATGAGGCACGGATCCTCGAAAACATTAAGCCGATAAACTTTAATAGTAATTTATATATTCTTCTTTATTAACAATTATAAATAAGTGTTTTTGTTACATAATATTGAGAAGTAAAACTATATTTAATACAAACAGAACAAAAATAATAAGGGTTTCAGCCTGATGACATGGACTTATTTATATTCTGTTTGAATGATGCAATATCTAGATTATAGTTACTGCTGATGCACTCGAGTTTATTTGTTTTGTAAAATTCATTGAGTGATTATTATAAACAATATTTATAATTTTAAAATCAATATTCGCATATATATAATCACACATATGAGAATGTACTCTATTATTTATACCCTATTAATATATAAACAAAAACAATGTTATTTTGACAAAAAATAATAATGCATTTTTTAAACTGAAATATTTTAATCTTTTGATCAGTGTTCTTTTTAAAAACAAAACGCTACGCTTTCTTTTTTTTTAAAATAGACAAGAACAAGCTGCAAACTTATTTCTAAAAGATAATAAAAATAAAACAAATCAAAATTGTTATTTTGACTTTTAAAATCTAAACAATTATATAGTGAGATTTTAAATTTATCAATGATTTTTAAAAGGAAACATTAAAACAGATTGCATGTGGTTTTTAAATAAAAGAAAGATCAGACACATATTATGTTTGTATAATAAAATCAGAAAAGGCATCAATTGGAAATTTTAATAATTCTATAAAATATTGATCCAAAATTTAAAAAAAAACATTTTTTTATAGTGTATATGTCGACAATATGTGGTCAGGATGTACCATGATCGTACAATACATATATTGAGTGAAATATTTTTATGGATTGTTATAATAAAGAATAGAAATAATGAGATTATATCCATGTAAACACAGATAACTTTTGCCTTGTAATGTTGCCAGAAAACTATCAGTTACTACTTATCGATAATTATCCTGAAGCTGAACCAGTTTTTCTCCATTAAGCTGTAATTACACTTTTGTTGAGGTTTTTTATTGAAGTAAATAATTAGATTTTAATATAATTATATGTACTGATTTAAATTGCACTCAATGCCATTTTGAATTTTAAGGACTGCCCAAAACCATCGCTGACACATCCAAGTGATAAATGACATCTAATAATCCACATGGGTTCACAATATGACCATTTCTTACAAAATTGCAATTTACATCAATAATTAAAAAATTAAAGACAAATTTTCATTCAACTATGTTTGATCAAATCACGTGACTAAAATATAAAAAATGGGAGAAATGAATAAACATAAAATTAATTAATAATTTTAAAATACTGAAAGTTTATAATTTCTAAATACGAATTTTATTACAATATATACCCATAACTATGTGTTGAATAAATGTAGTAACAACTGCTGAAGCCTATTAATTATACAATTAATAATAAATTGAATTTTATCTTAATATTAGCTGAAATAATAATTGTCTGAAGTAAAGAATATTAATTTTACAATTAATAAAAAAATTAATAAATCAAATTTCTTTTTACGAGTAATATTGGGTGCTTTATTTTTCACACGTCATTATTTACTGGCAGTTAGATAAAAAGAATTTAAATGAGAGAGATTTATTCATTAAATTTTTCAAACTTTCTAATGCTACCTACAAGATACCCTGGCACTCTTCTCCTTGAGAAATTAAAACTACTTGAATATGTAGTATTTTGAAATAATTAAATCTGTAAATATTTTGTTTAAACATGTTTCTGTGTTCATTTATTGATGGTAAAAATCATTCTGATATTAATAGATAGAAAGTTATTTAATAGATATATAGATTTGTATTAATTTCAAGAGCCTGTAAGGACCTCATTTGATGAAGGGTAGATCCGATATCCATGACAGGAGATCAAATGTGAACAACACTATTTTTTTCTTATCTCCATTTTTTTCCTAATTACATGTAACAAAGAAAACATGCAACATCAGAGTTTTTTTCTGGTAAGAAAAAATTCAATTAACTGTAAAAATAATATGTTTTACTTCAGCCAATTTCTCTTTCAGTGGTCGTATTTTAGAAATTATAAGCTTTTAGTATTTCAAAATTATAAGCTTGATTTGATAAATTTTATGTTTAATCAACATTTGGTTAGGGCATATATTGTAATGAAATTAGTATTTAGAAATTATAAACTTTTAGTATTTCGAAATTATAAGGTTGATTGTGGCAATTTTATTTTTAATTTTTATTAAAATGTGTTAGTATTTATTAATTATAAACTTCATTATATGATTTGTTTCATTCCTCCCATTTTTTATATTTTAGTCGCATGATTTGATCAAGCATAACTGTAAGAAATTCGGGCTTTAATTTTTTAATACCGCATTCCATGTGGATTATTCAATGTCATTTATTGCTCAGATATGCCAACAATGGTTTTGGGTGGTCCTTAGAATTTGAAATGGCGGAGAGCACTCTCTAAATCTGTATTGATTTACGTATGCAAACATTGAAAATATTTTGATGGCATTTTGCATTTATTTTATTTTAGTTTCAACTATGATATAATTAAAGTACACAACCAACTAAAAACTGAAGTAATAAACTTGGACACGTGCTACCCATCATAGTATATCGTAGGGATCAGACAAATAAAATATTCTTGCCAGATGACATGTGTTGAAATTGACATACCAGTTTTTAATTGATTGCATGCTTAATTATGACTTTTTTTTTATTTGAATATTAGAAGAACCTCTGAGGAAGACTGCTGAATGGTCTAAACTGTTGGTTATTTTGTGTTACATGGTATAAAGTGCATAAAAGAAATGCTTTCATTATATTAATAGATATTTTCAATGTTTACATACATATAGATGTTGTGCATATGTGGTTTTTTAAAAGATTTTAACAAGTTATAGATGTGTGTGTGTGTATATATATATGCTATCGAATACTAATAAAAATGAGACATACTTGTAAGTTATGAAATAGGAATGTTTGGGAAGGAAAGGTAGATCATATAAGTGAATATTGAACAAGATTTAACAAATTATAGAATGAGAAAACAGTTCTGCTGTCATATTCAATGTGAGTGAACACGTTAAGATATAGATTTAATCTTAAATGTATGTGAAACAATTTAGTTCTTCACATTCATGTTATTAGCTGAAGTTGATTTTATTCAATTTCTACTTCTTCCCAGAGAAGAAATCTGTGTTCAAAGGATTGATGGTAAAAAATATTAAAGCAAAACCAGTAATTTTTATCTCCAGGCTTGCAATAATGAATTTATGATGCTGCTGAAAACATATACAGAATCACATGCAGTTGATGTCACTTTAGAAGAAACTATCTTGGATTGGATCATCATCAATATCTTTTAATTTGATAACTGAAAAAGAATTAGTGGAACCATCTAATTGTTTGCTAGTATCGGACCTCTTATGTAAATTGGCATCACAATGTCTATTAATTAAAGTCTTAGACAACTGTTGATTTGTTGGTAAAAGCTTTATTTTCCTATTGTTTTTGTGGTTCAGCATGACTCCATGGTTTAACAGTAGCAGGTTCCAGTTGTGCCTTTGATTTGAATTTGAATCCAAGCTAATAAACGAGCTTGGATTTTTTTTTATAGATACCTGATTCATAGAACTTAGCTCATTATCCAATATTGCTCAAAGGCATCTATCCTAGCATTAACATTTCAGATCGGGGGGGGGGGGGTATCTGTAGTTAAAAAACTGAAATTGCTAAAACATTCTGTTACCGACCTGAAAGTCAGATCTATATAACTAAACAAGCAGATTAACTTTGGTTCAAAATTTTAGATATTTTCTAAATTTAAAATTTTTAGCTTGATGGTAAAAAAGGAATTGAAGGTTGGTGCCTGTTGCATAACTGCATAGATTCGAGATTTGAACCCTAAGCATTCATTGATAAAGGCAAAAGCCAAAAACTGGTCTGGGGATTAAAATTCATTATTATCTGGCAATCTCTTATTATTTATTTTTCAATAGATGGCACCAGAATAAAGAACTTATTTACATTTTATATATATAAGATTAACTAAGATTTTAAAATTGTGTCTGGTAAAGAATATCAAAAGAAGCCAGTAATTTTAATTTTAATAAATAGAACAGTAAGCCTTATAGACGATCTTATTTCAAATGTGTTATACTTTTATACGCTTTCATTTAAAATACTTTGTTTTTTTAATCTTTCTGTCTGTATCAAATCTTGTAATTAAATTTTCATACACTTCCCAATAATAATTGAATGTTTCACTGAAAACTAATTTTGACTAATCAGTGTCATATTCCTGAAACTAAAAAGTAGGAAAAGAAATTTAAAGAAATGTTTTCATTCACATAAATACACTAAAACCCAAAAAATAAATCTGCTTTCACAAATAAAAGTATGAACTCTTATACTTAGAAATAGTCTTAGTTTCACTTTCTATTAATTTTTATTCTTGAAACAATTAACTCTGAAAATATTTCTATGATAATTCAGAATTCCGATTCCCAAACAATTATGTAAATGAAGTTGCCCACTTTTTTACATTGATGCTAATCTATTGATTAGATTAAAAAACGATCTTTTTTAAATCTGATAAGTGTAACTTACTTGTTAAAATCATTGGAATCTCATTTCTATTTATGTAAAATATAATTGCACAGAGGCAAAACTCTTCATACAGTAGCGCCACTCAGTGCAAGCCAGAGTAATCAGTGGATGCAGGAAGGTTTGTGCATAAAATTCTTATCTAGTGCCTACTCATCCAATATCCCCAGACTAGTTTTTAGCTTGTGGCTTTCATCAGTGAGGAGCCTTGGATCTGAGAGCATTGCACCTAGATCTTAGGATATAATGCAACCCTCCAGCAGCCACCTTTTACCTTATTAGCTAACTATAAAGTTTTGAGTCCAAAATGAAACCGCAGTAATATTTTCAATTCAAGTTAATTAGCTTATATAGTCATATAGACCTGAACTCAATTCAGCATCCATACTTTTTGGTGTCTTTGATTCTTTAATAACCACAGTCACCATAATCCTATTAGGCAGGATTGTTATTAAACCACTAAACATCACATGATCACCATTTTTTATGTTTACATTCATTGATTACTCTGTCTTGCACTGACTGGCGCTATTATATTGTATTGTATGGGAAATGGGATGGAGCAGAATATGGGAAAACTTGGGGAATGTAAAATAAAGTTGCTAACAGATTTCTCTGGGCATAATTAATGAGATTCTTGACTTCGTTTAAGGAGAAGCTACAGTACATAACATCACATCCTCTGTGTAAACAGCTTGTGTATGCATAATGCTTTTATTTATGAAAGCTAACATAAGAAACATTTATTTTATATTTTTTAGTGCATTTGTTTCTTTAAAAAAATTTAATTTAAAGGATTTTTTTTCAGACACCAGTAATATCCATTATTGGCAATGATGCTGGGTGGACCCAGATATCAAGGGACCAAATTGCAATATTAGGACGTAATACTGCATGTGCATTAGAGGTGAGAAATCCACATTATAAAATTAAAAAGAGAATTTTTTTGTTTTGAGTGTAATTTGCAGAAAGAATGAATATATTATTCAAAGAAAACAGTATAAAATGTTTAAAAAAACAAAAGAAGAGGGAAAAAAAAAGAATTTAGTCTACATCAAAATTAGAAAATAGTTTTAGCATTATTTTTGTTATATTAAATTAGTAGTGAAAACGTTAGAAAACTCTTGAAAACGAAAGTAAAAAAATAAAATAATCAAATGGCTTGATTTCTTAAGAGTTTGTAAGAAGTTTGATCACCTGAAGCACCAGAACTGGAATCAGTTGAAGGATGACATTCCAAAGTCTAACACCATACCAATGCACTAAGCACACAGGGCATAAAAATAACTAAAGAAGATTGCATATAGAAATCTTAGCAATGAATTGAGAAGATGGAAAATACAGGAGAGTTGAACAATTTCAAAAAACATATGAATTTAAATTAAGATAGAATAAAGCAGTTTAATTAAGAAAAGCAGTTATAATTGGATGATGGGTATTAATGCAAAAAATTGAACACAGTCGTTAGAAATATGTGCATGAAGAAAATAAAATGGAAAAAGAATCTTAACTTGGTCTGTTAAATTCTTGCTCTCTTGAAATGACAATTATTATTATTAGATTTGCTTCAGCGTTAATATAAAGTGATTCATAACCTTTCATGAAAAAGATTTATTAAAGATTTTATAAAACATCAGAAAAGTTCAAGGAATCGGTAAAGCCTTGAGGTGAAAAGAGTTTGAATCATAATTTGTAATGTAGCGAATAGATTTTATTTATTAAATTTTACTATAGTGCAAATACTTAATTTAGTGAAATAAGGTTTTAGAAGAAGACATTTGACTTACTTATAAGGAATGTATTTTTGAATTTCAAATAAGAATGAGGAAAATATAAATCAAAAGATTGTTAATGAAAGTAGAATGGTTGTAATAGATTTATTACATGTATCAATAAATGGTATTTAAATCTCGATTGATAATAGTCTAAACATCAGACATGAATATTCAGTGGTCTGGTTTCACTAGTTAAAATGGAGACTAAATTCAAGGAGGGTACTAGCAAAGAGAAGATGTCATGGCACATTTTTTTTATATGGGCAAGAATTTTCTGCAAAGCAAGCCTAAGTAATTTGGGTTACTTTTTTGGACATTATGGAAAAAAAAAAAATGTAATAGTATGTATGGAAGTGTGGTATGAATATTTAGTTTCCAAATGAATTGTTGTGTGTTTTTATTTGATAATGAACCCAAATTATTTATTTAGCATATGGATTTTTATTATTATTATTATACAGCTTAATTATTAACAAAACCTCATAAAGGAACCTGTATAGATTCCAAGAAGATTAGAGTCATTAACAACTTTATTAAGTTCTTCTGTTTTATCATTATAACAATAGATTTGATAATTACTAATAATTTCTTCATGGTTTCTGTTTCCACATCTATATAGGTCAATTATCATTAAATTCCATTTCCGAAGCATATAAGTGAAATGACCATAAGTTATCCTGAATCTGTTGGTGAGATTCCAGTAACATCTTGCAAGATCAAAATCACCTCTCTTTATTATTGCATCTGGAAAAATAAATTTATTTGAAAACTCATAAGAAGTCCATTTTTTATGACATAATTCTTTAATTGAAGATATTTGTTGAAACATTAGGCAAGTGAATTTTGATTTAAGTGGTGAAACTATATCTTGAATTATTGACAAATCTGATCTACTTAATAGCTTTTGATACATTTTCTGTGAAGCAACTTCTGACATCTGAGAGATGAATTTGTGAACATTAAGCCATTGTAAAGAAGTAGATGTTAATGTACCATTAATATTTATTCATGGAAATATTTATTTGAATGTACAGAAGCTTAGGATGGACATTTCTCCAAACCAGGACATGATATTCACTAATATACTTTCAACCCAAACTAGTGCCAGCAATCTTTCCAAGATCTCAGCTTAGATAAATGGGTAAAATAAGTTAGGCTACAATTCAAAATTACTCTTAAATAGCATGGGATATTGTGCATCAATCCATTGTTGCAAAAGGTTATATTCAGATTATGAGATGTTTGTCATGGAATTAATATTGGAAGTAAAAGGATTCCTTGAATCAAAAGTGCAGATGATATGGAAGACTCTATAGATGACTGGGATAAGTTTAATGAATTTAATTTGAAGAAATATTTGGCTTAAAAATAAAAACAAAGCAATGAAATTAAACAGTGAACGGAAGTATCCAGAAAGTTATAAAACAGATTTATAATGCTGAAAAAAAATTAAAGAAAAAAATTACAGTGACTAATCTTAAGGTTCTTAATAGATTATTTTATGGTGCATTGAAATTAGGTTTTAAGAAGAGCTTGTTAAATATTTTATTTGGTATACCACTTTATATGGTGCAGCGATATGTAAAACAATTAGGGAAGAGAGCAAAAAGATTGAAGATATTAGAGATAATAATTTGAAAAAGATGAAATAATGTGCTGTGTCTTAAGACCAGCAAGTAAATAAATGGACAAAGGCAGAATTGAGATGTAAGATTATAGTTTAATACGAATAATTTTAACTATATACATTGCCTATTATAAGGCGTAATAAAATAATAAAAGGTCGTGGTGACTTGCATATAATAACCCTAGTCCTGCTTTTGGACTTATAGAGGCAGGAGTCTCTGACTTATAATTAATACTCAGAACAATTAGATCAGGTTATGGGGGTTTATATACCCCTCAAGACTTCTGGAGTCTTTTACATTTCTAACCATATATGGTGTTTTCACATACGTTTTCACATACACGCAGTATTTTTACATTTCTCACCATATATGGTATTTTACACAGTTTTCTGACCCTATAAGGTCAGCTGGGCTTTCTATGATTTAACAGCATTGCAATTTTGCACAATCGTTATGCATAATTACTATACAGTTATTCTTATTTTACATATTCATTATATTTTACAGTTATTATTTTTATTGTACTCTTATTATTATACAATTATTATTCTTATTTTACATACTCTTATTATTATACAATTATTATTATTTTACATATTCATTATACATTACATATGTATATACCTTTCTTGACCTTGAATACTGCACTCCTCCCCCACTCCAGAAGTATGGTTTTTCACCTAACATAGTCTTTGAGATGGGGGATTTCTAGTTCTTGCCGGTTGCTGGCGGTCTTTGCTGTGCTTCACCAATTTACTGTTTGTTGGTGGTGGTTTCAATGCGCCAATGCTGTGCTTCGCCAATTTACTGTTTGTTGATGGTGGTTTTGATGCGCCAATGCTGTGCTTCGCCAATTTACTGTTTGTTGATAGTGGTTTCGATGCACCAATTTTTGCTGTGCTATAGGTACTTTCCGAGATTTTGTTACAATAGATTTTCCTCTGTCTCTTAACTCTATATCTACAGCCGAGGTTTTTAATTTTTCTGGTTCTTTTTTGAACAAGCTGGGGTAATTATTTTTGACTTGTGATTCTATGTTGATTTATTTTATAATGCATATTTTTATGCCTAGGGGCGCGAACCACTCACGGCCAATGATCAGGTTAATATCTCCGTTCACGATATATATTGGTAGTATTTTTTTAGTTTTCGTTGTTTCTACCTTTACATTTGCAATTCCTAATATCCTTATGGGATTTGTATTAGCATCCCAAGCCTTGAGTTGAGTTTTCTCTACTCTTGGAGAGAATTTTAAATTCTGAATTAGCCTTTCCCAATCTCTTCTTTTTATCAGCGATATCCTTGATCCACTATCAATTTCCATGCTTAATGGTTTGCCTAATAGTTTTACATTTATCATAATTTGATCAAATTCATCTATAGTAGCACTTTT
This sequence comes from Epiperipatus broadwayi, assembly GCA_028023455.1. Lineage (NCBI taxonomy): Eukaryota > Metazoa > Onychophora > Udeonychophora > Euonychophora > Peripatidae > Epiperipatus > Epiperipatus broadwayi. The sequence goes on from JAQFVV010006794.1 coordinate 37,250, forward strand.
TATGTAGCTACTTTCCATCACTTCGCACATAAGTTCTCTGTTAGGCTTTTTATGGTGGTGCCATCTTTTAGGATACTCGGTTATTTTCCACTAACTTTCAGTTTCTGGTAAACTGCAATCACAGGCTTTGTGACTGATTTTTCTACATGGGAAACATTTAATTTGTTTATTGGTTTTGGATTTAACTTCAAACGTTTTAAATATTGTAGCTTGAAGTGGTTCTGGTCTCTGAAGCTTCTGAACTCTCGCTTGGTCAAGTAGCAATTCATAAGCTGTTCCATGTCTGATAGCTTCTTCATAAGTTAGATCTTTTATTGCCAATAAGATCTGCCTTAACTGGTCATCAATTATTCCGTATAATAGCTGTTCTAGAAGAGCTTCTTCTAAATATTTTTTCCGTAAAGGCATGGCTTTGCCATCTCTCTTAAATCAATGTCATATTATTTTATTTTCTCATTCTTTCTTTGCCTTCTGTCTCTAAAGTGCAATCGAGCAATAAACTTGGATGATTGGGGATTGAAATATTCATTTAGCTGTGTTACGAGCTCATCGTATTTCTGCATCTCCGGAGAATTTCCACATAGTTTGTTCGCTATTTCGATTACCCTCTCACCTGCGAAGCAAAGTAATGAGGCTACTTTTACAGTATTCTCGGTAATACTATTTAATATAAAGTAGCTTTTGATCCTCTGAACATACAGTGGCCAATCACTCGGATTTTGTACATTAAATTCGCAAATAAAAACTTGCGATATGCTCGTCATTTCTCTATTGATTCAAATCCACTTACGAACGATTTGTCTCAGCTTGCTGTTTAGGCAGTTATTTTCAGATTCGATCCTATGATGACCGAGCCAATTTTTAATGCAGTTCCATTGCGGTATTGCTGCCACTTTTTTTCAGATTCGATTCCTGTGTCAACTGCACCAATATGCTGTGTCTTAAGACCAGCAAGTAAATGAATGGACAAAGTCAGAATAGAGATGGTAAGATTATAGTTTAATACGAATAATTTTAACTATATACATTGCCTATTATAAGGTGTAATAAAATAATAAAAAGTCATGGTGACCGCATAAAATAACCCTAGTCCTGCTTTTCGACTTACAGAGCCAGGAGTCTCTGACTCATAATTAAAACTCAGAACAATTAGATCAAGTTATGGGGGTTTATATACCCCAAAGACTTCTGGAGTCTTTTACATTCCTAACCATATATGGTGTTTTCACATACGTTTTCACATACATGCAGTATTTCCACATTTCTCACCATATATGGTATTTTACACCCTTTTCTGACCTATAAGGTCAGCTGGGCTTTCTATGATTTAACAGCATTGCAATTTTACACAATTGTTATATATAATTACTATACAGTTATTCTTATTTTACATATTCATTATATTTTACAGTTATTACTTTTATTCTACATTATTGTACTCTTATTATTATACAATTATTATTATTTTACATATTCATTATACATTACATATGTATATACCTTTCTTGACCTTGAATACTGCATAATGTTTTCAGAAAAATTAGAAATATAGAATTATTGAACAGAGTAGACGAGTAAAAAAAAATTTTTAGAGGGAAAGGATTTAATTAAATGCTACAATTTGAAGCAATGACAGTGTACATTGAAAGAATTGTGGAAAGTTAAAAAAAAATAGAAGAAATAAATTCAATGATAATTTTGATGTAAGCAGTTGCGAATATTTAAGAAATATAGTGAGCGATAGAAAAGCTTTGGTTTTGTGTTATAACAGCTTTTTCTGGAAGATATCTGATGATGATAGAGGGTTTATACATGTGAAACAATTGTTTTTAATAGAAAAGCAAAATTTTGAATTAATGAATATGTTTGATCAAGCACCTACATTGTTGCATTTTCATTGAACCAAAAGTGTATTTAGCCTATACACCTGGGTCTCTTTTTACGCGGACTTATTTAACACGATTTTGAAGTTACGCGATTCATGTTTCACCGGAAGTCGATTTCCGATAATGCGCTATTACTTTAAATAATAAATTTCTTGCACTTACTTTATATTGAAAGTAATAGCACATTATTGGAATTCGACTTTCATCTTAGTAATTTCAATATTTTCAGTGCTTTATAATAGTAAGATTTTATGCAATAATGAAATTAAAATCATGATTTTCATATTTTATGTATACACATATTAAATTTTACAAGATTATAATATATAGGGTATATGAGCACAGACTTTCACACAACCATCACTCTCCAGTCTATTTAATAACACTGATACACTTAAGCACATATATGCTGAAAAGATAAATAATCACCAATATACGTATTTCATGCTAAACCAGCAATCATCAGTTGGTCCAGATTATCATCTCCCACACATATATACTATAAGTGCTCAGATATATATTAAGATAGACAATCTTCATACTTTAGTGGCCTTCGAGCATTCCATCATCAGATTTTCAATTGGATGGACGGTTGAAGAGTTGGAGTGTGTAGTGGATTGGAACCTGTTCATTAATGTATGAAGATTGTCTATCTTAATATATATCTGAGCACTTATAGTATATATGTGTGGGAGATGATAATCTGGACCAACTGATGATTGCTGGTTTAGCATGAAATACGTATATTGGTGATTATTTATCTTTTCAGCATATATGTGCTTAAGGGTATCAGTGTTATTAAATAGACTGGAGAGTGATGGGTTGTGTGAAAGTCTGTGCTCATATACCCTATATATTACATATATAGACACAGGTGTATATATAATCCTGTGTTTCAGTTATTACAAGATTATAATGTAAATTTGTTCAAACATTGTGCGTGTTAATTTTGCATTTTAAATCACATTCTGTTTTTGCTTTTTAAAAAAGAACGTAATCAATTATTATTTTCTTATTAATGACACTAATCATTAACGTGCTCTTAAATTCCAACGAGAGCTAAATGGTTGTATGTCTGGATATCGCGAGCTTCGTAAACAATTAATAAAATCATCGTCTCAAAGATTAATTACTAATTACGTTGACACCAGAAAATCATAATAATTAAAACGTGTATAAAAAAATGTAAATTACTGTACTGTAAATTATGCATAAAAATATATTATTTTGAATAAAATTAAATATTATAGTTAAAAAAAGTTTGTCTTGTATCAATTTTTTTCAAATTTGAAATTTTTTATTAGTCATATTTTATTTCCTTATTTTTTTTTTGCGTGAATTTTAAAGTAAATTTTACGTTGGTGCTTTGCTTTTACGCGAATTTTGAAAAATCACAGACTGCATCCCCTCTTTTTCAATGTAAGTTACGTCTATTTTTGCGCGATTTCGTTTGCGCGTGTTTTCTGAGGAACCTATCTATCGCGTAAAACGAGACCCAGGTGTATTATGTAAAAATAGAAATTATAATATATTATTATTCAATCTCTTTGTTTTAAATATATTTGTTTTATATTAATTTACTGTATTATTTTGTATGCGATTATTATTTAATGTATGTGTGTGCCAATGATATGATCTATTAATATATGTATTTATTTTATTCCAGTTCTCTGATTACGATGTTGTAGGTGAAGGTTTTGGTGGCAAAGGCTTTAAAATAGATCGAAGTTCAGACAACGAAATAGCAGAAATTTTAAAAGAAGTTAAAAAGAAAAACAAAGAAGGTCATAGTGTAGTTGTAAATGCACTTATTGGTCGGTCCAACTTCAGAGAGGGCAGTACCTCTGTTTAGCATTCGCAGTCATTTTTTTAATTTCCATTTAATTAAACCACAAAGAAAGAAACGTGCTAAAATGATTTTATTATATTTCTTATTTTAGTTGACCAGTTTTTGATTAGATGTACCATTCAAAGTTAATTGCATTTTAACATTTTCCATCTTTTTTACTTTTTTAAAATTATTTTTAGATGTATATTTTTAAGAAATGACAAAATATTTTTATATAAATAAAATAAAATGATATTAATAATTTTTATGTATTTTCAAATTTTATTTACACTAATTTTTACTTTCATTGATATATGTACATCGAAATGGTGAATAGTGTTTGAGGGACCTAGCTCACATGTCCATAACATTTGTATGATAAAGATTTGAGTGTATGGCTTCTAAATTCTAGGTGTATTTTGAAAGTACATCTAGTGGTTACACCATATTTTAAGATCTTCAATTTTTGTACTTGATTTTCTATTAACTTCTCATAATATATTAAGATATTTCTCACTTTACTATTTTTAAAGTTTTTATTGTTGATGACGATGATGTTTAACTTTCTCAGCATTTCTGGTTGATTATCAGTCATCTTCACTGTCAATCTAAACAAATCCCTGAAGAAGGCTGCTTTCCAGTTGAAACAATTAATGAAATAAACATCAATAAAAAGTCATTGGAAATAGTAAAGTATGAAATTGCCATCTTAAAACATTGCAATATAATGATTTTGAATTTCATTGAGTGGTGAATTAGTCAAGTTTAGTAATGCTGTATATCTTTAATAAAAATGATTAACTGATTTATGTTTAGTGTATATGCATATATATATATATATTAAATTAAAATGTGATGCATGACTACAATCTGAGTTTAAATCTGGATGAAGTAAACTTTCAATAGCATTTTTTTTGGGTGATTAGTCCAGTCAATCCAATTTATCATTTATTACTAGTTGGAAAATGGATATTTAGCCATTCTTAGCTAAAGATAAAATGAGGATGTCGACTGCTTAAATTCTCATCTTATAATCCTAGTGAGGAGTGATAAGGTGTCAGAATTCTATTTAATGGGGGTCTTACTTTGTATTCTTTACATATATTTTTAAAGTTTCTGTCCATTTCAGAAAAATAATAATAATAAGGAAAATTTAATTAATTTTAAAGTAGTGATAATTTAGTTCGAATTTTTCTTACCTTAATGATACTAAAAGCGGCAACATTTTTGTGGTGGATGACAGTGCCGCTGTTAATGGACTACTTGGTGTACAGCAATGGTAGACTGGCAGATTCTAGAGCTTGAGATCATTAGCAGATCACCATTTTTGCTTGACCTTCATTTGAACTTTCGTCTAACAAACCATATAATTATTTTGCCTGAAATGATGGATTCTAAAACTCGGAGTCCACAGATTGGGACTTTATCATTTCTGATGCTTGAACTTCTTATGAACTCCCGAACAACAAATTATTCAATTATTTTACTTTCATGGACTGAAATATTGAGCATTGACAAGACTGCACAAGAACTGATGTACAGGATGTCTTTATTCATCAATATTCTGCAATATCATTATCTTATATTGCTTTGAAAATACATTTTCCGTTTAACCAGAAGTGACCAAACAGTCCTATTGATGAATTCGTATATTTATTGTCATTAGAAATATGCTTTCACATGAATATTCTTAGTAATGGATCCAGAAATTCTAATACTCCTGAAACATCATTGGTACTTGGTTGAATCTTTTACTTTGTCCTTCATTTAAAGTATGCTAAGATGTTCAATTCTTTTAACTATCTTTTCCAATCACATCCTGATGAATATTTTTTAGTAATAATTTTTAACGAAAATAGCAAAAAAAAAAAAATGTTTGGGAAATTCAGAAATTTTTGATGGTAAGAATCAACATAACTTAAATTATATAAATCTTTTTGTATATGGATAAATAGGTAGGAATTTGTGTATGTATATATACATACACTAAACAGGAAAATTTACCAGTGCTAAGCTAAACTATTTTAATTTATCTGGTTTAATTAAGCTGGATTAGAATATTATTACATATACATACACAGTGTATCCCAGTAAAAAGTGTCTGGTTTTTCTCCAAGATGCCTGCAGCTCCATCTGTGGATCAATGCATGTATTACATTGCAATAGTTTAGTTACTTATCACAAAAATTTTAAGGCACTAGCATGACTAGATCATGAGTTACGACATGAAATGTGACTTTGTTTCCTATCTTCATCAATTGTTTTCAGTACTCTCTCAGACATCATGAAAAATCTTGCAAATCACTTGAAAACATTCTTGTGATGCTTGACTTCATTACCATACAAAGTTTAAATCATTTCAAATGTTTCAGTAGCATTTGGCCCCATTTAAAACAAAATTTAATGTTAACACTTTGCTCCAATATGGGTTAAGGTATGAAATACATTCACATATTAGGTCATGTGTACATAATCCCATGCTGAACGCAGTTTTATTTAAGACATTCATTTCTTTCACTCTTCTTGCATTGTTTATATCAAATCTAAAAAAAGCTACATTTTTTTGTACAAATGCTTTAATTAAATCCTCTACAATGATTTTGACTGACTCATATTTTACAATGTTTTTTAAAAATAGATATTTTTTTTGTTTAAAACACAAAATTTGAGAGATCTGAAGAAAATTCTAAGCAGTCAAATCATACAGGGTTGTTAATTAAAGTATTGTTAAAAATGCTTTAAATATTTTTGTTATTTAATTAAATCTATAATTTGTAATGGTTTAATAATTTCTATATATTTTCGACTGCTGCCTTCTTCAGAATTTTTTTATAATTACAATAAAGCATTGAAAAATTTTGAAATATCATCAGTTTAATTAAAACAGAGATTTATAGTAATGTATTGTTTACTTATGATTATGATCAAACATAATCTCTGAGATCTTATATAAAATAAACAAGTTGAGGATATTTGATTGCAAAGCATTTTCTGCTAATCTACAGGCCATAAAATTATTTTTAACCAAAATAAACAGCATAATTTATTTTTTTTTAGTAAATTTCATGCTTTTTAGAACAGGGATGAGAAACATCTGGCCCGTGAAGCAACTCTGACCATTACAGTTCATAATCTAGACTGCATACGTTTTCAAAATATGTATAGTAAAATGGGCTTTGATAGAATGTGTTTATTCAGTTTTAACTTAAAAAAATTCCTACTGTAAAAAAAATACATTCCTATGGATAAAACTTTTATTCACTGATATAAATGTAATAAATAATATAATAATAATTATAATCTTGCTATGATGAATACATATTGAAATATCAAAATAAATAATTTTATATTATTTTTACATTCTTTAATTTCGATTCCTAAAAATTACGGTCTTCTATTACATTTGATAAGCTTGAGTGTAAGCCAGTATTGGTCAAAGAGCCCAAACAATGTGCATATATATTACACTTTATCGCTGTTATTTAGTAATGGAAGATGCAGTCTTTTTTTAATATGTATATAACTATGTTATTAAAAATAAATAAATACGATTGCCTTCCAGGTTAGATTGATTTCTTGCAATGTTTTATTTAATGTATTGAGCTGATATTTTAAGTCAGCTCATATATATATATAAGCTCACATATTTATAATTTCGTCATAGATATTTTCCGAAGTTAAATAGTTGTAAAATAAAAATTAACAAATGATTTTAATTTAATGGGAAGGGTAAAATCTTAAACTTTTATTTTTGCTATAGATTTGAGCAAAAAATTTTTTAAAAAAAAAAAAAAAGAAAAAAGATAAAATATAATTTATTGTCAAAAATGTTAAAAGTGTTTAATTAAAAGGGAGAAAACTCCAGAGATAAAAGGGTGGGGGAAAGAAAACAAAATTAGATTGTTGGTAGTAATTAGACTCTATTGTTGAAACTTTCACAAAGTAAAAGTATTTGGTTAATAATTGCTGTTACGCTAATTAAAAAGAAAAAAAAAAGATAAGAGAAAGAGAGAAAAATCGTTTTTAGAGTAAGTCAGTTGACGTGAGAGACCAGCAAGGACAATAAAGAAAAAAAAAGAGAGAGAAGCTGTACTCCGAATCAAAAATTATTATAGAAAATTATTTTGCGGACTCTTTTCAAATGCATAGCGGCTAAAGCTATCAAAACCTTCCCCTTTGGGGAATTGGCCGCCACTCCATCTGAATGAAGCTACCGAAAGAGTCAAGGAATGGAAAGAAATGTATATTGCTAGCCGGACAACCAAAGGAACACCCATGGACACACCCGAATTCTCATATACAAGGACAAAGGCACGACGAATGGAATGTGAATCTATGAAAGTCAGGCCACTTCGCTCTGATCGATCAGGGTAATTATAAACTTTTCAATTAATGGGAACTTTAGTTAAAGCGTAATAGAACTTTATCTTTGATTTATTTTTTGTTTATTATATTTGTTACGAATGTTTCAACAATAGAGGTGGGGAAATAAATTTATTTAATATTGTAAACTATTTATGTTAATTCTCGTTAAATATTTTTATGCAATATTGGTATGGCTGTATATTAAATTATTTAATATCTGTTCGATCTAGAGGGTAACAACAGGGTGGGGTATAAAAGTGCACTGCCAAGCAACAGAGAACCTTAGGGCGTTATTTGCTTGTTAGCAGAAAATAAGGGAAGTGTTGAAAGTATAAGAAAACGAAAGACACTTATACGTTCACTTTAAGTTTTTGCAAGTTATTTATTTACCAAATAAAGTGGGGTTTAAAAATAAACTTCAGGAAAGATTATATACTATAAGTCGCCTTTGTATACACGCCTGCTAGAATCCGCAGTGTTAGTGTCGGCACGAATAAATCCATGGTAGATATTTGGGAAGAATACTTAGAAAGTTAACAGTTGGAAAATCAGAAATAGTAAGTCTCTCTGGATCGGGCAGAAATATAATGTTATTAATAATAATAATAATAAAGGAAAGTAATTTTTTTGTATCCAACGTATATTTGAATTCGTTAATTATTTATAATAATTAGTTAGTGTCCTTAAGTGAAAACCCCTGTCAGATTATAAACAAAATTTGTAATCGGTGAATCGCCGTTCGAAAATAAATAAGACCAGGTTTACGTAAAGCTTCGTGGCCAGGTTCCAAGAGAGAAATCCTTGGTGGTGCCCTCGGCGGCGATTCTAATAATTAAGATTCAGTTATTAGGGGAAGGAAGAGAGTTGTAGTGTCACAGTATGGAGAACCAGAAAAACTGTAGTTCTTGGAGAAAATGTTAGGGAATTTTACAGATTGATCACATTATTCAGTCTAAAAAGTATTTATACTTATTTTCATTTTAGAGTTTGACGATCTTTTTTTATATATAATATGCAAATTAGCATATTCTTTTGATCAAATTTTACAATAATTTTATTTTAAACAGAAAGTAATCAACACTGTACTATTATGTTCAATCAACATTGTGTTTATTGAATATTAGAAAACTCTCGATCCAAGACACAAGATAGTCTTTGAAAAAATAAGAACGGCCATGTAAAAAGTTAATTACTTTCTGTTTAAAATTGTAATATGAAATTGCGCTAGTAAATCCCTTAGTTTATTGCAATAATTCTAACATCTCTTAATATTAACATGCAGTTAATGATCAAATTTTGAGTGTTAATATGCTTAATAAAGAAAATGGAAGTGAATAATATAAAGTCTTCACATTCTTATTCCAAGATACTCTACATTGGCCTATATAATTGAATTTAACTGCAAAAGATAAGTTGGCCGCGCTTATCTTTAAGACTGTATCTTGTGCCTTGTATCGAGTTTCCTAATATTCAACAAAAACATTGATTGAATATAACAGTAAAGGATTGATTACCTTCTGTTTAAAATTAGTTTGAAACCATGCTAATAAATCTTAGTTTATTACGATATAGTAATACGGGCAATTTAAAATCATCTTTTAATTCTTGTTTTCTTCATAATTCATTATGATCCTTGACATGATTTATTCTTCTGTATAAATAGTCTATAATGATTCTATTATTTCCTAAAGCTTTTTTTATTCATTATAGATTTAATTCTTTTTACCTTTTCATATAACTATATAATTTTTTTTGTATAACTCTTTTTAACACTTCATATCATATTTCTTCATAATAAAAGTCTTTTCTTCTTATAACTGAAACAATCTTCCTTTTCGTATCAAGATATGTATTTTTTTTTTACATTGATTCTTTTTCATACCATTTTGAACTTCAAATATTCAATTTTTCTAAATAGATCATTTTTAAATATTTTCAGTCCTTTTTTGCCTTTATAAATTGCTTTATTTCATTTGAAAATATAAATGCAATTTATCCACTTAAAAAAATTAAAATAAAGTGGCTCTGAGGAAGACTACAGGACAGTCGAAACATGAGATTGTGTATGCATATAGGAACAATAAAAGCTTTTTGCTAAAAAAGGTTCAAAGTAGTGGATAAATTGCACTTATATAAGATATTACAGAAAAATAAAGGAAGTTGTGAATTTAGTAATATTTTTGAAAGTATATTTGTGAATTGCAGTTTTTTTTATTTCTGCTGTGTAAGAGTTTTTAGTAAACTATTATTTATCTTCTTATTGATCTCAGTTAAATCCAAACTATTTTCACAATCTGTTAATATTTTTAGAATAATTTTCAAAATTCTAACGTTAATTGACTGTTTTCCTTGATAATTATTGTCTTTCTAGCTTTGCATTAATACGTATCTTACATTTCATTAATCAATGAATAGATCTGTGTTGAATCTATTAATATTACAGTCTTGAAATACTTTATTTCCTAATAGTTAATTTATAATTCAACTCTGAATTTCCTTCACTTGATTGCTTCCTTGTATATATCTGCTTAGAATTTTTTTATAATCCACCTCTCTACAAATCTATTTCCCCTCACTTCTATCACCGTATTTTCTACTTCTTATCCTATGTATTGATTTCTACTTTAACATATATCATTTACATCTTTCTTAAACACTTTATCAATACTTTTATTTATATCAAATTAACAGTTTCGACAGTCGAAACTGTTAGTTTGATATAAATAAAAGTATTGATAAAGTGTTTAAGAAAGGTGTAAATGGTTTCCTATCACCGTAACCAAATTTACCCACAATACTTTCATTTTTCAATTCTAGCATTAAAATCTCCCAAGATAAATTTTAAATGTTGTTTGGTAGGTTCAAAACCATTTTGTACATCTGGATAAAAATTCTTTATTTCATTATCTCTGAATTTGCTGAGTGTAAACTTGAATTATCTTATTTTGGTATGTCAAAAACTTGCTATTGAATCTGATATACTGTCAATCTTCACATTGTTTTTATTTATAATAAATTCTACTCCATTTGTGTTTCTCTTCCAATATTTGTGCATATATAATAAAATGCATGTCCACTTTTCAAATCATCTCATCTAATTTCACAAAGTCCAACAATGTTCCAATTAATATTAAGTAGTTTTTTTTCCGTAATTCATACGATCTTCCTTCACTTAAGAGTGATCTACAGTTGTAGATAGCAAATAAAATATCATCAAATGGCAATTTAGGTTTATAAACAAGTATTTAATGGCTTTTTGCTTAGTTTGTGGCTTTTTTTGATTGATAAACCATAAACACAGGATCATATTAGCCAATATCTCAATTTTTTCTTCATATAATGAAAATAATATTTTACACAAGACAAAAGGATTTTGCATCATATGAGTTAGGATGGAAAATAAGTAAAAGTTTCTCTTAATTTTATTAAATGTTTTTTTTATAATCAAAGTTTATCTACAATTTGTATGTGAGATGTTTTATGTACAATCATTTGAGAGAAACATGGGAACATAATAATGTATTTAAATTATGTTTATCCACAGATATTACGTTTATAAGTGCTCATATTGGTTTCTTGCAGTGAAGTTTAAATCATTAATTAACAAAAGTATACAACCAGATACACAGTATTCCCAATTCATAAGTTGCTTTTAATATGAACTTGGACAACAATTTCTATTTACTTTAGAAGAAAAAAGGCTCTATTTCAACTTCAAATACTTTTCTTGTGGAAAACCATTGCATAATAACAATATAAACAAAATAATAGAAATAGTTTTAAAATCACTTACAACCATCTTTAAATCACAACTGTGGATTAAGGAATGGTAATCTTAAAAAAGTTAAGAGATTTATATTCCATTTTGTCATAAATATGAATCAAATATTAAAATTATTGTAATTAGTGTTTCTTTAAGTTTCCTATAATGAAAAATGTAAAACACATAATTTTAATGAAATAAAAAAAACAAGTGTAGATGGTAATACATAACTGGCAAGTTAAATCTTTATCTTACATGATAAAATTAAGGGATTAATATGTTTAATTAAGAAAATTATTTAATTTTCTGGAAAATTGGATTGACTAAGAAAAAACAAGGAATGTAAAATGAAAAAGGTTTTATGATATTTACAGAGGAAAAAGTCAGTTCTAATCTTGTGTTTGATTTTTTAGTATTCACAGTAGTCGTGTAACCTAGTTTATATATACAATGTAAATATTTCCTTTAAACTAGTGTATAATATATATGAATCTTAAATTATAACAAATAAAAATCATATACAACAGCTAATATAAATATATATTAATCATACATAAAAAGCCTTTTTTGGCACAATTTAGTGCTTATTGAATGTTAATAATCTATTGTAATGTGATATACTGTGGCTTCTCCTTAAACGGAGTCAGGAATCCTCAGCAATTATACCCAAAGAAAACTATTAGCCACTTTATTTTCCATTCCCCACTATATTTTCTCATATTTTGCTCCATTCCATTTCCACAACATAATCTTTGTCAAATCTATGGCCTTTATATCTAAATATCCCTTTTCCCAAACCCAGCATAAAAACCAATAACCCACTTTCTGTATAATCACTTTGTTCATATTTATTCTTTCATAACTTCATTATTTGTATCCTTTCTGTTGTCAATCATTTACATTTAATTAACAGTTGCCTACTATTTTCTATGCCTTTCTTACACAATTTATAGACTAAATCACCCATATTTTTCCATTTACATGTATATTCTCTTGTTGCTAAAGATCCCATTCGAGCCTTAAGCAATAACTACTTTCCTTGCTATTATCATAAATTAACTTGCACCCAATGTTCTGTTTACTTCCATATAACTCTTTTTACTCTCCATACTAGTTCCCCATCTCTCTAACTCCCTATTCTTGATTAATAAATCTATTCTTTTATCCCATTCCTTACCACTATAACACTCAACAATCCTCCTAACACAATCATTCCATCTTTTGTACAAATATACTGATATAAATTATTTATCCAAATCTTTTGCATATCGCATTATCTTTCTCACCCATTATATATACAACACCATTTCATCTAATGTTCCATAATGGAAGTAAAATAACAACAATAAAAAAAAAAAAAAATTAGTATAATAGGATAAAACCTTCATATAGATCCAAATAACTTTAAAAAAGCGATTATATAACATAACAAAACAAACAATACATATATTATACAACTTTATATAATTTTCCATTCATTTCCAAGTTAACGAAATTTATTAAATTTTTGTAAATATTCATACAATTATTTTAAATGTAATATGTTTCATATATTTGTCTTCTTTATGGATTTTTAATGTAATTTAAAGGTTTAATATTTTTTCTAACATCTATTTTATATTCATATGTTAAATATATGAAACATATTACATTAATTTAAATAATTATATGAATATTTACAAAACTTCAATGAATTTAGTTTACAACTGGCCAATTGGAAATTATATAAGATAATATATATAAAGTTTTATAAGGTTTTATTGTATTATACTAATATTTTATTTTTGTTACTATTATTTTACTTCCATTATGGAACACTAGAGGGTATTGTATATACAATTGGTTAACGTTATAATAGATTATTAACATTTAAAAAGAGAACTAAATCATGTGCTGAAAAAGGATTTTTATGTATGATTAATATATGATTTTTTATTATAATTTATATGAAAGAACAGCATATTGGATTCCATTTTTGATGATATAAAACTTAAATACATTTGTATGATCTAATTCTCAGTAATAAACAATTAAATTAATGATTGATGTTGTCTAATTTTCTGTATAATGTTTTTTATTAAGAAAAATTCAGTTTCATATTTTATTTGTAAATCCTCAGTTAACTTTATGTATTTATGATCAAAATATATGATTTAATCATCTGTTAAATCATTCATTAAGTTCTGCATAGAGATTTGATGAAATTTGTTCTTCAATAGTTCTTTGACTATCAGATTTTAATATTGATTAATTCTTTAACATTAAAGAAATTATGCAAACTAGGAAAAATATGATAATTGTTTGAATTTCAATATTTTCCAAAAATCTAATGTTATATGATTGATATTTGCAAAACTGTAATCTTATAAGTTCGTGCAAATCAATAAATCTACAAACATTTGTTTGTGTGTCAATGTATGGACTGTAAAAGAAAAATATGATTATATAAACTGATATGTAATTTTATTATATGAATAAGCATTATATACAGTTACATGTTGTATCTATTAATACCATATGATTTTCATTTTTATACTAGATTGCTCTGAAGTAATTAGATTGGATTTCTGCTCCTAACTCAGAATATTAATGGACAAAATTTGACCTTATTCTAGTTATTATTTTGAATTTCTATGTTTGTTCTCGAGAAAGTTTAGATTTGAAAAACACGTGAGCTCCTGAGATATCTGATCATGTGATACAAAAATAGCTTCTCTTTAAACGCTAGTAGTCAATGTATGATAGCTGTGATCTCTATTTTTAATCATAGTTAATTATATAAGCATTGATTGAATCGATACCCACTAAATAGTGCATAAAGTGATGTGAAAGTAGATGACATTTTCCTTGTTAAGCTCAATGATTTTTTGAGGTAACTGTATCACAACCAGTTTCCATCCATTGCTGGTTCATAAATAGGTATGTAGCTAGTCTTAGTTGGAGACTTAAGGTCTTTTCATAAACGCAGTTGACCATGTGAAAAAAGAACCAATATCTTGGACATATATAATTTTCAGTATGCTGAGATTTAAATCTAGAACAAAATACTTGTGAAGATAGTAACATAAAATATACATGTGGATCTATTTCTTATTGTAAAAAATTGATTGATTTACAATAGCTAGAGGGCAGTGCAAATGTTTATATTGACAACACAATGTAACATATATAATTGGCATTGTGATTATCTATTGTATATTTGATAAGTAATCATTTATTTGCAGAGTTCTAAAATGAGTAGAAATAATCCTGCTTTGTAAATTTAAATACCAATTAATTCAAATCATTTTTATCTTAAATATCTTCACTGATTCAACACCACCACCATTCCCCAACTGTTGTGATTCAAGAAATATTTCCATATTTACTTATGTTTTCTACATGTGTGGTCATGTGTATCGGTGGTATGAGATCGTGTGGATAGTTGATGGATACTTGAAAGTCTGAGTTCAAATCCCCTATATTTAAATACTTCCATATATAATCTCGGACCCACAGTAAGCAGTAACCATTTTCTTACTCAAAAAGTTAGTTGAATACTAACAACTAGAGAGCAGCTAAAAAATTTATATTGGGAGTGTTTGAAATGTTTTATTCTGTAATATATTTGTGTGTAAATATAAAGAAAAAAAAACAATATATTTATTAAAAAATTTAATGTTATCACAGCTAAATACATTTGTAACAATAACAACAATGAAAAACAACTTGTAATTGAGGTCTGAAAATTTTCTTACCTCTAATAATAGATATTCAAAATATTATTAATCTACAACAAAACCCAGCAGATGGCACTGAAACATTAGTCCACCTTTCCCAAATGACCCCTAAAACAACCACATGATTATGTTTACAATAGATTAGTGGAGTATTTTTATTATTTCAATGAACAGCTTTTTTTTTTTTTTAAAGAACGGAAGTAAATTTTTCCGATACAAATTTTTTAATTCCATATCACTCCATTTCTTTACGCCTTCCGTTAGTCATTCTAAATGAAATCTTATTCATATAATTATAATGCGTATTTAAAATATTATATATGAGCTATTAAGAATTATTTGAGTGATCATTCTTAACATTCTACGTAAGAAATTACGGAGATTTTCAGGCAGTATTATTTAACTATGATGTTTATATATTTTTTATGTGAGATTAAAATATTTCAAAGACTTTACAAAGAAACTTTAACAACTAAATATTTGTTCGTTATATTATTAAGAGGTAACAGCGAGTCAAAATGTATTTTATTATCTCTAAAATACTGATTATAGACAGCTGTCTTATGAAACATTGCAACTTTAAAATGTCTGTACACATTAAATGAATATATTGCATGAGATTTAAACAAACTGATATACGGTATATCAGATTTTAAAATTTGGCAAATAGATAAACAACAGTCTCTTAGCAATCTATAATATACATAATAGATGAGACAGCAGTAATATTGCAAAAAATGGCAAACGTTTGGCCACACTATAAAAGGATACCACAAAAACGTGTTAATTGCTTATTGATTTTGACATCACAAGGTGTCAAAAGGTTATTGGAGTAATGATCTGATAAATTAAAAAGTATGTTAATAATAATTACAAAAACAAAAAAAGTATAAATATTAAGTAGATTTTAAGTTCTATTCAAATATTTGCTATAATGAGTCAAACGTTCATTCCCGAGTTATGTGGACGGAAGCTAGCCAGTTTACATATGAGTTTTTTTATTTATTTAATTACCCCATGATTACTGAATTAAGACATTTCCAGTCACCGTGTTAGAAATAATTACAGTAGTAAATTACTGAAGAGTTTATCAAATCTAATATACAAAATAATTAACTGAGTGACGTGTCTTAAAACTAATTTTTCAAAATCTTGCGCCGTTGCTTTCGTAACTGATCTCGCAGAGTACGGCCACCTTCCCATCCAGATTCCAGGTCTTCATCTAGAAAAAAACACAAAAAAGTAAAATTAGAATTTATATAAAGATTATATTATTAAAAATTTATCACACATACTCACTATGTCTAGTTCTTAAATAGAAAGATGGGGAGGGAGGGGGTAAGCAATAGAGCAAAAAAAAAAAAAAGGCATTTGTGACATGAAAATATTTTTTGCTTTGTAGATGCTTTTAAAATTTGTAAGGCTTTATTTGAGTAAAACCTTTGGGACTGTTTATAATGGGGAATACTTACCCATTGAAGATTCAGAAGAAAAATGTTCCCCCAGCTTATTTACGTATATTCGTGTTACAACAGGACAAAAAGAATATGATAATTTCTAACATGAGAATTTCACATTTACTAAGTTTCGATGTAAAATTATAGCATTATATTTTAGACTTATTCCAAATATTTACTTATAAAATAACTTGGTCCATGCCAAATCTTCAGAAATTCTTTATGGCTTTGTTTTTTGGAAGTCTTTTTTTTTATCTATAGATCGCAATATATAAAATTAAGATATTGTTTCTTTTTATGTTTTATTTAATAATGTGAATGTTTTATTGATTGAAAAGTATATATCATACCCCCACCACCCTCTTGTTTGATATATTCTCTATATTCGAAGCGTTTGTTATTTATTTCTTGTATGTTTCTTGGGTATGACTAAATAAACTTTTCAGATTATACTTAAAATATAATTTAGTTTTAATAACTTGGTTTTAGATTGATAGATATTATTTATTAAAAGATATGTTCCAGCCTTCTTCAGAATTTTTAATTATTTTGTATATGATGGATTATGATTTGCATTCAACGTTCTAAATGTTTGACAAGAAGAAATTTTTTTTATAAAGGTATTAAATAATCTCCACACCCCCACCCATTTTTTTGAAATCATATGAATAAAGATACAATAAAAGACAAATGACCCGCAAGATGCCTTTCGTGCTGAACCAATTGGCCCAGATCACTATCTCATATATATCTTTATCATATGAACAGTATTTATCAATGGTAAATTGTTACAATAATCAATTAATTGTATTAGCGTGATGTCATATTGTAATTCTATTTAGAAGATAATAAGCTGTCCTTATTAGCGCTGGTGATTTAATATTATGTATAGCCTTAGGGAGACACATTTATTACGTTCTAAATAGAAATAAATTGTTACATTTTTATTTACAAGTGTCAACTTACTCTACCCACAACTTTGACACCACCTATTCTAGAAAAATACACTAATGATTACCATTAATCATTTATTAAACCAGAGATTGTCTCTAGTCCAGAAATAAACTTTAAGCCTTACGTATTTATCTAGAGCAGATGGTGTTCCGATTATGGATGGAATAAATTTGATACTTGAAAACAAAATGTAAGAGGATAAAATTGTGTCCAAATTTGCCAATTAACAATAGTGCAATTAATTATATATATTTTTTATACTGAAAGCAGATTAGTGCAATAGGCATTGTATATTATTTGATAAGAACCTTGTGTATATTCTTTTTCTTAATTCTAAGGTAAATGCTAGAGTTAAAAGAAACTGAATATGAAAGGTAAGGAATATCTGTAATTTTGGAAATAACATTTTGTCAAACAAACATCCACATATTTGTGAATTTGTCTCATATGATCTAGTTTCTGTTCATGCATAAATACGATTTAACTAGATCTTCAATGACTTACTTTGTGCATTTCAATTAAACATATCGGATTATTTCTATCATCTAGAATTATTTGATAAATTATTTAGAAAAAATTTATTTCAACTTTTCAAATAGATTCAACTATTATATAATGCAATGTTTTGAATAGTATTATTCTCCTTCCTTCTTCAGGTGACGCTGGTCAGACCAGAGAGAATTTGAGATCTTTAGAATCATGAATACTGAATTTAAGGTGATGTTCTAACCAATTACGCTATTCTGTCAAAGACATTGGTCAATAGATATTTAATACATTTATTCCATGAAGATCCTTCTGATTTCTTCATTTTTCTTAAAGCCATTATTAATAAGGGATTTCCAAACATTATGAATTGTCACAGTAGGTTGATTTATAAAGTTATTTGTTATTATCATACGAGTGGCTTCTTTTCTTCATTTTTTTCTCTCTATCCAATATTCTTATCTTTTCCCAAATGAACATATGCTCACTGATATTTGCATAGTCTATTCTTTAAATGCATCAGTAATTTTCTCTATAATCGTTACTTTGTGCTCATTTAATCAACTGTTTTCCTCGATATATGTCCTTGCACCATTCACACTTTTCCAGTTTGGGTTTTTGATGTTAGGATTCCTCGTAATTTATTATGACTTTGGAAAGTTGTACTGATATTATACTGATCACAGATTTTCTTTAGTTTATCTGCTATCCCTGGGTTATACTGCAGTGCCTATAATCAACTGTTTTCCTCGATATATAACCCTTGCACATTCACACTCTTCCGTGTGGGTTTTTGACATTAGGATTCCTCGTAAATTATTAAGATTTTGGAAAGGTGTACTGATATTATACTAATCACAGATTTTCTTTAGTTTATCTGCCATCCCTGGGGTATACTGCAGTGCCTATAATTGTTTTTTTTTTTCTTTTTTACAAAAAAAAAAGCAAACTTAATTTCAGTCATCATGCAATGCTTGCAGATAGTTTGGAATTTTATTGAATATTATATACATATAAATAATGTAAATATATATAGTAAGTAAACTATTTAAAATGTTTCAAATCAAATTTATTGTGATTATTAAAATAACATAAAAAGAAATTAACTTTTTGTGCAAGCTGATAACTAAAAGCATTGAATATATGCAACCATTCACCTTTCCAAAATTAAAAAAATAAAATAAAACATAACCAATAAAATAAATAGTGACATAAGCTACTAACACCAGCCACTAAGACAAGACACTAGCATAAGTCACCAACGCAGAACAAAAATAAGAAAGAATTCAGCCACCATCTTTGAAAAGTTTGAAAAAGGTAAAGTTTGATGAATACCTGTACTGATATCCTCTCAATGTTGCCAAGATCGATAGCCTAAAAAAGGATCAACAGAGGGAAGTTCAGACAGAATACAACAAACACAATGACTTAAACGTAAGAGGTGAAACACATAACATCTGCAAAACTGGACAAGAAAATTGAATTTTTATTAACAAAACAGTAGTACAATAAAAAAATGACTCACCTTCAGAATTTGAAGCAATTCGTGTCTGTTCGCCACTCATGGAATTATCGTTATTGAATGTTTCAGCTCGTTCCTTGCGTCTTTGTAAAATAGCTTGTAATTCGCTTGCACTGGCTGTTCCATACTAAAACATTTTTTGGAAACAAAAAAAATTTATATGATAGAAAAAAATAATAGTATTTTGTTAAGTGATCATTCTAATATAGATTTTTATCTTATTTCAAAATCTTTATTATGCTTTCATTATGTAGGCATATTTATGGACTCTAGATTATCCTGGACAAACCGTGCTTTGTTCTTGTTTCTATAAATTAAATTTTATATCCTTTTGTTTATCTAAGTTTATTTTTCAATCAGTTTCGATCACTATTTATATTTCTTCTTATCAAAACGTATTATGTCAAATATCTGCTCTACTTCTACAATGTCTATCCGTTTCACAGAATTATGCAATATTTTTTTATTTTTGGAAGATCTCATTCTACATCTGGTAGAGATATTTATGGGATTCAAAGAATACTGGATGTTTTTAATATTTATATCAATGTAGAGCATTTCTTGATATTTACTGTAGATATTTTTTAAATCCTAGGTTTTCTGTTATAAAGATGGCTATTTAAACTGACTATATTGAATTTTCTCAAGTCTTTCGGTAGAGAAACAGTGGTACTTAAAAGAGTTTTCCTGTAAACCAACATGACAGTCCATATTTGTGATAAATGTATAATTTCAAGAGCCTATAATCTACTGAAGATGTGTTAGCTGTTAAATGAAAACAAAATTAATAACAAAGACAAAACTCTTCATACAGTAGTGCCAACCAGAGTAATCAATGAATGCCAGAGGCTTATGCATAAAATACCCATCTAGGCCTACTCGTCAGTGAGGAGCTTTGTATCTGAGAGCACTGCACCTAGATCTTAGGATCTAATGCAACCCTCCAGCAGCCACCTTTTATCTCTACTTAACTACAAAATTATGAGAATAAAATTGAAAACACAATAATATTTTCAATCTAAGCTCAATAGCCTATAAAGTCATAAATCGATTGTTAAATTAAAAAAAAAGATAAATTTCAATAAGAAGCTTTTTTTCAAATTTTTTTTTTTTTACTTATGACATGGGATGCGACAAGACACTCTTAACATTGTTGTACTTTGGCTCAACTCAGCATGTTTCTTTTTGTAAGCAGTTTTTTTTTTTTTTTGGCAAATTGTCATTTCTGTCACAGAACATGATGCAATAGATTATTTCCAAAGGTACGGAATCCTTCCCCTTCCAAAAAAGTGTGTGCTAATGGTCATGATATTTCTGCTTGCTGCCGACATGAGTAAAGTGTAAATATTGTATTTAAATTTTTTATTTATTTTTCTGTTAATGAGTTAATCAAAAAAGAAAATAAACTGTAAATATTGTAATTAATTTTTCTACAATGATTTTTTTTAAAAAAAAAATAATAGTAATAAAAAATAAAATGTAAATATTAAATATGACATTTCCTAGCAGGCATTTTTTTGTAAACATTTTTTGGAGGTCCCATTGTAAATTTATCAAAAATACGATGGTCCCAAATTATTTAATAATGTATGTTACTTTATGCAAGGAATGTTTTTTGAATTTAACTAACATCGGTTATTTGGCTTATAAAAAATGTTTATTTTTTATTTTTTTCATGAGTCGTAGCATCGGCCGGGAACTGAACCCGCTAACCCAGGACAACTGCTTGTAAAGCGGCTATGCTGACCTCTCGACCACCAACGCTTAACAAAAATGTTTATTTTCTTACTTATATTATTAAGTTTTCTATTTTATTTATAATATTTTAAACTCTTCATTCAAAATTTTATTTGCATGAAGTTTATATTACTGTATTATTTAGTTATTGTTTTCTGAATAAATAAAATTATATTTTTTTTTATTTTCTGTATCTCATACTTATGTGTTAAGAACAGCAATTTGCTCAATTAACTCCAAAACCATTTATTGCTAGTTTAAGTAAACAATGGACATTGAATATTAATGCTAATCATAACAGCCAGACAGTTTATGCTTCCTACACTAGATGGCTCTGGAGATTATATGGAGTGCCATCTGAAGTGATTTGTTACCTCCTAATTTTATTAAAAAAAATATGTCAAGATTTCTTAATGATAATGACATAAAATAATGTATGAAAAGATATCTTTATGATGATTACATCTTATTGCTTTGATTTATAAATTAATGTCTGCTATAAATATATCTCCATTTTATACAATTTCAAGTTAGTAAAAAATTTTCTTTATTTGAAATTTTAAAGCTGATTTCTTTTACATTTGGCATAACAGTTTATTAGCATACTCTTCTATTAACACTATTTTTATGCCATCTAGTGGAAATTTCAGTAATCAATAGATGCCAGATGGTAGTTCTTAATAAACCCTCACCCAATGCTCTCCCATTTAAATATCGCAAATTTTTCATCAGTGAGTAACTTTTTGGATTTTTTTTGAACAGTGCACTTGAATTTTTTGAATGTAATGCATCTTTCCTCTAGCAACCATTTTGTACCATGAAGCTACCATCCCAAATTCAAAAACCTGTTTATTTTTTCACTAGAAACTTATTTGTTTGCATAATCATGTAGATTCAAAACCACTTCAGTGTCTATACATTATTTTTATATTAGAAGTGAGAATAAAAAAATATGCTGATAAAAAGCAATGTATAAACTAAGATCATGTGACCTCTTGTTGGTTATACGATGTCTTATTGGTTTCGTATTTGGAGCATGTTAAAATTTATTAAGAGGCTGAATGAAACTACAATAAGTTATCACCTATAATGAGTTATTGCTGCCTCATAATACCATACTAACTAGATACTTTAACCTATTTCTGAAAAGATGAAACTACACTGCCTTTCTACACATCTTTCTGCACATTGAGATTATATCTTCTTCTGTTTATCATAAACTTTGTATTTATCATAAAAAAAAAAACTTTTCCTCTCAGCTATGCTTGAATTATCTTAATGTTTTTTGATGATTAATTTTTTTTTTTTAATCTAAAATAATGAAATATTATTAAGTTGAATATCTACATTTTACATTCCAATATTTGTTAAATTTAATTTCACCTCCAGTTTCAAGAAAGATGCTACAGTTGATTTGCTCTTCAACAAATTGAAAAATATGGCCACTTTTCCTTGGCGCAATATTCTATCAACTTTCCTAATTTGCCACCAGGTGTTTCTGTTTTAATGCTGTTGGAATAACACCAGTCTGCATTATATTACTGCATGGAAAGTTAGCTACTGTTTTAACAGCTTTTGTAGGCATAGGAAATGGTGATCATGTGGTGTTTTATTTGTTTTCTACCAAATCCAACCCATAGGATAATGGTGACTGTGGTTATTAAAAAACCAAAGACACCAAAATGTACAGATGCTGATCTGCTTCAGATCTATATAACTGTACAAGCAAATGAGTTTGGATTAAAAACATTATTGTGTTTTCATCTTCGGCTTCTAGCTTTGTAGTTAACCAAATAGGTAAAAGGTGGCTGCTACAGGATTGCATTAGATCCTAATATCTAGGTGCAGTGCTTTCAGATCCAAGACTCCTCACTAATGTATACCACAATCTAGAAACTAGTCTAGGAATATGGAATAAGTAGGCATGAGATAGGATTTTATACACAACCCTTATAATATCCATTGATTACTATGGCTTGCACTAGATGGCACTACTGTAAAGAAAATTAGCTATTTTTTTAACAATTTGAAAATATAACTTATGACAATTATTAGTCCATTCCCAGTTACTATTATCAGAAATAGAGAACTTGAATTGTGGTCAATTACCCTATGCAATATATCCTTTTAAAAATTCTGAAATTAAAGTTGATGAACTGTGTCACAAGTTTATCTTAATGGATTGTATCTACTGTGTCACAAGTTTATCTTAATGGATTGTATCTGCTGCCCAATGATTAAAAGTGAGAGAACTAAACCTTAGTAGCAGCAGCAACACCATATGACCTCTCATGTTTCCAAGAGCAATTACTTTCACTCTACTCTAGAGCTATCTACTGCTTAAGATTGAGCAATCAATGGATACCATATGGTTTATTGCTATAAAAATCCCATCTTTAGACTGGTTGGTTTCTGGATCTTCAGTTTTGTATTCTAGTCTACACTGATGAAAGTCCAGAACTTGGTCTGTCTGTCAATGGGATTTTATGGAAGTATATCATTAGATGCTTACTGATTATTTAAGCTTACAGTAAATGACTCTTGAGTAGGCTGAAGATAAATCCTCTTGATAACTAAACCTTCAAAATCATCTTTTGAAGTAGAAGTACCTCTGATTGATCCCATTGGAAGATTTGATATATAGTCCTGCATAGGTTGGAGCAGTAATAAAGTGGCAAATTGTAAGGCTCATGGGTCCATTGATAGCAACTCCACCTCTGTCATTTTGGGTACTCAAATTTCTTTAAACTTCCAAAGAACAAATCATTTGTGATTATTCATTCATTTTTTACTCAATTTTGTAAAATTTTTAAATACTTATATACATTTTGGAAGTTATCCTATTGTCTACAAATGATATTTTTAAACCATCATCATAACCAGAATCACTCGTCCAACTGGGTGTAGATTGATATCCAATTACTGTAATAGACATTTTAAAGCAATATAACCATTATTATGTCCCTAATCCAGTAGCCATGTTTTTTTAGATTAATTTGATGAGTAAAAATGAATAATTGAATGACTTTATTGCTCAAGGGTTCATAAGAAGTTCAAATGCCAGAAGTATCAGAATTGGAATCAATCCTAACACCCAAAAACAGATCCTTTATTATTAGGATACTTGATAAAAACGAGTTCATCTTAAAACTAATCTAATGGCTGTTTAGATTAATTTCACAGGCTATCTGTATATTATAAATAACTAAATCAATAAGCAATTAAAATTATTACCCCACAAATATTTTTCTGCACAGTAAGTTGACTATCTAGTCGAGAACCTTCATCTTTCCCACAATATTGCTCCAATTGATGTCTTGTCAAAGAAAATAACATGGATCCAGTTTGTCCTTCCAAGGTCCGTACCGTTCTGTTTAATAAAAATAATTAATGAATGATTTAATTTTTTTTTAAAAAACAAACAAACATCTAAATCAATTTCTACCTCTGGCTGAAGCCTTTGCTGATGAGCCAGTCCTTGACCTCGTCCTCTGTTGAATATTGATTTAAATATAAAGTTGGTGTTTTTCTACGAGCATCCTGAACATTGCGATTTTTACCATATGTCATACGAGTTTTTAATTCTTCTTGTAAAATATCTTGTTGAGTCATGACTGAAAAAACAAAACTAAATTAGTTTAACCTTGTTTCATTTAGTAATTCACAATACTGATTTTTATCTTCTATTTTTATAAATTTACTGATAATGCCAATGCAGAATTAGAAAAAATACCTCTTTCAATATCCAATTTCTCTTGAGGTGAAAGAAGAGGTGGCGATAGTGGTCTAGGCCTGGGAGAAAGTGGTCTTAATTGTGAATCATCAACTAGTCTTGGAGAGACTGGCCGTAAATCTTCTCGGGAATGAGATAATTCTAATTCTGAAAAAGAATGCGCATCTTTTTAATATTTATTACATAGAATATGATATACTTTAAAATATAAATCCTAGATATAATAAAATATCGTTATCTAACAACAAAATGATATATGACAATATCTGTAATATAGTCATATAATCATAACATAAAAAAGCTCTTTTCGGCAAATTTTAAATTTTTGCCCTTTTCAATATGTCTTAATTACAAAAATAACCTATATTCCATACATAGTGACATATACCAGCTCTATATAAAATTAACACAATTCTATAATTACACTTAAATATCTTTATAAGACATATTATACAACCCTCCATTAATTTTTCATTATCCAATTATTAGTTAAATTAATTGACATTTTTTTAAATGTTCATACAATTATTTCTGTAATAATTAATGTAAATGGTTTCATATATCTTCCCTCTATTAATTTCTTTAATATAATTTAATGGACTTATATTCTTAACACAATCTATTCTATGTCCATATTTTAAGTAGTGAACATATAATGTAGATCTGTCATCTCTCCTATTAATAGCATTATTATGTTCTTTAGCCTTCTAATTGTTTTGCTGTATGTCCATAATAAACCATACTGCAAAACCCACAAATAATTTTATATACTATACCCTTTTTATATTTTATATCTTTTATTTTATAATTCCCTTTAAAATATTTATTACTATGAAATTATTAGGAACCACAATTTCAAAGACACTTCTGGATAAAAATAACAAATTGTGTATGTTAATTAAGGTATCAAATAATTAAAAATAAAAATATATACATTACTGAAAAAGATATGTTACAGTTTTAATTGACATGAAGATCAAAAGAGCACAAACTAAGGCTATAAAGGAAAAGATTTTAAGAGTATTAGTCGATATTATGTTTATTATTCAAAAAGTGGCCAGAAAATCCTATGTTTATGATTACAGAATAGAAGGTGAAATCTGTGAAATGTGAGAATTTAAAAGGTTTTAAATTTTATATGTGATTAAGATATTATGGACCATGAATTATTCTATTTTTAAGAACTATTTCTATTAGTTTCTATTCGCAACCAATTGAAAAGAGATTAAATGAGACCTAAATGAAGTGATCATTTTATACTTATCAACAAGGGTTTTATTTGTCAGAGTAAGTTAATTTGTTTGATATTTCAGAAAGATTAGGAAGAGGCATATGGTAGGGTTGTTTTTCTTCTGTTTTATTTAATTTACTCTGATTTTTTTGTCTGCCTGTGAAATCTTGTAACTCATTTTTCATTCACTTCCCAATTTCTTCTACTTGAAACTTTGCATACATATCTATTCCCAATGACAGTATATTTTATTAGTTTGCAAACAATTTTAGGGGAAAAAATAGTAAAAAATTTAAATTTTGTATGCCAACAATAGCAAACTGTGTTTCTCAAAGCTGCTATGTGTAATTTCAAAATGACTGCCATTTCCGCTAAACTTTAATATTAATAATCAATCTATAATAGTATAAATTATGTACCAATATAGAATATTTGATTTCATAAATGCTTTAAAGATAATTAAAAAACATGGTTTTAAACTTTAAATTTATGGCTTGTAAATTATACGACATAAAAACGATTGTTAATATGGATATTGTTATTGTATTTGATTGCTAAAAAGTGTTTCAACATTTTCTGATTGGTGTTACTCCCACAAAAACTAGTTCCAAAAGTGAGTACAGTAGCTGATATTACCAAAGAACTTGCCCACTCCTCTTTTATGAGATTCAATATTCTTTACGGAACCACCATATAGAGCAGTGATTCCCAATGTGGGGCACATGTCTGTCAGGAAGGCAATTCAAGAATGAGTTATTAACTGTGAATTTTTTTAGTTATTAACAATGAATTTGAAAGCTCATTAATTGTTCTTATGTCTTATTCATAAATTAAGCTAAGAATGTTTTTTAAATTTTCTTCTTTCTGCACCATCTTCTTCTCTGTGTCTTTTCTGTTTAGATAACTTTACTCTTTATCTCTCCATTGTTACTTGGAGTGAGTTAAGTGGTCTGAAACTCCATTGTACTTCAACTGTCCCATGATTTTTAGGCTTCCTCCACATAAATAGAAGTTCATTTTCCACATAATAAGAATTATTATATCACAGGAGAGGAGGCATTGTTTAGATGACGCATGGCCAAAAAAGGGTTGGGAACCACTGATCTAAAGATATTATTTTGTACTTAAACTTTCTTACATAGAACTAAAAAGTATAAAAAAATTAAGAGATGCTTATATTCACATAAATGCATTAAAAAGTAAAAAAAAAATTCTTCAGCTTTGACAAATAGCAGAGGCTAAACTCTCCATACAGTAGCGCCACCAGTGCATGTGATGTTTAGTGCTTTAACAAATAAAAATGTGAAGCAAAGTTAGAAATTCGCAAGTCAGTTTTCCAAAGAATCATTTAATTAAACTTGCAATTAGTGCCCATTTTGAATAGATCAGCATTCATACAAGGAAGTTTGGAAATCTGACTTGTAAATTTCTAAACCTGACCCCACATTTTTATTCGTGAAAGCTGAAAAAATATATATTTATTATTTTTTTGAACATTTAACTGAATAAAAATGTTTTTTTTTAATTTTTAAATTTAATTTGTATTAGAATGAAGTACTACATAACTGTTTATCTGTAAGATGGCGTTATCCATGGTGAATAGGATGAGTATGTAATCATTATGCAGCACTGTTTATAATAAAAATGATATCAACAAAGCATTATCGATCAGTTTGCAGAAATTTTGAAATAAAATTAAAGTAATTTAATGCTTTTAAATTTTGTAATCATTTAAAAAGTTACTATAAAGTTGTAATTATTTATTAAGTGCACAGGAAGTATATGAAAATTCTTTAGAGACTGGCTTTAACCTTGCAAGATTTTGCGAAGGTTAATTTGTAAAGGAAATAGTGGACTTAAACAGTGGAGAGAACAACAGCTTCACACTCCCAAATCAAGATGCTTCAGATTGGCCTATATAGGTGGAAAGTTAGGTTAAAGATAAGATGGCCACTCTTATCTTTATAAAAGTCACTATCTTATGTCGTGGTTTGAGAGGTCCCTCTATTGGCAATTAAAGATATTGTTTGACTATTATAAACATTCAAGACTGCATATGATATGGATTAAAGTCTGTCTCTAAAGTATTTAAAAAGTTACTGTAAAAAATGAATCAAGAGGCTTTTGATAAATAAAATATTATTAACATTATATTTAAGAAAGATTATTGTTTAATATTTTAAGAAGACTTTAGAAATGGGTAGTTTGGACTAGAATGGATATCTTTAAAGGATAAATTTATCAGCCTAAAATTGTTAAAGAAAAGTAAATGAAAACAGATTTATTGAGAAGATTATAAAATGGAAGAATTGTATTAGATGTGTATTTAGAGATAGAGGAATTATGAAAGATATTTTAGAAGGTATTACATAAAAAAAAAGAAGACATATAAAAATAAAGTTGATGAATGACCTTATGGTGGGAGGGAGGGGGAAGTTAACTAGGTGTAATTAAAGAATGAAGGAGCACTACAAAAATTTTAAAAGATCTAGTTTGGAAGATAAGTAACTGTTATTATATGGATTGTCCATATTATATAAGTTCTTTATTTACAATAAAATGAAATATATAGAGTCAATAATTTATATCTCCCAAGAAAATCTATAAATTAATATGTAAATAGTTCATATTGTGAAAGGAAGCTCACTACGAAATCAAAGAAAACCCTTTGATTCCTTCTTTAAAAGAAGTTGCAGAATAAATTTCTTATGTCCACCTATATGATCTTGTCAATGAAGCTAGTATTACACAATAACTCACACGATAAACATGCACAGGATTTTCACCAACATGCATCAGCCAGTATGATGAGTTTGCTGTTATATTCTGACTTTAAGACCAGTCATGGGTTTTCTTTTCAGTTGATGACAGTTGTATTTTGATCAATGTGTGTAAATGTTCATTTTCTTACAATCATGGCATACAAATTTTGATCCTCGGAGTCTGAAGGCTATAGTTGGTGATTGAAAATATCAGGTTAAATCTAGGTTGTCAATCAGTGGTGTCCTTTTCTTCAGATACCATCAACTGTAATCCTCTTTCAAGCATTCAAAGACTACTTTGGGAGAAGAATTGCCTAATATTAAATAAGACATAGTTGGACTTTGTAAAGTTTAGGCAAAAAGATGAAGAAAGATATCAAATTTGAAAAGTGGACAATCATTTTTTCTAGACAAGTACAAACAAATTTTGGAAGCACAAGTGAAGTGAGATTTATTATCAAAGAAAACCCAATTTTTTGGATATCAATATATCAGTTTAAATTATGAAATGCAGATAATTTAGGGATTATTCCCAACAAGTTATCATTGTGATGAGGGATTTTTAATCAGACCAAGTGAATTGAAAGATGAAATCATCATGGTTAAATTAGATATGGAGGCAAAATGAAAGAGAACACACTTATGGAATTTTCAGGGAGGGAAATCTGTATATATCATTTTATATGCTTTTATTTAATTTATTCATTTTTTTTGTCTGTCTGTCTGTCTGAATAATCTTGAAACTGTGTTGCAAAAAACAATAATAATTTTATAGGGGATTTAGAACTTTTTATAGTGCTGCCATGTAGAATATTCAATTATATCTCAGCTTTGACTTCTAATTTCTGGAATTATAAAAAATTAAAATATAGAAAATAAAAAATTGAATAAACACTTTTATTCCATATAAATGTGTTAAAAAGTAGACTTTTTGAACATGAGAGCACCATACTTTTATTTTCCAAAGCGAAATACACACAAAACTATCTAAAAGAAGATAAAGTCCATAATGCACTTAATAGATTCACCATGGGGAATGATCATCAAATGATGAGACGTAAGACATCTTAATGCAAAGCTACTAAGAAAGATAGTATTAACAGTTTATATCTTTAATATTAAGAAATATTCCAATAAATTTAAACTAAGACTTGAAAATCAATTAAAAATATTAACAGAACATATTCAATATTTATGATATACTGTTCCTGATATTGTAAAATGTACACACACACACACATATATATAACAAAGTTTCTATTTTAATCAACTAATGCAAAATTAAATAAAACTCTGCATAAAGCTGACAAGTGGAAACTTTTGGAATCAAGAATTCCTTTAAATTTTATAGCATTTGACTAGAATTGGAGCCAAAGGACTTTAATTCACAATGTTAATTCACCTGTTCCACTGAAGATTTCTTGTTATGTGCATATATGAAGATAAAAAGTAGATCAGCCATTAAAACAACTGCCTCCCATTCTTACAAAGGAACAATAAAGAAAAAGGTGTCTACACTAGGCTTTCCAAATTCCTGGGTTTGTGAAGAGAGTAGGTAAGAATAGCTATATACCCTTTTACTGACCAATATTGAATGCTTGGCTAATTACTCAATAACCTCCCCCCTCCAACCAGTGGAATTCAAGAAAACATGCTGTCATCACTTTTTATGTTACTTTTTTAAAAAGTTTATTTATATAAGTAAGATTGCAATTATATGCTAACTTAGGCTAGTATTGTTAATTTTGTGTTGTTTTATATATTACAATTTACTTTTTCTGAGCCCTAGTTCAAGAATATATCTTCATTTTTAGTTGTTTGTATATTGAAGGGAAAAAAATCAACTTCAATATATTACCCAGAGTTTTGAGATTTCTAATGGGATTGAAGATGTAAAAAGTGTAATAAATCATAAAGCTTATTTTAAAAATATTGGAGAGAGAAGAAAATATTTAAACGATTAACATTTCTAATTCGATGAATGATTCCAGAAGAAATAATCAACTTACATCATATACAACTATATATATATAATTCGATTATAACAACCAAAGCTTAATAAATGAATAGAATCTACAATCTGTTGTCATGGTAACTATTGGAAAATCCTTTTTTCTCTCCATGTTATAGCATCAGCCAGGAGGCGAACCTGCAACAACCATCTGCAACCAACTTCTTGCTAGCAAGGCGGCTGCGCTGATCTCTCGGCTAACAATGCTTTTAAATCCTTTTATCTCTAAAGATTGCTTTGATAATACGTTGTAGATTCTATTGTTTTATTGAGCTTTAGCTGTTACCATGTAAACTACATTGGAAAAGAGCTAGTTATTGGAATTTAATTTATAGAAATTATTCATGGGTAAATTATTCAAACAAGTAGTTTGTTTTTGTCTAATAAAAATTTGGCTGCGATTCAGATAATGGAGATAATAAACGTATTTATAAATTATTTTATAAAAAAATGTTTTTATTTAATTTAATCAGTAATGCACTAAAAACCAAAAAATAATTTTTTGCCAACCATAATTACGGTTGTTGAATGTAACTAGACATAAAAGCATGAGACATGCATAAATTAATTCAGATATTTTGCAATGGACTTTTTCTATTCTAATTTAAAAACTGATAAAACAATGTTGCCATATTTCCAGTATTTAAAATGAAATTCATGCACATTACAAATCATTTATTACAAGATTTTTGTATTAATGAAGGCAGTGTCTTTTAAAAAGTAAATTTTAATTCAATAAATCAAAAGAAATTAAGATTTTAACCTTCATTTTTTTTTCTTTCTATCTTAATTAACTGTAAACACATTTTAGTGAATTACTCATGAAATTCAATGAAAGTGTATTTTAAACATATACTGCCATCTATTGCACAACACTGAAAACTTGTTGAGCAAATATAAACATGGTTTGAAATTCTGCCCACAAGCAATATTAGACTAGTTAACTGAAATATTGCATTATCATTGATACCTGGCATATACAAAATTTGGAGAAAATACATTCGATAAAATTATGTTAAAAATCAGTTACAAGCTAAATATATAAACTAATAAAAAGAATTTTAAAGTTAAACAATGCATTTAAGAACACCCGAATTAGGTATTAATGGTAATTGCTCAATACACATTATAATTCATTAATACAAACTGACTGTTTAAGAATTTAGTGGCCTTTTTAAGGACTCTTTGATAGTAAATATTATATCAGGTCAGGATCGTGATATTACTAAAATTATCTTTTGGCCAAGCTAAAACTTGAATGAGTATTGGGTTTTGTTGGACCACGTTAATGTATTTATATGTAAATAATTAAATATATAATTATATAAGAATGTGGAATAATGTTAATTTAATTTATGTGATATATAGAAATTTTATGAACTTTCAAGTGTTAAGTAATCTTTGCTTTATAATAATAAAATGAGTGTACTAATAGTTCTAACAAACTTTATTGATAAATGCCATAAGAGAAAGCATTTAATAATATTCTTATTCCCAAACCAGTTTCGAGCTATTGGCTCTCCTCAGTGAGGCACTAGGATATTTCAGTAACTAGATCTAAAATACCAATTCAAGACCAGCACTTATCTGATACTTAACTATTAAGTAGAAAATCTGAAATCTTCATTCCCCTTATATATCTTTAAATCCAATTATCTAACTTAAATAGCTATATGGATCTGCAAACTCTTCAGCCACACCTTGTATTAATAAGTCACATGATATATGACTTGATTTTATTTACTTTGCTTTATATATGTTTTTGTCAAAACAAAGTCACCAGAATCTTGAAAATTGTGTCATAGCTCATCAAAAAGAACAACACAATCTCCATCAAACATTACATGATCACCATTCTTTATGCTTACACAAGCTGTTTTCAACCTTTCTGGATCCATTGATTTACTCTGGCTTGCACCGAGTGGTTCTACTGTATATAGAATTTTGCCTCTATGAACACAATTTCCATGTAAACATCTTCACAACATTCAATTTAATATATTGTATAAAGTTTGAATGTAAATTAGTGACAATTTTGTATTGTTACATAATTATATGGTGTTTAATTATTTACCCATTTAAATGCTTATTTGAAAATTGATTTATTTGATTTTAATTAAAAACTCCGCTTGTTTTACTAACATTAAGCCAATACAAAGGAGGCTTTGGTTAAATTATTATATTCAAACTTTAGAATCAAATTGAGTGATATAAAATTGCTTAAATACAAAATGCATTGCTGTCTGATGAGATTCACTTGGATTCCAATCTGACGATGGGTGTTATGGCAAAAACATTTCGGAGATTGGCTGGATTTTTCAGCAACCATTACCACTTAAAAGACCATAAAATTTCTGTAGATAGTGAAGATTTAATTAATTCTATGCTGTATTGAAATGAATAATGTCGTTCACTTCACTGTCAACCATGAAATCTTTAATATTACAGTATATATACATCTGTTATAAATTAGTTATTGTAGAACAACAAACTATTAATAGTGATAATAAATATTAGCAATGACTATTATAAGTTAAGTATCAACAGTGATAATAAATATTGCTAATAATCGTAATAAAATACAGAAGTACTTTCATATACAAATTAAAAAGCATATGAAACACTTGAACGAGAAGCTATAAAGATTCGAAAATTATTATACGCTAAGCGCTTTCGATGTCATTTGCCTCATATTCATAGCGGTAATGCGAGATGCAGAATGAGAAAATAGGGCAAGGAAACAAAGTGGTATGCAAAGCGTATGCAAATGAGCTAGATTATTTGCATAAACATTCTCTCATCCATATATTTTGCTTTTGATCCATTGTTATTCCAAACATACATCTCTTCATATTTCAAAGAGTGGTTTGAAGTTTTTTTATAGTTCTTCTGTTAAGAGATCAAGTCCCAGATTCACATATAAGAACTGGTAAAACGTCTATTAAAAATGTTCTTTTGCAAAAAGTTATATTTCCTTTTAATATCGAGTTATTCTAACAAAAGGACTCAATCCATGTTTAATCCTAGGATTAATCTCATCCATCAGTTTTCCATTTGTATTAATATGACTAAGGTGTTTGTAGTCGTTAATGCCTGATTCATGATTATCAATCTTTATTTACTTCGCATGTGAAGAAAATTAAGAGTCATATTTTCAGTTGAAAACCCTTGCATCGGTTCTGAAGCATTATTTACGAAAGAAATTATACCATTTGCAAAATGTAGATGAATTAAATAATCTCCATTTGTTTTATTTCTTATTTTTCCATTTTAATCCATAAAATACTTTTCATAAAACTGCTGTGAAAAGTTTTGGAGATATGGACTCATCCTGTCACACATACATATCAACGTTAATCTCTTTTTTTTTATCATTCTGTAATCTAATGGCTGTTGTTGCATTTTGATAAGTATTTCAAAATGAAGAGAGGATTGAAAAATCTTCCATGAAAAACCGTGCACAAAGATCAATTCATAATGTCTGAAGACAGCTCTATTATTTTTACAAAAGATATCTCCAAGGTAATTCTCAAAGCACCTAATTAAATATATTTCTCAATGTGTTCACATATATATATTTACAACTATAGATAATCACAACATAAATAAATTACAGTTAAAGTGACAAACTTCTAACATTGTCAATATAAACAATTAAGCTACCCTCTAGTGCCATGATTCAATAACGTTTTACAGAAAGATGTTTATTTTTGCTTTATGACCAAGGTTTTTATATAAAAAGCTAGCTTAAAATCACAGCGATGTAAATGTTAAAGCGGTCACAATATTTAAGGCAAATTGGTTTGAATCAACTGATATTTAAATTTCCAGAGCAGAGCTATCCTTTATTCATTTTAAAACTCTTACAATGCCAATTATACATAAACAGACACAAGTGAGACATCTCAAATACTGTCAATATAAATAATTGAACTGCATCTAGGCATTGTAATTCAGAACTTCTTACAATTAAGAAAATAATGACTTCTTATTGCATATCGAAGATTTTATATGGAAAGCTTATTTAAATCACAACAGAGAACAAAACTCTCCATACAGTAGTGCCATTTAGTGCAAGCCAGAGTAATCAATAGATGTCATAAGGTTTGTGCATAAAATCCCTATCTAGTGCCTACTTATCCAATATCCCCAGACCAGTTTCTAGCTTGTGGCTTTCATCAGTGAGGAGCCTTGGATCTGAGTGCACTGCACCTAGATCTTAGGAGATTGTATAAGCATAAAGAATGGTGATCATGTGGTTCGATAGTTTCATAACATTCGGAGCACAAGTTAAATGGGAGCTAAAATATTTAAGGCAAATTGATTTGAATTGATTGATATTTAAATTTACAGAGCAAACCTATTTTTATTCATTTTAAGATTTTACAAATTAATAATGAAATGTTAAATATGTGACAACAAACAATTACAATGGCAAATAGTTTATAACAACACAATGAATTCCAAGAAGTATTAATTTAAACAAATGAGCTATATATGTAAGTATAATGCTAATTTAAGAAAACATAAGAAATTCATTTTCAATATTCTCTTGAATCTTTTCTATTCTTGAAACTAGCTTGAATGACACTGTTTATATAGTTTTAATAAGGTTATGTTAAGGGGTGATAGTGTACTGAGCAGACAGCTCAATTAATAAAGCATCTTGCTGATGAGCATATGATTTTTAAATTGTTTTCCATCTGCAGATTAGAAAAGTAGCTGATACCTATTGCCGATATTAATCTTCCACATTAGTGGTAGAAATGATCTTTGAATACGAATCTATCAGTAATTATCTATAAAATAAGATAATGTAATAATACATAACATTTCTTGAACTACTGCATACATTATTGATACACCATGAGAAATGACATGAATGGAATCTCTACATTATATATCTAATCAACATTTTTATTTTCACATTGTGAACATACTGGGGCTTATGTAAATAGAATTGGTACAGTTTAGTCAGCATTAATGGGATAGTACAATTTTAATATACTTATGATTGAACTGAATTTGTTGTTTGGTAGTTGTTTATGGACACATATCTTTTTTTTACAATGATCTTCAAATGCCTTATTTTTTTTTAATTTTGTGCTAGTTCAATGTATCCACCACACACTTAATTAAACCAAAATGGATACAGAACCAATGAAAGAGTAAACATTTTTTATATGGTTTAAAATGAATGAATTAGCCCTTCTCAACAAAGCAGATTGTGCGCATTAATCCTATTATCTTTTTCATCTATAATCTTTAGACATTCATGCCTACTCCCTTTCTTTAGATTGCCAATCAACTTGTTTTTCCTTTTCCTCTTTAAATTTCCACTTTATAAATTTCTCGGTTAATTTTTTTCATTTACATTCTGCAACATTACATTTTTTCATATTCCTTATTTTAATTGTTCAAATCTCAGCTTAATACATTCTCATTATAAATAAATATTTATTGAGATTTTTTTGAAATCCAATATAAAATCCTCAAAACTATCTTCTATACTTATTGAGAGCATGGCTTACTATTATGGTCCTCATTCTAATATATTTAATTGCGCTTTCCATTAGCATTAGGAGTAATTCACTTTTTATTTTGATTCAATCATCTATTATCAGCTTGAATAATTAATAGTCACTAGATGGCAATGTAATGCCCACATATTGCTAAATATTTAAAAGCATTACCCAATTGTTATTCTTAATTTTTCATTCAATTCTACTTATAATTGCTTCTATTTAGAAGTATTTATTTTAATGGAAATATTATTCATCAATCCCACTTAATGTTTTATTATGCTTCTTTTTAATATCTGCAAATATTAAACAGACAAAACTCTCCATACAGTAGTGACACTCAGTGCAAGCCAGAGTAATCAACGGATGCCAGAAGGCTTGTGCATAAAATTCCTATCTAGTGCCTACTCATCCAATATCCCAGACTAGTTCATGTGATGTTTTTTAATCTGCAAATGTTACCATACCATCAATAAATAAGATGTGATCTAACTTCCTGTTTCCAACACTAATTGAAATCTTATGTGAAAAATACTCGATAAGTATTAAATAGAATATGTGATAGGCATTTCCTTACTTACGCTAACATTTATAATTTAATTACATAGGAAAGATAATATGACTACATTTGTAATCTACTGATCAAACTCTCTTAGTACAATTTATTTTTATATTTTCATTTTAGAGTTACATCATAAAAAAAAATATTTTACATTAAGCAGCATAGGGTGTTCCAGTGAAAATACGACTGAATCTCTCCCCAATCTGCCTGCAGAAACATTTCTTTAAAATCTGCTTGTGTTATGTAGCGATTTAGATCAGCTATTTGCCACAGAATTTTTAAGGTGTTCACAAGTCTGAACCATGAGTTATAATGTAAAATATACCAATGTATTTTGTAGCATCTTTAATTTTTTTTCTCCCACCATGAAAACTTGCAAGTTGTTTTTTTTTTTTCAAGTGTCATAGCATCGGCCGGGAAGCAAACCGCTAACCCGGGACAACTGCTTGTAAGGCAGTTGTGCTGACCTCTCGACCATATTTTTACAGTTTCACTGGCATATACTATTTGAATTTTTTCAAATGATACAGTAATGATTTGGGTTAATTTAAAACAAAATTTAATGTTAGCAAGTTTAATCCCCTTGTGTGTAAGGTACAAAACACACCATCACATTGCATTTCATAACACACGATCTAGACATACTTTGATTTAAAGATGGTGCTGTGGGAAGCTTGAAGACAGAAGACCTCTTTTTTACTCACACACAGTTTATATCATGATGATATAAAGTTTGATTATATATATGTAATTATAAAATGGAAATAAATATCATCTAGTATATTGTTTTATACAAATAAAATCAAAAAAGATTATGCAATAACAAAAGCTTTCCACAATCCTTTTATTGCCCTCTTCAGTGTATATATATATACACACACAAGTATATTGCCTTTTTCACATGCATGTGGTCAAGTCTATTGGTTATATAAGATGGAATGGATAACTGTAGGAAGCTTGAAAATCTGAGTTCAAATCCCTTCTAAATATATGTATATATTAAACAGCTCATAGCTATATTAATTTCAGTCACACTTTCCCTTTAAATAAAGAAAAGCTCGAATTTTCTTTATTTAAAGGGGGAGTATGGGTGAAAGTAATATAGCTATGGGGTATTTAAAATATTTTAGAGATTTCAGCTAGTGTTATTCTGCTTTCCTTACATATATATAATGGCAGTTAATTCCTTTTTTAATTTTCTTCCCATTTTTCTAAAGACATTATATAGCAGTAAAAAAAGATGCTCTTATAATCATATCATTAAATCTACAACTCCTTTTATTACAAAGCAACCTTTTCTACAGATAAGAGAAAAAATGCAATAATTTCATGTTCACGACATGATTATCAAAGTCTCTTTATCAATTTATGCTAATATCTAAACTGTTCAATGTGTTTATATTTTTAGTTTGTGATTTATAACCATACTGGCAAACAAAACATAAAGGTATTTTTTACCTATTTATTAATTTACATTATTTATCATCAGTATAGATCTGTATAAAAACGCATTTTTTTTTTATAATCACATATATATGTAGATATCACACTCTATCTAGAACATTAGTCAAATCTATATACATAAATACATTACACAATTTTTCCACTCATGTTTAAAAGATCAAAATATTACGTAATTGATTGGACATAAAAAAAAAT
The DNA here is from genome assembly GCA_028023455.1 of Epiperipatus broadwayi. Lineage (NCBI taxonomy): Eukaryota > Metazoa > Onychophora > Udeonychophora > Euonychophora > Peripatidae > Epiperipatus > Epiperipatus broadwayi. The sequence continues at coordinate 76,447 of JAQFVV010006794.1, forward strand.
GTTAAGTGTTAAAAATTCTAAGCAAGATATGACCATAAGTCTAATTATATTAAATACACTAAAGAAAAAAAAAATGGATGTATATAAAACAAATGTATAATAAATCAATAATTGATCATTCAAATATGAATGAACAAATATATAGTGCATGTGCGCATATCTATAATGTTTAATATATATAGAGATGTATAATCAAATTGAATTAAGAAAGATATAAGCAAAGGCAAATACATCTGATAATGAGCAAATGTATTAGTTTATTCATTTATAATACAGTCAGTTGCTTGGGGGGGGGGGTGTCAGGTGACATTTAATACATGAGCACAGCATTCAATCAGGACAACCACAATGTTTTGCTTTCTATATTTTTTTAAATCATTTCAGTTCATAATAGTTTATCACCCCAACATCTAAAACTAATAATAGTTTAACAGGTTTAATGCAATTTTAAAAGCATTTATACACTCAAGCTCCCATTCAATATAAACATATATATATATATATGAGTACTTTTTTTTCATGTTATATAAGAATTCTTACATAGAAGTGTTTAAGTAAACAAATTTTATCACATACTCTTTTATAAGAGCTTCTGGAGAAGAAAACAGCTGATAAACAAATACATATCTGATCAAAAATTAAAATAATTGAAAAAATACTTTATCTGAAATCTTTTTTGTCTGTTATTTGAAAACTACTTTTATCAAATCTTTTTTCTAGTCGAGAAAATGTTAATGTTATCACTTTTTGAAGTGGTTGTTTTGAAACGAGAAGAAATGTGGCGAATATGACTTCTCTATCTTTCTGTATCAGCCCCTTTTCAATAAATGGAATCCAAATTTTTAATCACAGTAATACTTCAATCTTTGTTTTCATTAGTGCCTTGCTAAGCTGAGATTGTATTACTTTTTGGCAATATTACATATCTTAAACTAAATATTTTCCTAACTAAGAGATAAAAACATATAGTTCAAATTAATCGATGTTTGTTATTAAAATTAGTATTATACTAACATTCTGACTATATAGTTTATCTACTGACTGAATGTGGCTTTCAGTAATATTAACTGCCTAAAACAAAATTAGAACATTTTTTTATTTCAATTTAAAGATATCTTAAATATCTGAAACTTTTCTTTATTCATGTGAATAGAATATTTCGTCCAGTAAATTCAGAAACAAACTGCAAGACGAGATAAATTATTCAACAAAAGGTAGTTTTTCCAAATCTCCATTTTTTTTCTTTATAAAATTCATTGGAACCTTCAGATATTTCTTGTTCAATTAAAAACTTAATGTCAGGCTCCAGAGGGTAAAGTCCTGAAATAGATTCCTGTAGTGGCACTTCCAATGTTTAAACTTCTTATGCACCCCTGAGCTGTAAAGACATTCAATTATTTATAACATGAATCTTATACAATATATATTACAAAATAATAAATAGAATAATCCTAAATTTCAACAATATGTCATGATCATTATCAGTTTTACAGCTATCAACAAAACATCACATGACCTCTGTGTAACTCAAACTTTCATAAAGTAGCAGAACTGGGGTTGAAGAAATGAATTTGTTGTTTAAACAAATTTTTATAGGAAAAAAGGTGGAATGAAAATTTTTCTCAATGGATATAATTGTCTATGGATCACTTTAACAAAAAAGGCAATATTAATTATTATTCTTATTTATAATGATTATTTTAATATTTGTAATTAATAAGGTTTTTGCTAAGGAGGAAAAATGACGGTTAAAATAGATTAAACAGTACAATTGTTCAATACTTATATACTATTTTCAAATGAAAATTAGTTGAATGGAATCATCTCATTTACTGTCTACAGGCCAGTTGGTTAAAGTTTGAATGGTTCTCTAATTGTCATCTAATGATAAGATCATGTCTGAACTGTCAATGTAAAATATTTTACCAACATCAACATTCTAACAAGATGATATTTATCATCAAATTCATAAACAATGAACCTAGATCAGTGAGTTTAATGATTTACTATCTTTTATTTGGAAAAATTTTGTATAAAATATTGAACAATAATATCAGCAAATTAAGATTCTATTTTGGCATTCGTTTTCACCACTGCTCATGAACCATGTCTGATTTTTATTGGACCATAATTATGTTTGAACATTTACTTAAGAAATATTTATCTAGAAAGCCATTGGATCCAAATCTGACCACTTTTTCATTACCTGATTTTTGAATTTTATCATATGTCAATTAGATGCATGGAAAAAATTTACACTTGGCTATTTAAGATATCTTTAAATTAAGTCTTCATGTTTTTACTTTAGATTATCTTGGCAATATTCTTGAATGCCCCACTACTGCCTCAAGACTGATATGAAGCATCAGTACGCAAGTTATAATAAGAAAATTAGACAAGTTCAAAATATATATTCAGATATATACATAATTTTAAATAATACTGATTTAACTTTATGCCATATATAGAAATTTTATGACTTGTCCAGTAAGGTTTGATGAAAAAATCAACCAATCTCAGTTGGACATGTTTCTGTCATAAGACATCATCAGCACTCTGGAAAACAGTTAACACCTCACTAAACAGAGCAATGCAATCTCTACGTAAACACCATCGTAATGATCAATTTGCTATTACAGTTTTCCTGTAATCTAATTAAAATCTCCTTCGTATTAACTTAATATATATTTATTCAAGAGATTTTTTTAAATCAAACATTGCCCCAATGAAAAGATAATTGGTGGCTCATTCTCCTTCTAAGCTGCCTGGAGTATATCCCTGATTCAACATGTGTTATGTAGTCACATGGTTTAGCTATTCATCACAAAAATTTTAAGATGCTAGCATGTTTGAATCACGACTTATAACATGAAATGCAACAGGGTATTTTTATGCCTTGAAATGTGATGCACCAATATGCTTAAATATTGTTTAAATTGAGAAAAATTACTATTGAAATGATTTAAATTGTGGTAACAGGAAGAACATTGAAGATGATCCATAAGTTATGAATACACTGTCAGATCATTTCATATCATAAACTCTTGATCTGCATATGCTAGCAGCTTAAAACTTTTGAGAATCACTAATGCATGCTTTGATTCAGAAATGGTGCTTCAAACAACATGAGAAAGAACCAGTGACCTTTTCACTGGAATATATATATATTCACTAGATGGAGCTTTACCAATAGCTCCACTATCAAGCTTTGTTTACATAAATGCTAAGAGAGAGAGAGAGAATTCAATATCTCTTTCTTTGTCTCCAACTTTTAGACCATGGTTTCAAGCTAGTTGGCCCACATCAGTAAACGGTAGGATTCTAGTCATCCTACTCTTTACTGATGTGGGCCAACTAGCTTGAAACCATGGTCTAAAGGTTGGAGACAAAGAAAGAGATATTGAATTCTATCTCTCTCATCATTTATGTAAACAAAGCTTGATGTAATGTGATGTATTATGGCTTCTCCTTAAACGAAGTCAAGAATATCTCAGCAATTATGCCCAGATAAATCTGTTAGCCACTTTCTTTTACATTCCCCACTCTAAATTTACCCATAATCTGCTCTATCCCATTTCCACAACATAATTTTTGTCAACTCTATAACCTTTATATCTAAATCCCCCTTATCTTTCCCCAAACCCACCATAAAAACCAATAATTCACTTTCTGTATAATCACTCTTTTCATATTTATTTTTCCACAACTTCATTATATGTACCCTTTCTGTTTTCAAACATTTACATTCAATTAACAAATGCCTAATATTTTCAATTCCTTCCTTACATAATTTACAAAATAAATCACCCATATTTTTCCATTTACATGTATATTCTTTTGTAGCTAAAGATCCCGTTCGAGCCTTAAACAATAAACTACTTTCCTTACTATTATCATAAATTAACTCACACCTAATTTTCTGTTTATTTCTATATATATTTAAACTCTTTTTACTCTCCATACTATTTTTCCATCTCTCTAACTCCCTAGTCTTTATTAATAAATTTATTCTTTTATCCCATTCCTTACTACTATAACACTCAATAATCCTCTTAACACAATCATCCCATCTTTTGTACAAATATACTGATATAAATTCTTTATCCAAATCTTTTGCATAGCGCATTACCTTTCTCACCCATCTTGTTACTGCCCTTTACTCTTAACCCAATTAAATACTATTTTAGCTATTCTTTTATTATCCATAAACTGCAATCTACCAAACATTTTCATTTTACTTTTTGCATCTCTCATATGAAAACTTGACCATCCCATTTCTCCTTGAATTGCCTCCCTTGCTGTCCATACTTCTGCATCCAATGCATGTCTTCCTACTTCCCTTTGAGCTTTTTCTAAATAATCTAATATCTTTTTACTAACATATAATGGTAAAGCTCCATCTAGTGATCATAAATGCAAGCTAAGAGCAAGTTACGAAATTTATAACTTGTTTTGTTTATCATATATATATATTGCCAACCACTTTAAAAAATAAATGATGACAAGTAATTTCTTTTACAAGATTTATAATAAAACAAAGAGTAAACAAGAACTTAGAAAATGTGACTTCATGAATGTAATGTGGTGGTCACAATACGATAAGTGAAAGAGCATCAGTGCAATTATAAATAAACGATCACAGTTGGGTCTAGGGCAATTTTTTGATGAAACAAATTAGTTCAGAGCTTTTCCTTTCATCATAGATTAAAATGCTAGGCAATTTGGAAAATGTAATAATTGTAGAGGATACTTGATTTGTGGTGTCATTACTCTTTTTAATAATAGTTCCACCTTTTCTTCTTATTACAAAAATAATTTTCCTTCTAATATGTTCTTTTATACTTTTGAAATTTTACTTTTTTTGCTATAACTTTCCTTGCCAATTGATCACTATATGTTCTTATGCTGTAATCAACTCTTTTTTGTATCATTTTATAAAACTCTAGATATCCAATTTTTCTTAATAGATCATTTTATATTCCTTCTTCATACATTATCTTGTTTCAATAGAAAATTTATTGGTTAATAGCTTTTTATATCAGCTATCTTTCTTATTTTTAATACTGTATCAATTACTTCTTATTGATTTCATCCAACCGTTTTCAAAATCTATTATTATTTGTGAGCTCTAATTTAATTTCAATGGAATGTTTCTGAAAATTAGGAATACCAATTGTTAATATTGATTTTCTTAGTTTTCATCTCTCTAATTTTGCATTAACAATGATCACTTCTTGTGTTGAATCTATTAAGAACATTACAATCTTGAAAAAATATATTTTCTATTAGTCAAAATAAAATCCAATTCTGTAACATCTTCATTTGGATGCTTCCACATTTATTTTTCTTAAGAGAAAGAATTCATAACATAGTTTTTATTTTTCTGCAAACTCAGCAAGTCTGGGTTCTCACTCATTTCTATCATCATAACAAAATTTACTCACAACACTTTCATCTTTCAATCATTTACCAAATTCTAGATTAAAGTTTCCCATGACAATTTTAAAATGTTAATTGATCTGATCAAAAACATTTTGTACATCCATATAAAAATTCTCTACGATTTCATTACAATAAAAACTTAAGTATTGAAACAGAATTGTCTGTATTAGGTATTTTACAATTAAGTGGAATAACTAATCTTACCGCTCTGTCTAATACACCAACAATCTCTACACTGTTGTTCTACTTTTTACTTATAATGAATCCCACTCCATGAGTGTTTCCAATGTCCACTTTTTAAATCAACTATCTCTTCACCTTTTCTTCTAACTTCATAAAATTCAACAATATCCCATTTAATATTAGACAGTTCTACTTATTCATTCAATCTGCAGTTGTAGATACCTAAATAAAAGAAGTTCGGCAGTCCTACTCCACAATTAGGGGATTCTTATCACTCTCCACACTAAGCCACTAATTGCTACCTTGGTTTACAATTTTATAGCCTTCCCAGGATAAAAGCTATAATTTACCTTTTTTTGTCATAAGTGTAAACATCCATTAAAAAAAAAAAATTATTCACACACACATTTATTCTACATTCAAAAAAACTTAACTGATATTTCACTTAAAAACTATCAGGCAGTTGAGAAGAAAGATTAGCATTTCTCCATCATAAACTCAGAGGTGAAAAAATCAATAAACTTATCACACTGGCTGATGTGTTTGTGATCAGTCCGTTCATGTTCACTTACTATATGAACATTATCGCATAATAACAACTACAAAGACAAAAACTATGTGGGGAATACTAGGATTTTGTCCTGTTCAATTTCTTTAAGGCCTTAATGATAACCAAGGATCTCCCTTCAATTAACAGCAAAACTCTTTTCTGAAGCCAGATTGTAAAGTAAGCGGATATTTAAAAGTTCATTAAATGAGTAAGTACATATTCTCTTCTTTTTCTAATAAGCAAATATATTTTCAAATTTACTCATATGTAGTTGTGCATAGATATCTTATGACTATTAGGTCAATTAAAACTTGTTTACCATCATTCCAATTAAGAATTTTATTTGGCAATGGAACAAATCATGCTAATCTTTGATGCTCAATAGTAATGCATATATTTTTCATTAACAAAGATAAAACAGTGTTTTGTTATCATGTGGTTTTTACTGTACTCATAAAAATTAATAATATATAACTCTGATTTCAAATTCTTTAAACTTACATCTTAGTTATTAATAAATTTTACAAGTTGATGGGAGTTTCAACACAGAAAATTGAGTAAACTCTTTCATATGAGCTTTTAATAGAAGTCGTGCCTAATTGGATATACAATGAATCACATTATATACCATTATAAAAAAGCTGGGTTATTCTCATATATTCAAAACAGATGCAGCATAATTAAAACTTAATATCTGCGTACCCAAAAAGTTTCAGCATAGATTAAATATGAATACTAGATAAGAAAACATTTGTTCAGAAGTAAAAATTATATTTGGCCCAGCTTAAATATTCGCAATACATTACAAACATATATTTAAAAATTAGTCACTCCTTTGTTGAAATCTTTCACATTCCTTATGTTTTACCACTATTAATTTAGGAAATGGATTTTTTTTAAGACCACTTCACTATTAAAATACCATAAAGAAACCCATCAATGGCAGTTGGTCCATATGCACTGAGGCGCACTGCAATATCCCCCAGAAAAAATTTAATTATTAAATTTATGCTTGAAAATATCAATAATATAATAAACATTCAATATTTTCCATAATTATTACATTAGTACAACTAACTGAATTATTAAAACAGGCAAAACTCTCTATATGTATTGCCACTCAGTTCAAGCCAGAGTAATCAATGGATGCCAGGCTTGCACATAAAATCCCCATCTAGTGTCTACTCCTCCAATATCCCCAGACTAGTTTCTGACTTGTGGCCTTCATCAGTGAGGAGCCTTGGATCTGAGAGCACTGCAACTAGATCATAGGATCTAATGCAACCCTCCAGTGGCCACTTTTTATCTCTACTTAACTACAAAACTATGAGTTATTAAAGAACCAAAGATACCAAAATGTATAGGTACTAAACCGAGTTCAGACCTATATGACTATATAAGCTAATGAGTTTGGTTTGAAAATATTAGTGTTTTCAATTTAAGACTCATAGTTTTGTAGTTAAGTAGATATAAAAAGTGGCTGCTGGAGGATTACATTAGATCCTAAAATCTAGGTGCAGAGCTCTCAGATCCAAGGCTCCTCACTGACGAAGGCCACAATCCAGAAACTAGTCTGGGGATATTGGATGAGTAGGCACTAGATGGGGATTTTATGCACAAGCCTTCTGGCATCCATTGATTACTCTGGCTTTCACCGAGTGGCAATACATATAGAGAGTTTTGCCTGTTTTAATAACAGTTATGAGCAAGCATAAAAAATAGTGATCATGTGATGTTTATTGGCTTAATTGAATTATCTTAAGCCATGTTTGAATTCCATTCAAAGACATTACTAATTATGGCAGGTCAGAAGCATGTTTGGTGAATTTTAACAAGTTTCATCGAGATTCATTTGCTTTTATCAACATACCTAATTAGCATCATTGGAGCTGCTCACTGTAACAGCTTCAAGTTATGTTTATCTATTCTGGTTTCTCCTCAGAGTGAATAAATTTTTATTATTTTCATTTAGGACTAGCAATAAAATATTGTTTTATTTCTTGTTAATTAACATTTATGAATTACCATATATTTATTACTGAAAATAAAAGAAATATTATTTTAAATATTTATCACAATATGTGTGAGTGCTAAATATATAAAAGAATTATATTTTCTCAATTGTCATTACATAAAAAAAATTGAAATTAAAAAGAGTCAATCTACTTCAGATACTATTTATCATTTTAACAATAACTGGTATGGAAATTAGAAATGTTCTGTTTTGTTTTCCTCGCTTATTTTTTGGCAGCAATACTGTAATAAAGCACCCTTCCTTTTAAAAATTTCACAAGCCACCACTGGAACCTGTCCATATTCCAATCAAAAGACAGAATCACCAATGGCTTTATTAACCCTTTACTCTGATGTGTAGTCATATTTGATAATTATTAACTGTGTGGTTTGTGGTTGTACACATCTACATAAGTCAGCAGCTGTTAAATTCCTTTACCATAATAGAGTGCAACAACCATGGTTGTTGCGAATCTATCGATGAGAACTCTGTTAACATCTACAATGATCAATTCCAGTTGGTTTTACTTAATGTTAGATCTAGAAAAATATTTTTTCTTTGAAACCTCTTAACCAATCTATTTTTTATACAAAATTTTTTAGTTGAAGATTCTTGGTTGAACATCCAGAAAGGGAATCTTAATTGCTCTTTTTTGCTTTTACATACAATCATATTCAGCTTTAATTTCAAGCCACAATGTAGATGTCCAAATTTACGTAGCAGTAAACAATGTTATTGTTTTTAATACCTATATATATATATTCTGTATATGAATGGTGGAATTAAAAATTAACACCATTTTTATTATTAATTTCTAATTTTTTTTAATTTAAATTTTTTTACCCAATCACTATTAACTGAAAGTGTGCATAGCAAAATTGTAGATACAATGTAATAGATGTAATTTTTGCAAATAGAAGGAATTTACCCCCTAAACACAAGTGCTGTAAATGATGTTATCATAGCTCAATGATGAGGACTGAAGATATTCTCAAACCAAAGAACAAGATAGAGACTTTTGAAAAGAGTGGCCATTTTATCTTTTGTACCGAAATTCAATTATGTAGGTTAATCTAAAGTGTCTTAGTTTGAGAGCATAAAGATGCTTATTCACTTTACATCCATTAATTTCTTTCTATATATTAATGGCCTCTCATCTTTTCAAAAGTTTCTATCATGTGCTTTGGTTTGAGAGTACCTTCAGTATTCAATAAGACATCGTTGACCTATTATAACAACATTGCAGTGCACGTGCTTAGAATGCAGCCCTTCTATTTAAAAAAAATTACATACAATCTCTATGCTAGTAAATAAAATTAAATATTATATGATGTAAAAGATGTTAAAACACAACTATAAAGAAAATTATAAAAGTGGATTCTATATCAGTACCGTATAAAGTTCATTAGATATATAATTATTCAATATAACCTACTACAAGAATAGCTTAGAGAGCAAAAGATTCTCAACTTATGGATGGGGGAGAGAAGATCTGTCTATCATAACTGACTAGAATTGCTATGATATCTCACGAGTGATTCTTCGCATGGTAAATTATAAGCCTCCAAATAATCACATATTTAAAATATCATTAAAGTGGTTGGAAAGGATGATTAAACTTTAGCTTTAGTAGTTTTACTCTCAAATGGGTGAATTAAATTGATAATATATCATTCCAATGATAAATTCACAATATAAGTTGCTAAAGTAGAATTTATGATGTAAATAATAGCAAATGAAAAAAAAACGGTACTTGTCTGGTAGACATGAATTTATTGTTTGGGAGTTCATAAGAAGTTCTGAGTGCTGGAATCAATACTGGGACCTCCCGATCCCAAGTCAGACACTCTACTAACTACTACATCAAACTACACTGTTAAAAAAAGGCATTACTCTATTGCTAGGAAGTTCGTAAAAAGTTTGAGCACCAGAATCGATTCCAAGACCTCCTGATCGCAAGTCTGAAGCTCTACCGATTGCAGCAAAACACGCAGGTTAATAGCAAATAATAAACATCTATAATAATAAAGGAATAATTTATTGCAGTGGAGTCTATAGGAAGTTTGAGCAAAAAAAGGGACAGAGCAAAGTTGTGATCCATATACCTTGAAATCCAGTTTGACCTTCTACTTTCATCAAACCATGAATAATAGAAATAGATATCACAATAATGATCAGGTGGTGGATTTTGAACTTTTCTTTATCCAAAGAATTTACTCTTTACATATATTAATTTTCATTAAGAATGTAGATATAATAAAACAAATGCTAACGTGTCCATTTTTCAAACTGTAAAATAATGTCATCTGATTGGACACCATCCGATTATAATATTGATCATAGTACTATAATCTTTTATGTTCTTAGTACATTCTATTATAATTTTGTTCAAGAATCATTATATTTAGATCTATTCGAGAGTCATCCATTGGAAGATCAAATATTCACTGCACACCAGATAGTATACTGCTATGAAATCCCGACTTTTGAATCAACCAGTGTTTGGGTTTCCATATCAATGAAGACCAGAATTCAAAGCTGGAATTAATGCACTTATGTGTAATAGCAGCCACCTTTTATTCCTTTGTATTATGCAATTCTAATATTCTGAAATTTAAAAAAAAACTCTAGGGTTTCAAACCCAGGCTAAGCTCACTGCATAGCTCTATAGATCTGATACCAAATCAGTTTCTATATATTTTTAAGGCCTCCTTTTTATATAGTTGGGGTTTGAAATTTTAGGGGTTGCCCCTAAATTTTATTATAACTTAAATAGTATAGTATAAAGAATAAGATCTTTGCTAGATGGATGAATACATAAGCTTTATCTTTGAAACCTAGACTTCATTGATGAAGGCAAAAGCTAGAGTGGTTACTTTGGAGATGGGGAATTTTATAGTACTATACTATCTGGTGTGCATAATTACTTAAGTTTACTGTAGATGGCTTTAGAGGAGAGTGAAGATGACCATTCTTAAAAGTGCAAGACATCATGTGATGTTGTTATTGGTATCGATAAACTCATTTATCAGTCTAGACTACATTTGGGTTTTGATTTTCTTTTATTCTTCAAAGTATACATACATCTTTTCTATCAGACATAATAATTAATGTTGCTTCATAGATGTGGTATTAGATATAAGGAACTTAAGAAGATAGATATAAATTGCTGTTTTATAATATTTGATTTACTCTTTTTTTAAGTTATGGTTATTTTTGTTTTTATAGTTATTTAATATGCAGATAAAAATAAATGTTGACTTCTTTGAATGGTGTTTAAATGTATTAGTGGTGCTGAATCAAACAAATAAACTTTTTATTACACTGGACCTAACTTTCATTTAAACCACAATTAATCAGTTTGAAATTTTTTCCCTTTTGAATGAAAAAATATTGTTTATTGGGGGGAAATGATTGAAAAAACACAGAGAATAATTAGCAATAAAAATATAGGAATAATACTGGGATAGAGAACATTTTAGAAAGATGTTCATTATGATGGTCAGGGTTATTCAATCAGTATATCATCAAAGAATAAAATATTTCTTCTAACAGCAGATTTCATTAATATTTGATGTGGTAATATGTCGGATTATTTCTATCATCTACCAATGTCTAGAAAATTTTAAACTTTCTTTAAACTTTTCAAATACAAACAACTGTTAGTAATAACATCCAAATAGACAATATAGGTTAAGTAGATTGTTCAAAGCTTCGAGTGATATTATTCTCCCTTCTTTTTCAGGTGTTACTGGCCTGACTAGTGACAATATTTTAGCATAGAAATCGAACTTATGCTTTTAGATTCTCGAATATTAAATTTTAAGGTAAGTTGCCTTAAATAGTTGTTGCATTTGAAAAGTTTAAAATTCTCTAGACATTCAACATTTAATAATAGATGAAAGAAATAGCCCACAACATATCATCACAAAATATACCATCATTGCTAACTGTCAGGCAAATATTTCCTATTTAAGTCAACAACTAATTTTTTAAAAATTTCACAAATGCCTGAGAATGAACTTCTAATTGTCTCCTTAATTAATAAATGGCTGTAATGATAGAGGTCACCACCGCCTAATGCAGTGAAGAAACCTAATAAAAGTCACCCACTAACAGTGAAGAAAATTTGACTCTTTGGAAAAGTAGATTTTAAAATAATCTTTAACCTTATAATGTATTTTAAATCTAATAATCTAAGCAAAAATTACTTTTTATAATAGTATGAGCATAATGGAGATCCAATGACTTCCAGACACATCACAGCTAAAACATGCTGACCGCAAAAGAAGCATACATTTAGGTAATAAAGTATTACGAACAAGCAATAATGTTGGTAATTTGCTGCAATGCATTCAATCATCTCTTCACCCCCGATAAAATTTTGCACATTCATTATAATAGTATTAATAATTGTTCAACTATGTTGGAATCATTTGAATATGTGTTGGCTAAAAGACCAGTTAATCAATTCGGATGATTCAAGAGATTATGGATTCTGCTTCCTAAACTATGACAAGAGAACTATTCTGACCATTTATCCCAAACCATGCTAATATCATTTGTTATTAGTTTCTTTTTCACATTATAATTGATAATTGTTCTATGATCCATTAGTTTTTCACCCAGCATCTTAATATTGGGCTATAGTTCCAGATTTAACGCTAGTATAGTTTTAAACAAAACATTATCATTGCATATATTCAAAGTGATATATTAGATATCTCAGAAATGCCAAATTAGAGAGAAAATAATTGTGCATATAATAATGATGGAAGAACTCTTTAATATAGTGATTCTTTTCAAATTTTTGGGTGAAAATAAGAAACAATGAATTAAAAAGACTAAAATGAAGCTGGATGGACATGGTGATAGAAAAAATGGTAATAAATGCACAGGTAAAGTCTATCCAAAAAAAGATTGTACAAGAAGTAGAAAAAGACCAACCACATTTGAGGTAGAGGGTTGAAATAAGAAATTTTGATGGCATGATATGAAGAAAAAAGGCAATGGAAAAGCCAGAATAAAGTGAGGGGGGGGGATCTCCATCCATATAGAGTAATAATGACTAAAATAATGATGAAAGTATAAAAAAAAAATTAAAGAATAAAGTGGGGAAAAAACTAGAAAAAAATTCAAAGATGACATATTATAAAAGCACTATAAAAAGGAGCAAAATATTAAAATTAAAATCATTAAAATTAAGATCATCTCAAAGTAAAAGGATTCATTGGAATCCAGTAAAAAGCTTGAAAAATATAGAAAAAAAAAATGGAAGTATTCAGATCATGGTAATCAGCATTAGTCTTAATGGATATGGAGGCAAAGTACACATCGTATAGACATGGTTAAAACTTTTAAGATGATAAGAAAGAGTGATTCAAATTTGATTAGAATGAAGTTACTTTCTTTGGATAGCAAATATTAACACTCTTAAAAATTAAAGATAAAAACATGGGAATGGCCATCAATGTATTACTGAACACACCAAAGAATCAATCAGATGAGAATTCACAGATGTTATGCTTATGTATAATAACTAGGAAATGACATTAATTTAACAGCAAGCATATCAATATTAAACATTACTTCTTGCAAACAAACAAACACAAATTTCTTAATTTAACTGAAGAGATGTGCAGCCAGCAGTAGCTCTGTTGCCCTAAATTTCTGATTACATTTTCACTAATTCCCACTTGTGCTTTTATTTCTAAATAAAAAATTATTGCACTAGAATTTGTTTTCTCTTCTAATTTTTTTTTTACTTTCATTATGGTTTTACCTAAATCAAATTTGCAACATAGATAAAATGGATAAATAGTACCCAAAGTTTGTATTTTCAAATTTTTTGATACCCACTTTAACAAATTATTTACAGACTCTTATTTTCTGTTTCAAAACTTCTCACATCATTTCATCTACACTTTTCAATTATAATCAGAACTATAAACTAATAATATGAAGATGTATCTCTGAAAGTTTGAGATGATGGTATTTTACGAGTAATTATATGATACACTATTTTTATTATCTAGAATTAATTATTGAATACATTCAACTGTTTAGAAATAACGCACAGATTAGTATATAACAATATTTCGAGTGATATATTCTCTCTTCTTCAGGCATTAATGGCTTGTCCAATTCTAGCAAAATAATTAAATCTAGGACCCTTAGATGTCTTAAATGTAATACGGGCCCTAACCAACTAGGCAAAAGTAAGTAGAAATTTCATATACTATCTATGAGGATCCTCCTGATTTCTCTATCTTTTTCTTAAGGGAAGAGATATTAATAAGTGGTTTTTCCAAATATAAATTATCATACTAGGTTTACTTATGGGGTTGTTTGCTATGTTTAGAAATCAATCTTGCCTTAAGTAAAACGTGGAGCAATCAGGAGGAATATTATACATAAGTATTTGAAATTTCTACTAACTATTGTCTTTGACAGAATAACCTAATTGCTTACAGCATTGCCTTAAATTCAATATTTATGTATAAAAAGGTTTCATGTTTTGATTCCCTTGCTAAGACTGTTCCTGGTCAGCCCATCAACACCAGAAAAAGAAAGAAGAGTAATACTAATCAAAATATTTTGTTATATACTAACTTGCCTGTTATGACTAACAATTGAATGTATTCATTTGAATGTTTTTAAAAACATTTAACAAATAATATTAAATGATCAAAATAGATTCACTAGAACAATAACATGAAATTAGATATTTATATATTATTTTTATATCTCTTCTATACTTATTTCATTAGATATTTATATACCAAATAATCCTGCTAACTTCATTTCCTGCATACTCAATTATTGCTAGAGAATTATTCATGAATAAAAATAATGTCTATCTTTTCCACCTCATTATCAAATCCCCAATTTTTTTAAAGATATCATCTAATAATTAATTCATTGAATCCAATCAAATTATATACTCTTCTTCTTTTCTTTTTAAAAACATTATTAATCATCAACCATATATACATGCACATCTTTAATACCAATATTTTGACCACTTTTTTCTGCAGTCATTTTCAAGAATCTATAAAATTACATATTTATACCATTATTATTACAAATAAAATTAATATATAAAAATGATATACCCTTACTATAAAAAAACAATAACATTTCCCTTTCATCTATCCATAAGTCTTTTTACATATATATTATATAACCTACATTTAATAACTATTCTTTCTTATTGCATTGCCAAATGTATATCATATAATTCTAAATCAACCATGCACTTTACTATTGTTACACAATGCTTTATTTACCACCCTCTTTTACAGTTTTGATTGCTACAGCAATATTCTTCAGAACTTTTATATCTCATATTTTAATCATCCATGCACTTTACTACTGTTACACAATGCTTTATTTACCACCTTCTTTTACAGTTTCGATTGCCCCAGCAATCTTCTTCAGAACTTAAAAGTGTAACAGGATGATTTAGTATTATATGGTATTCTACATTTACTTATCTCTTTTTTTTCTCTCCAACCCTTTTCCTTTTTTTAACATATATATTTCTTTATATATTTCTTTCTTTTTGTCCTTTTTATATTCTTAATCAATTACTTTAAAACAATAACTTTTTTAATACCATTTTTAATTTGTTTTCATTTTATTTTATCTTTTATACATTTAATCAGCCATTCAAGCTATTGTGCGCTTTTTACGAGTGTTAAATAATAAATGAGTACTTTCACTTCCAATACAAGATATAGTATTTAGGAAAGAATAAAATGAATCCACTTATTCTATCCAACCCAAATGCTTATATATGGGCAAATCTTAAGTACTGTAAGTGAAAGTGTGAGGAGAGACCACTCATTTTAAACCACTGTTTACGATATCTGAATGAATGACCTGACGAAATTATCTAGAATTTACTAGACATCACTCACAAATGAAACTTTAAACATATGTAAATAAACATTTATTTTTAGCACTGTTTCTAATTGTAATGCATTTAATCAGCCATTCAAGCGATTGTGTGCTTTTTACAAGTGTTAAATAACAAATGAGTACTTTCACTTTCAACACAAGATATAGTTTTTAGGAAAGAATAAAATGAATCCACTTATTCTATCCAACCTAAATGCTTATATATGGGCAAATCTTAAGTACTGTAAGTGAAAGCTTAAATGGCTGATTAAATGTATTACAATTAGAAACAGCGCTAAAAATAAATGTTTTATCTTTTATATAATTCATTATATTTAAATGTGTATGTAAAAAAAAGGAAAAGGTTTGGAGACAAAAAAAGAAATAAATGTAGATTATATAATGTAATATATATGTGAAAACATGTATGACAGATGAAAGGCAAATGTTATTATTTTTTTATGTTAAGGGTATATACATTTTTATATATTAATTTTACCTGTAATAATGATATAAATATGTAATTTTATAGATCCTTGAAAATGACTACAGAAAAAGTGGTTTAAACGGGTGTTAAAGATGTGAACAAGCACATATGGTTGATGAGAAGAAATAAAGTTTTTAAAAAGAAAAAAAGAGGGTATATAATTTGATTGGATTCAATAAAAAGAACATTATAGTTTATAAGATATATATATATTTTAAAAAAAGGTTTCTTATTGCAGATGTTAAAAAGTTTGTTAACAGCAGTGATAATAAGTGAAATATATATTTTTAATTAATATTCATATATATGTAATTAATCAAAATTTGTAACATTCCAGATTCGAGCTCCATACTCCCATGAAGTCTATTAACCAAGAAAAACAATACCAGAATGACTTCTCTTAATATATATGCATTTCTTGTAAAATCTCTAATCATTGGGTAATCTAGGATTAAAACATACTATAATCTCTGCACCAAAAATGACAGCCAGACTTTCTATTTAAATACCATGATATATATATAAATTAATAAGTTACCTATTAAAAATATACTGTATATAATAAAGCAATACAAATAAAAAGTACTACATAACTTATATAAAAATACTTTTGATTATTTAGATTATACCCATTATCAAGTGTAATACGTGGATGAGAAGCAGATATCATATGACTTTTCAGAAATTGTGCATTTTAGTATATTATAGAATTTTAAAATTGATTTATAAGAACTATCTCTTTAATTTTTCTCTATCTGCGATATCTTTCTTCAAACAATACTGTAAAAATGCTACAAATAATCAATCTAATACTTCAGTTTTCTTTGACCATGAAAAGTTAACTTTAATTTCAATTCAGATCACATAAGAATATTTCATTAAAAAAGACATAATAGGAAAATTAAATTAGACCATTTTTCTAAATCAATTTAAAAGTATTCTGTAATAAAGTGACAACCTGGAAACACTGAAATAAACCATGACATCTATTTCTCATCCATATAATTCAGTTGATAATGATTACGATCTAAGTAATCAAAGAGGCTTCTGTATGTTATATATTATTATCCTTTATTTGTTACCATTATTATAATTTTAAAATATTACTTATATATAAAATGAAAAAACAGAAACTAAATAGTCTACTGAAGGTCAAAAATCTTTCCATAATTCATGAATAAAGAAACTGAAAAGGAGCAAATATTCTTCTTAAGCTTAAAAATTGTTTGATAAAGGATTTTTCCATCTTTATTTTATTTTCTAGCTATGAATATCTAGATACCTATTTACTGACCAAATAATTGAACCCAAATTTTATGTTTTCTGCATTTGAACCAATGTTATAAGCAACAGAAAATTGCACAAATCACTTTGCTCTCATAAACAAAGTACTTCTTATCATCTCTTTCCTTTGGCCAATAAACATCACATGATCACCATTTCATAAGCTCACTTATAACTGTTATTAAAACAGGAAAAACTCTCCATATGGTATTGCCACTCATTGCAAGCCAGAGTAATCAATGGATTCCAGAATGCTTGTGCATAAAATCCCCAGTCTAGTGCCTACTCATCCAATATCCCCAGACTAGTTTCTGGTTTGTGGCCTTTGTCAGTGAGGAGCCTTGGATCTGAAAGCACTGCACCTAGATCTTAGGATCTAATGCAACTCTCCAGCAGCCTATGAGACTTAAATTGAAAACACAATAATATTTTCAATCCAAGCTCATTAGCTTATATAGACATATACTCATAGTTTTGTAATTAAGTGGAGATAAAAGTTGGGTATTGAAGGATTGCATTAGATCATAAGATCTAGATGAAGTGCTCTCAGATCCAAGGTTCCTCACTGATAAAGGCTACAAGCCAGAAACTAGTCTGGGATATTGAATGAGTAAGCACTAGATGAGTATTTTATGCACAAGTCTTCTGGCATTCATTGATTACTCTGGCTTGCACTGAGTGGCACTATTGTATGGAGAATTTTGCCTGTTTCCTTTGGGCTATCTTACAACATTATTTCAAGATCTTTAAGCTTTTTGATAGTTCAACACCCTGGAAAATCACTTTTAAAGTCCCCAGGGTACCTAATCTTCCTCAACCAGAATTGATATCTTCTCTGTGATAAAAATTTCAACTTATTATCACAATTTAACTCATTTAAATTGCAGTCTTAGTATGCTTTATTGGTGTTCACTGAAATTATAACTCAAAGTACTGTTGTTTGAAAAGGAAGGTTTTTAATAAATGTGTTTTGCCAGTTCTTACTTATGGATCTGAAACGTGGACACTTATTAGAAGAGCAATACAGAGACTTCAAACCACTCAAAGAAGTATGGAGAGATGCGGGTTGGGAGTAACAAGAAGAGATCGAAAACGCAATGTATGGGTAAGAGAACAAACAGGTGTTACTGACCTCCTTGAAAAAATTAAAAAGATTGAAGTGGAGTTGGGCTGGACACATTGCTAGAAGAGATAATAATAGATGGACAATTGAATTTTAAAGTGGATTCCAGGAGATTGTAAAAGACCCAGAAAGAGACCACGTGAGATGGATGGCTGAAATAAGAAAGTGTGCAGGGGTGATGTGGAGAAGAGAAGCTAAAGATTGGAAAAGATGGATTGAACTTGGAGAGATTTTCATCCTGCAGTGGATTGATAATGGTTGATGATGATGACTGTTGTAGATCACTCTTTTATCATTTCTCTATTAAATTAGTTCGCACAGAATAAGTTTTTTATACTAGCAAACAATTTATTTATTCAAGCTTATATTAACTTTCATACAATTTGTATTTTTCAATAATAACCTGCTTCCAGAACAAGTTTTCCATTATTTTTAAAAAAACAAAGAAAAAAAAAACCCTACATTAATTTCATTTACAAGTCTTTAAGAAGTGATAGTTTTTCTGCAAGATAAACCCAATAACTTTAGAATCTAGATATGTTGGCTATTATTAGGAACAACTGATTTTTATCTGTAGAATAAATAAACTCATCTATTTCAGACTATTTAAAAATAATAAGATTTGATTTGTCAAAAATTTATAACAATTTTCCCATTCTCAACCAAATATTCTAATGGATATTTAGAAAAAAAAACTTTGTTCGTTTTAGTAACAATATGTTTTGTTATGTCATTACCACAGTATGTGTTCATCATAGAAAATTGGACTTTAATGACCCATTACATTAATTATGTGCTGTTAGTATCATGAAGTAACACAATGCGCATCATTACGGCTGCATTGCAAAACTTTTTGTTCCATTTTACAATATTTTTACTAATCAGAAAGATTGCAAGAAGAGTACATTTTTTAAAAATAAATTAGTGGCTTCTCTTTCATTGTAATCAATAAGTCGATTGATTTCTTTCTGAAAGCAGTGCATGATTATACTTACATAATTTTAACCTAAAACTTCATTACGTTTTATTCTACCCATTCATACGTGCTTTAATTTCAATCAAGATTTGGTGTAGTTGGGTGATGACTTGAATTATCAACCAATGGAAATTAATAATTTAAAATGCACAATTTCCATTTCCACCAAAGTTTCGACAATTCTTAGAAGCCAATATTCATACATGCACATGCATGACAGACATTACCAAGCAGATTGAGGGCGGTTATCATATTCTTTCAAAGCACAAATGCTTAAAGTGTTTGTAAAAAAATTATTTTGTGGCATTCACACATTACTTATGTGAAAGCTCTTTTTTTTTTCTGATAATAGTATTCTGTGATTTGTCCTTCACTGAAATTTAATAACATTCATACCTAAAGAAAATTATTTTAATTCGTGTATATTTGAGAAAATTTAAATTATAGTGAATAAACATATAAATTATTAAAAAAAAGTACAGCTCCAATCTAAATATTAATTAAATGATTCTATACCTAAAATAAAATAGCTTCTCCGAAAGACCCCCCATCCCCTGGCACCAGCTCAGTGAAGAATAAGGAATTATCCAGCAGTCTTTCCCATCATAAGAAAGTGAGGGTTTAAATGGTTTTCCCAGCTTTTATTTCATCTGCTAGCTAAGAATAATTGAATATCCATTTTTCAACCAATATTAGATGGTTTATAGTGACTACCTGAAAGAAAAATTCGATTACAACCTAAAAGTTTTTATCAAGCCCAGATTTAAACCCAAGTTGTAGGCATGGTAAATGAATGTAATTTCATTGCAGTACAAAATTTCTATAATGTATACTTTTATAGTTAGATTTATATGTGTATGTGTATTATATACAAACATGGCATATTGAAGAAATTTTAAAAAGTTAATAAAATACTAGCGTATTATAATGATGATCGCATAAGTGTTGGTTACGAATAAAAATCTGGAGATAATCATGTGCCCAATAATACAAACTCATGATTTAAAATTGAGCAGATGTCTTGATCCAACAATACATCACTAACAATGTAAGTTGTATGTATTTTAAAACCATGATTAAATATTTTTCTGATGATTATCAATAGCTTCGGATACTTAAAAAAACTTGACCGTACCATACTATGATTTAAGTTCTGGTACTTTAAACTGTTTTTTAATAATTTAGAAACAAGGCAAAACTTATTAAAATGTATATAATGAATACTGATATAATAAAGAAAATGTATTAAATAATAGTACAAATTTTAAAAAAAATTGATATATATACATATGAATAAATAAATCAACAGTTTGTGAGTGAAGCAAAGTATAATGATTAGAGTGCAAAAGCTGTGAGGTTAATATAGTTAGCAGTGGTCTGAAATGGCTTCCTATGTTAAGCTAAAAATGAGAGACAAAGAAAAGTACATCATTTATAGTCAAGCTTTATTAACAACCCAATAAGAATACATCTACAGAATGAAAGGTTGGATTTCAGGGTCTCCCAGATGTTTCTTTTTTTTTTTAAAAAAAAAAAAAAAACTTACGTCAGCCATTTCAGACAAACTCCATGATGCGGTGCACAAATATGATGTTGGTCTAATTGTTTTGGCAACATACTCATAATAAAAATAATATAAAGAGAAATATACTAACAAAATTCAGAAAAGAGAAATTAGCTTTGGAACGTTAGTGGCAAAGCAACATGCAGTCAAAAAAGAAATAGAAAAAATTGTTAGCAGAAACTGTGGGATGTGCTGAAATCCTCCCTTGAACAGATAAAATACTTTTTTTAAAGAAAAAAAATTGTCACTGACAAATAATAGATAATATTCAAAATATAATAATCAAATTAAAAAAAAGGACTATCAAAAATATATAACAAAATAGGTGTCACTAAGAGTTTCTTTTATTTGACAAAAAAATTGTTAGTGTTATACTGTTCAATATATTAGAAGGAGGAAGGGAAAAGGTGTGTAAAAGAATCTAAATATACTGTTAAAGTTTACAAAATCTGTAAATATTGTACGATTTATCTTTCTTTAAATAAAAAAAATAATTAGAAAATATGGACATTCCAGTTCTTTCTTACTTTTAATCCTTATTTCAAAAACAATATATATATAAACCATAAATTGTCAAGAGCTAGGCAGTTTCCAACTGTAAATCGCATGATAACAGCTTAAAAATAATTAAATAAACGATAGTCTACGATTTGTTGTTAAGGCAATCTCTATCATTAAAAACAGAAATCCACCGTTGCAATTTTTATCCAAAAAAATTTTTTGACAACCAATTTGCGGATTCTATGGTTTATTTAAACTTTTACCTGATATCATGTGATTTATATATATATAAAGTCAAGTAATAAACATGCCTTGACAGGATGTTCTATTGATATTTGAATCACGAAAACAAAAATCATTACAAAAAAGACTTAAAAAAATTGTAAAAAAAATGCAATTTTTTAATTATTTTTTTTTTTAAAAAAATATTTTTCTCCAAATTATGAAAATTAAATGTTAAAATAACAAAGCATTCAAATGGAAAATAAATTTGTATTAAAATAATTCTGATTTTACTGCGACATCAAAATGATCATAAAATAGATTTGCATTTTTTTTATTTTACAGCAGTTAATACATGATTTAAACATTTGTCCTTTTTCTGCAGAGTGACTGTGTTACTAATATAAACTGTAGCTGCTGCCATGCCACCTACTGTGCAAAGATTGTAAGGATGTGCAATGAAGGCAGCAGTATTTTATAAACAACATTACACCTCATACTTCATAATACAAAAGCACCAATGAGCTACATTTTCATTGATATTAAAAACTACTAATGATATTTAATCCTTTGTTTCTTTTTTTCCTCAATGCAACTGTTTATAAATGTTGTTTATAACTCACTGATAAAAAAAACTTAAGATTACCTGAGGCAAATTGGAAGGGGGAGGGAGGTAGGGTACATGGGTATATGATAACAGTATGAATTATAAGAAAAGGAAGACACAATTTCTTTAGAAGACATGTTTCTAAGATGCAGTTTTAGAAGTAGCGGAATTCACCTTTCTTGCCCTGCCGAGGAGGACCAAGGTTGGAAGGCGGTGCTGAAGAGGACGCTGCAGGGCCATAGTATCCCCGCTCACCCCTGGACTCCTAAAAATAACAAGAAAATATATATATATATTTTAAATGCAAAAATAAAATTTAATAATGTTATTTGTTATCTTAATATCATTTTGTATTATCTTTTCTGAGACAGATTGGCTTTTCATTTTTTAAATAGCTGTGGATATCTTCATCTTTCTTTTGTTCCTCATTTCTTCCTAACATATCTTTCAATTATATACTAAATATTATTTCTTTATATATATATATTCAGCAGTACCAGTTATTAATTTGCAGTTTTTTTTACATAAATTCAACATTAATATTGTTTTTCCTCCCTATTAATTTAGTTCCCAAATAACTTACTTGATTACAACTAGTCTTTGCTTTTTAATCTTTTTAGCAGCAAATTTTAGTTTGTGTATGTGAGAACATATTATTATCAAATGAAATTCGCACTTCATTTTACTAACTATAAAAAACTTTTTTATATTATTTGAAGCACCAATTTCTCTTTACCCACATTAGTAAATTCATCCTTTTTAAAAAAAAAATATTGTAAGCTTTTGTTTTTAAAAATATTTGAATAAACATACACTAAATATACATAATGAAATGGTTATTAAGTTTATATCAATTACAAGTTTTAGCTCAAAATGTCTAACTTATTTTGAAAAAAAAAAAACATTCAAATTTTTTTAATCATAATTTATTCTCTTTAAGTAAAAGATTCCTCAAAAATACTCATCGACTTCTTTCATCTCTGTATTTATAAACCAAATTAATCCAACCTACTATTAACTTCTGACATATGTGGATGTGCGTATCTAACAGAAAAAATAAACTACTAGATTAGTAAATGAAAAAAGTCAAAATACTATATACAAGTGATAGAATCTCCTTTTTCATAATCTATTTATTTATATGTCATGCTTCAATCATATATGGTTAGTATTGAATCATTAATTAGAAGATAATATTTTGATGATATCTGAAATCCGGACTTGCTGCTTGTATTTTATTTTTAATTTTTCAATGGTTGTTTAGAATGGGAACTTGGCTAAGTATATTACTACTAAAAGCTTTCATTCATAATAATATTATTTTATATTTACATCTGCAGATGACGTAGGATGATTATCAGTGTTTCTATTTGATTACTGAAATACAGCTGTGCTGAGAGCTAAGTGGAATTTATTTATCATATTTATGCGATTAATCATCTGAGATCATGGATACAAAGACTGTTTGTTTGTCGTACAAAAGTGAAGAGTAAATTGTGATCAAAAGAGATAGATTTAATTGAATTTGGAAAAATTGGGAACTGTTAACATTTAGAAAATGTTTCGTTCACCATATAGAAATTAAAAAAAAAAAATATTTTGTTGAATGTGCGTTAATGTAAGGATATTTTATAACTAAGTTGTATGTAAGATTAGTTAGTTTTTTAGTAAGTTTGCTACAAAAGAAATTTTTTAATTTAAGAAAGAGAGTGATTTATTTGAGAAAAAATATAACATTTTTGAGACCTAAAGTCAAAAAACATGTGATTATCAATCGATCATTTTTGAAAGAAAGTAAAGGTTTTATCTTTCCGTGCAAAAGAGTTTGAAAAGTAGGAGAGGAAGTATAAAGTTAAATATAGAGTAGATGACTCGGAAAATAAGGAATACGGATTGCATTTGTATTCCACAATGCATACATAATGGTCAGAAGGAAATTAGGCATACTGTGATAGAGTGTACCGTACGTGATGAGATTTATCACTTGGAAATATTTAAATAAGACTAGGAAAAATGTAGCAGGTTTATGGTTATGTAGACAGTGTGTAAATGTGATAAAAGAGGTGAAAAAGTGGTTTCTAAGAGTAGATAGTTTAAAGAGAAAGGCAGGAGAAATGGAGCAAAACGTAACTGAGGAAGACAGGATAGAGTATGGTGTTAGTGGAGTGACAGGAGATATGGGTGGAAAAATTAGTAGTGCAATGGAGATGGTTAGCCAAAGAATAAATAAGATAGAAGAGGTAAAGGATGTAAAGGCAAAATTAAAATCATTAGTGACGACGCGTGAGTAAATAAAGGAATTAGTGAGTAGTAATAATAAGGACAAAGTAGATAAGAAAGTCCAAAAGGTGGTAGAGAATGTTATGGATGAAGCAGAGAAAGTAGACTATGAGACAGTATTGATAGGAGATTCACTAATTAGAGAATGTGGAGATATAATTGCAAGGGAAAATTGAAACAGATATGTAAGAGTATGTTTGCCTGGAGCTAGAATTAGGGATGTTGTAGATAAAGAAGCAAGGGAATAGAGATGTGTATGTTATGGTGGGGACTAATAATTTGTGAGCGCCATCAGAGAGAGTAATAGATGAGGGGAGGCGCACTGATATTGTAAATAAAGTATTATTTTTATTTGTATAATTAGTGCCAGTCAGTGTAGACAATTTCCTCCCAGAAATAATTTAATTTAGAAACAAATAATTAAGAGTATGAATTTGTTATGCAATTGAGGTATAAAAAGAACTCTCTCTCTCTCTCTATGTTTTAGCAGAGTCAGTGGAGCAGTGGCCATAAGAGGAACAAAGTTATAGTGAAAGTTAATGGCTTCTCTCCTAAGGAGGAGAAAAGTGTATACAAAAAATATAGCCTAAATGGAATATATGAAGGCATGTTAATATATTAGTGACAACGGTAACTAAGTGCAAATTATTAACGAACTGTAAATAATAGAAGCGAGTGAAGAAATGTAGACTAGCTCTGCTTCTAGTTATTCCCAAATTATTATGGGGAAAAAATAGTTATTCTTGTTAATATTATAATTTGCGAATATGCATATATATTATTAATAATAATTATTATTAATAATAATTTGTTGAGAGTAGTTTGTTCAATTTATTTTAACGTTATGCTATCACAATTGGGTAGGAATCCCCAGTGAATACAGCACTAATCCATAATGGATTATTTTTTATTCTCTAGACTATTATCCTGAATTCTGTGGTATCTAACATTTAAGTCTATTTGTTACAAATATATATAGAAATAACAATAAAGGAGAAATAAACTCATCTTTGACATTCTTAAAGAAATATCACAAGATGTCAGCACTTACCATTGGCAATCGTCAGCATAGTAAATCCTAAAGTAATAGTTCTGATCTCAATGTCAATGCCAGTTTTGAGGTTATGGCTATTAGGAAAAACGAATGTTGGTAAAAAGGTTGAAAATAACATTCCTAAAGAATATTTACTGACCCCATATTTCTATTTGTATCAAAGATGCTTTCTTTTTAAATAAGATTATTCTTAATTCCTGTAAAACTCAAATCTTTTGTGTTCCTTTCAAACATTTATGATTTATTACATAAGTAAAAAAAAGAGAATAAATGTATGTTTAAAAATATACCAATAACCTTCTAATATACAGAAATGGAGTTCCTCAAAATCTTAGCAAACTGTTATATTAATATGTGAAAAATTCCTTTATAGCAAATTGCTTCTGCTTATGAGACTGCATATTTCTATGCTTATTGTTTAGATCAGGGGGTCAGCAAACTTTAACACGAAAAAACCAATCTCCACCATTAAAAAGCCACAAGGAAAGATCCCCCCTCCCCTCGTCCTTAAAAACTTGTAAGGCATGAGGTGAAAAATATGTTCATGAAAACCACGAATTTCCGAGTGGTTGTGAATATATTTGAACATTTATTTTACTAACAGAATATAATAGAATCTACATACATTTTAACAAAAATTAAAATTCTCTTAAAAATAAAAACAAAAAATTACTTTGCCTGTTTGATTAATTCACAAATTTTTAATATTTAAATATTCATCATATACAATAATTACAATTCTATACTAAGGGTGAATTCAAGAAACAATGTTGTGCTGCACCTTTTTCCTCTCCTAGAGCCATCAAAATATTTATTTACAAATTACAGAGAGGAAGTACAAATGTGTTTATGTTTATTATAGTAAAAAGTGACACAAGATTAGAATCAAAGAGCCAAAATTTAATTTGCAAGCCGCAGCTTGCCAATCCCTGATTTAAACAATAAATAAACAAATCTATCATTCTATTTAAATTATACATTTTCTTGGTTTTGAGTAGTAAGTAAAAATACAATCAACTGGGCAGGATGACTATTATTATATAAGTGATAGAAGGTACACTTTTTTTAAAAAAAAACCCTGTTAGTTACAAATAAAAACTTTTATAAATTAGGACACATTCAAATATGGCTGAATAAGAATAATGTATTTTTTATATTTGAACTGTATAGGAATGCATAGCCAATAATAAAATGCTAATTATGTAAAGAAATGGTTGGCTGAATCTAATATCTTATCAAATTCATCATTTAAGTATTAAAAAAAAATTTTTTTTTAAAAAAATTAAGATACATTACCTGTGAGTAGTATTCCCTGCTTCTGTATGCAGAATTCAAACCCGCATCATCTTCACCCTGAAAAGGTGTTAGAATCGTATTAGGCACGTGTGCCATTTGACCTCGGGAATTCCTACACTTCCACCATTTTCGACTGTCATCAATAACCTAAACAATAAATAGAAGGAATAACATTGATTAGCATTTATATTTGATTCTCATGGGCAGAATTTTAAAAAAAGATAAACAGAGAATAAATTAAAACAATATAAAGTATGATTTTATTTTAATTCTATATGATTCAGGAGAGAGAATAATATGAAAGTAGCAATAAAAGGGTGGGTGAGTTCTGTATCCCATCATAATAATTTAAGTGGAAAATTATGACCATCTTCAGAGCTATCAAATATTTTTATCATTTACTTACAATGCACTTCACCAATAAATTTTATGTTAATAAACCTTTCTTCATCATCTATATACTTTAACCAATTAGATTTCAGATTTCAACAGCTAATCATATATCCCCTCCCTCTTTCTTTTTTATGTATAATCACAGAGCTACTACTATGTATGCATTGAAATATTATATAACAATGTTTTCAATTCAATTAAATACTTCCACTATAATTTGGTCTTTTTTAATCACTTTTTTTTTTTTTTTAATTGAGCTGTTTGTATACTATTTCATTGTGAAATCTATTATTATTAAATGGATATAAGTTTATAAATATTGTCACATATTGTTAGTGTTTTTTTTATAACTATATTGATTTAATTTTATTATAAAAGAATCTGTAATTGTTGTCTATAGATTTTTTTAATATGAGTTGATAATCTTCTTTGTAGTATATTATATATTCCATTGTCTTTACTGATGATATTTTCTATTATTAGATTTGGTGTATTTTTTTCTGTTCCTATTTATTGTATTTGATTGTTTGGGGATTTTTATTTTCGTACGGAAATATTTTTCTCCTTTATTTTAAATTCAAATATAAAATCATCAATCATAATTATACATTAATGGGTGATTTGTTATATAAATCATTTTGGTTCTTTAATACAGATGATAATTGTCATAGTTGAAACATTTAATAATATTAAAAATAAAAAAAAGACAACTTATATCATACTCTTACATGTCTGAGTCATGTCTCTAGTTTTTGGCTATGGCTTTCCTTATTGGCGAGTAATAACTTTGCACCAAAAATCATCTATTATTTTAATTAAACTAAGGATTTGAACCCAAAACAATCTGGTCATCTCATGAATATCAAAATGTAAAATGGTTTGCTATTGTCAAATTCAAATTAAACGAAAGCTATAGGAATCGTGATATTTTGTAATCTGCAGGAGCTGTAAGATATTTTGTAAGCTGCAGGAATCATGGGATATTTTGTCCCTACATGAAAATTCTGATAAAGACTGCGAATCAGTTGAAACTAACAGTAAAATAAAATATTATTAAAAACATTATGTTCAAGTGCATAGAAGTAAATTTTTGAAGCTTTCTTTTTTAAAATTTTTATTTACCCACGTGAAAGGAAATTTTTCAAAATTAGCTTATTTCTGGAACAACATATCATTTGCTTATTTTTCAGTCAAAAATAATTTTAATGGCGACTATATGTCAATCAACTTATTGAGATATGATTAGCTGGGTTTTTTCAGTAACAAAACCAATATGTAGATGACATAATCAGAATTGTCTAAAATTGATTATTTCTTTAACTACAAAATATCTTAAAAATAATGCTGAATAAATTCAAATGTCAAAAAAGTTAATGAAGTAGAAAAACTAAATGTAAACTTTTCAAAAAAGTCACCTCAAGAATCTCCCCTTTTTGTACAGATAATTCTTTTTCATTATTGGCTGTTCGTGGATAAACTACTTGAAAAACACGAGCATTTGTATTTTTTATTTCTTCCCAGTACTGCCTTTGTTGGCGTTCAAATTCTGAAATTCGATGATCAAGAGAAGGGTAATCCACAGGAGTAATTCCAATTTCACTATGTCTGTCATTCGGAGACCGAGAAGGGGGGACTGAACTTCGATTGCTTTAAATAAATAACAAAATTAAAAAAATATTATTATTATTTTTTTAAAATATCAGATTTTATAAAGTACAGTTAATAAACGCTACAATAACATGTAGGTTTCACAAATAATAGTCATCGAATGCTCACCCAGCCGATGCATACGAAGTACTTCTCATTTCATTTCGGACTTCATAAGAGGATGCCTTCTGCCCTCCATATGCTGATGAGCTTCCACGAGCTGACTCTTCTCTATCATTATTGTATTCAGAATAACCTCGTTCTCGATCGGGATTTCTATCATAATGGTAATCACGCTCTCTGGCATCAGCCTAAAAGAAAAATTATTTGTTAAAAAATGAATGATCCAATAATCATTACATTAATATTAACTTTTTTTAAGATCATTTACATCACAATAAATTGCTATATTGCTATAGGATTTGTTTTATGTTGATTTCTCATTTGGATGAGAATTAATTAATTCAAAGTTGAACACTATACTAAGCTTTAATTGTATGTCCAATAAGGCAAAAAAAAATGGCTCAGTGCTAAGCAAAGTCCTAGGATCAATTCTTAAAAAAAGAAAAAAAAACAATTCAAGACAAGACTTGTTATAAGCCCTATGCTATGGTCAATTCAAAAAGGGTCATCTCAATGGCAAAAATTATAAAGAAAAACTTTCTGATAAATTTTATTAATAATCAATATTTTCTTGATGTAATGAGTGTGAGTGCATATATATATGTAATATATCAGTGTGTGTATATATAATACATATCATTGTGTATTGATTAATTTACTGCACATCTGAATGTATTTTAATATATGTCTATTATATATTAAAATGGATGTGGATATATATTGTAAGCACTAAAGATAAATAAATAACAATAATATATATCAAATATCTTAAAACAAACTTGGCAGATGTGAGCATGAACAAATTCAAAGGAGTAAGACTTGGCTAGCATGAGCATGAGTAAACATAAATGGAGGTCACAAAGCGCTACCGATTCTTATATTACCGTATACTGTATTATATCAGGCCTGTTCATCTCCCATGGCCTATAAGTCATAATTACAAAACGGAATACTAGAAACAAGTTTGGCTAGCATATGCATGAGCAAATCGAAAGGGAGAGGTCACAAAGTGTACATGAAACTAATGACCCCCAATATTAAACATCAATTAAATTAAGTTCAAGATCTAAACCAAAATTATTACAAGATAAATTTAATTTACAATTCCAATAAATAGTTAATGATCAGGTATATGAAATGGTATGGGATTCGAATTGTGAGTTGGGTGATAAATGAATTAAGATGTAGACAATTAAATGGATGATGAAAACAAATAATGATTAATTAATGAAAAATGAATGGACTTAAGGGTGAGGAAATGAAAATGGAAATGTGTTGGAGTGATAAATAATTAGGGTGGTGGTAGAATAGAGATCAATGAAGACTGAATCAATTATGATAATGACCCAAAATGAAATGAGAATGAAAAATAAAAGAAAGAAAAATATGGGTGAGCTATGATAACAATGTTGATGGTAAAGAATCAGATCCTGAACTATAAAACTAATATTGTGTCAGACAACAGTAAGACAAAAATGAAATACGCAAGGGGTTCTAAACTTGTCTAAAACAAGAATATTTAACCACTAAATTAAAATAGATTATAAGTTTTAAACTAAAAAAGAAACTTATATTTTGAAATTTCTACTAAAACAATTGAACAAAAAGAATAAACATGAGAGATCAAGACAAGGCACAATAAAAAACTTAAGAGATGAAAAATTACGATAGATTCAAAATTGAGACTACCAATTAATAATTGATTTTTCTCAGGGTTCCAATAACTTGAATGCTACTATTTTAAAAGATATATTTGGATCAGCGAGAGCGATTTTGCCACTATCCAAGTATAACAAGTAAAGACAGCGCATAGTAAAGAACATTTGGCAATTCCAATACTAACAATAATTTTATGAAGTATTGATAATTTTTTTAATAAAGTAAATATAATAATTGGTAAAAGCCTGAAATCTGGGCATGGCCGCTTGGGGCATTGTTTACATGTCAAAACACATAAAAATGCCGTTTCGGCGGCCGCGGCCTTACAGGCTAATACAACATTTACGTATTGTATTAACCCATTGAGCTAGGCCGCTTTACATGACATCGCACAAAAATATTACGGCCTGTTTTGTGCTTCGAAGCTATTTACGCGTATTCGTTCTTTTCATAGCTGATTACCGTATCGCTTGAGGGTGTTTAAATTTCAAGGCGGTACGACTTTTTCAAATCTCCGTAATAGAATAATGTCATTTCGATTTAAAAAATGTTGTTAATTATTAAGAATTGTCATATGGTCCCCACCCTTCCCGAAAAAAAGGTTAATATGTAAAAAAATTGGCAAAGTGTATGTTCGAACAGGCTTCGACAAAGCTCACGCGCTAAGTCACGTTTCAGCGTGGTGGGGAAAATATTCGAGACCACTAAAAGATCTGAGACGAGCGTGCAATTTTGAAACTTTTCTTCAGATAAATTGCCGAGTACAGAAAGTGTGTGAGATTGTGTTTTTTTTTTTATTTTGTCAGGCACATGTAATGTCCACTTTTTATTACAGCAATAAAATCGAATAAATAATTTTAAAAAGTCCAAAGTTTGTGTCCTTTTTTTTTTTGTTTTTTATTTCATTCGAAATTGACAAGTATTTGGATTCAATTTTTTGCAGCGGGGTTAAAATAAATGACGACTTTGGTTGACTTTTTGTTAAGAATAACAAATTACGAAATACACCCCACCCCCACCCCCAAAAGCAGTTTATTGTAGAAGGCTAAAAAAAAAAAAAAGGTAATTCGAACGAAATAGAAATCAAAGTAAAAAGTGAGAAAAAGTTGTTTCAAAAAAAGAAAAAAAAGGTTAAATTCTTGACTTTTTGGTTACAATTCTTTTTCCGAGTGTGGGTGGGGGTGGGTGTTTGAAAACAATTTTTGAATCGGCAAAAACACAAAAGTAAATTTGGATTTAATATTAAGAAAAACAATTACGTCAACCAAAAAGAAATCAAAATTCGAAACAAGTCCCAAAGTTGATTCTCTTTTTTCAGCGCTGTTAAAATAATTGACTATTTTTGTTGCCTTTTTGTTAATAATAAACAGTACGAATCCCCCCCCCCTCCCCCGCTCAAAAAGCTGTTTCTTGTAGTAGCCAAAAAAAAAAAAAGGCTAATTCAAACATAATCTAAATCAAAGTGATAACAAGTTGTGTTTTAAAAAAAAAAGTAAAATTAATAATAATAAGAAAAACCATTTAGTCAAGACAAAAAAAAAAAAAATAAAAGAAAGGTAGAATTAAGTTCTAAACAAGTCGCAAATAATTGTATTCTATTTTTTCGGCGGTGGGATTCAAACAAATTTTTTTGACGTCGTGAAACGGTCCGAAGTTTTCAAATGATAAAAAGAAAAAAATACAATTAGCAAAATTTGTTGAAAAAATATCAGGTTCCAACAAAAAACCCACAAAAAGTAACGAAAATGAATATCAAAATTTGTTTAATAATAAAGAAATCATGTTCTAAATGAAATAAAAATTATTTGTTTAATCAATATTAGAAAAAAAAAAAAAAAACTTGTATAAAAAAAGAAAAAAGTTGCGGTGGCCCGGTAACGTTATATTTCATTGATTTTGTCTAGCATCAACGCTCCAAGTGACTTTGCCTGGATTTCAGGCTTTTACCTAATAATTTACAAACTATCTTTTATTTAATGACCATGGGCAATATGATCAAGATCAGTGAATGATGTATCTGATGATTTAGATAAACAGGTTGTTCTCAAAACTAAATATTTCATCTTTAAAACATTACTTGAAACTAATACCAGTACTTAAGATCAACAGTGTTTTGATCAATAAGCAATGACTTTATATATTCTAAATCTAAAAGCTTAGCAAAACTTATTTAAATATGCTAACCTACAATAAAATCTATTA
The DNA here is from genome assembly GCA_028023455.1 of Epiperipatus broadwayi. NCBI lineage: Eukaryota > Metazoa > Onychophora > Udeonychophora > Euonychophora > Peripatidae > Epiperipatus > Epiperipatus broadwayi. The sequence goes on from JAQFVV010006794.1 coordinate 109,956, forward strand.
TATGGACTGATGATGATTTTTATGATAATAAAATAATATGTTGATAACAATAACAATAACAGTATGGATGGTGATTAGAATAAGGCCACTCAAAACTAAATATATTTTCAAACAAAAATTATTTACATTATTTACAAGTTTTGTGATTATACTAATAATAACAAAGAAAATGTACATAATCTTGGACAATTGCGACAGAGATTTACATATAACAAGATTTAATTACATCGTTTTATGATTAAGGGAAGATCTTTTAGGGTCCATTTACCAGTTTAATAAATCATTACCTTTTTATTTATTATTACTCAGATCTATTACTCAGATTGAGTTTATTAGACTTACTATGCATTTTATATTTTAAATTATTATCTTTTAATTTATTATTACTCAAATTTATTACATACATTGAATTTACTTTTGACTTATTAGACATTTTATATTTTACCTATTTATTAATAGCACAATTTGAAGAACTTACTTCAAATAGACACAGGCAACATATTTCAAAATATCTATTCAATGGTTAATAAGCTACCAATATTATTACACAGGATAACACGATAAATATACTTAAGATGTAACAGTTTACTACCATATATTACTAGAAACGATTGACTTCTTTTAGACTTTACAACTTTCCATGATCTTCTATGCCTTGTAATAAGCTACCATTTCTATGAAACAGGCATATTCTGTATTGCACAAACACTTTTTTAATGATTAAATTGATATATATATATATGCACTTTTTTTGCATGAAAAAAATATTCTAAAATCCTTTTAACCCCAGGGCTAATACTAAATCCACATCTGATAATCTCATTAAGTAGAAAGAAACTTTGTATACAAGTAATACTCTCTAATAGAAAACAAATCATCAAAAATGCTACTAATATAAATAACTAAGCTACCATCTAGCTGTAATGTTTGATCATTTTTCGCAATAAGAAAACAGCTGTTTATCGTACTCTGAGATTTTATACAGAGAATTATTTGGAACAACTTTAGCCAGAAGAATAAATCTGCAATCAGTCGAAATATTTACGACAAATTAATTTAAATTGACTGCCATTTTAATTTACAAAGCAGAGCTATTTCTATCCATTTTTAAAATTCTGCAACTCAATGATTTAAAAATAAATACGTAACGAAGGATAATTACATTACTTAATATATAAATCACAGATAAAATGACTCTTCAGACACTGTTAATATAAACAATTGTGCTACCTTCTAACTGGAGTGTTTGATAATTTTTGCAATATAAAAATGGCTGTTCTTTATTGGATTCTAAAATTTTATTTAAAGAATTGTTTTGAACAATATCAACCAAAGAAATGACTGTTTGTTCATATATTACGCATTACATTACACATTATTAAGATACATTTGTCAAAGATTTCTAGAAAATACATTAGCATATTATCATCATAAAGCTAACTTTTGTGGGGAGAGATAGTTGTTGTTATTATTATAACTATCACCATCAAATGATTTATTTCTTGAGAGTTCATAAGAAATTTGGCATTAGAATTTTGAGAGAGATAGATCATTATCTGTGGGCCTGGAGCTCCCGTTAGCATACTGCAGCAAACTATGCGGGGCAAGTAGATAGTAATAAACCATTATTTACATTAAAAAGATAGCAATTGCTATCAAGTGAATTTGATGGTTGAAATATTTGTGAACCTTAATAATAATAGTTCTTTAGTTTCAATATCAAAACTGGTCTGCATTTTTTCCTGCCCCCACTTCATCATTACATGAAAGCAGAATCTCCTTTTAGTGAAATTGAGTAAAAAATTTATTAAGTTTTGCAGTAACGCTACTAATGAGTTTTAATTAGCAAACATTAGACTAAAAAAAATAAATCAGAAAATATGTATAATTGTAGTAAAAATAAATATAACAAATGATATCAGAACACATACTTCAGTTTCAGTCCTCCAAATTTCATCTCCACGTCTCATCTGAGCCTCCCTTACAACGGCATTTGCTGTTTGTTCAGCCTTTTCTCGTTCTTCGGGGAGGACTACATGAGGCTGCCAACCATCTGAAAAAACTGGATAGTAGATGGGAACATAGCCTTTCCATTGGTCTCTGGGGATAAAAAAATACACAAAATATGCGTGTAAGACTAAATAATTATAATGTAAGCTTAATATTCTAATGATTTAATTATACAAATAGAAAAACAATCTATCTTTCTGAATATATGTATATGTACATACACACATATATATTGTTATAAATATTTATAGATAAAAAATGTCTAATATTTTTGGAGGATTGTCTCATGTATCAAAACAGACAAAATGAACATTCATGCTAAAAAAAAGGGTTAGTAAATGAAAAGTTTTCATTGTTATTGTAGTTACATGTAGTTTCTACAATTTCCAATATTTTAATAACCATTTCTGAAGAAAATAATAGGATGTTTTGGAAATAAAGGCAAGAATAGTCACAATAACAATTAGAATTATCTATCTACTGAACTTTCACTATGTGAATGGTCCATGTACATTAATTTAAAGCATGATATTTTTTTTTATAAAAGAAAGTATATTGCTGATAGGACAATTACAAAAAACACTTTACTAGATATGACTATTTACCAACTAGTAAAAAAAATCAGATTGTAAAGATATTGAGCAATGACTTTAAAAACAAACATGATGTAAAACTATATAAAAAAAAAAATGATGGTATTTATGCATAAGCAGATTAAACTTAAATTGGACATGAGGACTTACAAAATGCTGAATATATGTGAGATAAAAATAAATGAGTCACATTCATATTATGAGTGAAAAAGATAAAAGATTAATTACAATGGAAACAACAATAAGCAGAATACTCATTGCTTTTAAATATATATATATATACACCCTCTTTTCTTCCAAGCATAAGCTTGTGGCTAAGACCTGTAGAGGTCCCTACCTTCGAATTTTTCAGATGCTTATTCCTAAGGTTACAGCCTTAGTAAATATTACTATATATAAATGTCTCTTGTGGGTAATAGATAATTCATGAAACAAACAAGCACATTTTAATTGTAGGCCTTGGAAATATGATGTTGGAAATAATGAAAAAGTTAAATAAATAAATTATCGAATACCTTTAATGCTCAAAAGGTGATAAAAAGTTCAAGTACCAAAAGGGCAGAATTGTAATCAATCGGAAGATCGTATTTTTCGGAATTTGATATTCTTCCGTTGCACTAAATTATGTGGGACACATGAAAACGTTAATAAAAGAAACCATAAAAACAGTAGGATGAGAAAAATTATTTATTCAAGAAAAAAAGTTTAAGAGGATTACTGAAAGTTGGGGGTAAAATAAAAGAACGTAATAAAGACTTTTTTTTAAAAAAAAAAAAATTTAAAAAATAGATAAAAACCAATGCATAAGATGAAAGGTATATTAAATGTTTTATTTTGTTATCTGAATATTTACTAATATAATATTATTTGATGCTCTAGTATAATATATATATATATACATAATTTTTACAAAAAAAAATGTAGTTATTTGAATGATAAGAAACATTTGATATCTCTAATTAATTCATTCCTCGCTTGAGGTTAGACTTATAATCTTTGTTTTCTTACACCAGTGGACCACACTGTCACTATCCATTGAATAAATATTAATTTTATAACGATTTAAAATATAAATAAAAAAATATTCAGAATACCTTGGTATTGTCCAGGTATCGCCTAATGAATGCCAAAGATCGCTTTCTTTGGATGTCAGACAATTATGTAATAAATCGATCGCATCTCTGCTTAATAATGGACTTTCTACTCTTGCTGCAAGATTTGGGCCGTAGTTTGAATCTCTACAAGCATCAACTACTAAAGCTAATGGAGTGAATAAGAAATGTACAAGCTCGGGTGCGTTTGGGTCGTGAATATGCTGTTTCAATTTGGCCTGCAAAAAAAAAAAAAAAGAATTAAGTTTTGACACATTCAGAAATGCAATTTCCACTCATAAAATAATTATTATTTATATAATAGCTTACTAAAAGGTTGAATGATAATTTAAATTTCTGAAAAACATCGATGAAATCTTTTTCTGGGGGTGGTTTTGCTCGAAAACTTAACATACCATCTGGAAATTTAAAAAAATCTTAAAATGCATTCAAAATAAATTTTATTAATCAAGTAATAAAAAATGTAAATGCACTTTGATAGCAAAAAAAGTAAATTATCTATAAGAAATGAAAATATAATTTGAAGGCTTAATAAAGCTAAAAAATATTTTACAATGCTAGCATACTCAGAGCTTTTCACACGGTACAGGAAAAGAATAACAGAATTTGATTCTGAAAGGCTGGTAATATTTTAATTAGTCAGCCATCAAATTAAATTTTTATATTTTGTTTTAATAAATGCATTTATTATTGACCATGTATATGCATATATTTACAAAAAAAAAAATTATTGAAAATCTAACCTCCAACATCTTTCTTTTTTGTTTTACGATGTCTGCGGCGTCTCTCCAGTTCTTTAAAAGCAGCTGAAGCTTGTTGTAAACGAGCGATAAACCTCTCGATATCATCAAAACAATGGTTTAAAGTAGCCTGAAAAAAAAGAATTACCATACTTACTTATTGCATGGACCTTTTTTACATTTGAAATAAATAAAATGCAGCCAATCATGCTTCTGTGAGTACTCTTTGAATGCGCCGCAATTTTAAATACACAATTATATTTTTGACAGAAAAACACAAAAGTTTAATTTCCACAAGTTAAATCCATTATCAAAGAAATAAATGTAATAAAGTAAATAATATTTGTACAATTTCAAAAGCTTTTCAACATACATCAAGCTATTGAAAACTTTACAGGAAATAACATTTCAGAATAAAATGATTTGCTAAACTAAATTCAGATTTAGCATTAGACATTTAAAAAATAATAACATGATATGGGGAGGGGAGGGTGAATTTTGTTTACGGATGATTCCACAACAATGATCACAATTAACTACATAATCCTATAAAATAATTCATCAAGAATATATTCAAAGTTTATCTTTTAGATAAAGATTATCAAGGAAAATTTCCATATAATATATTAAATATACATAACATTTTCTTTCCTTGTAATTTTTAACATATTTATTACCTGAATATTTTTCTCACAATTTATTCTATGATTGGTATCCTATTAATTGTATATTCAATAAAAATTAAATAAAAGTGCAAACATGGTTAAAGACCTGGTACATTTAAGGGAAGGGATAGATGGTGGATTATTGGAAACTTTAGACTTATAAATAAAATATTATTTTGTAGATTGCTTTCTAAGTACAAAAAAAAAATGGATTTAATAAATTTCTAAATTTACTCATTTTTATGTATATATATATATGTATTTTACCAATCATATTTATTGTAGTATAATGTAAATAATGTCTATTAGATAGAGCTGCTATAAAGAGGTTGATCATGGGGAGAGATGCAAAAAGCAAAATAAAAATGTTCAGTACATTGCAATTTATGGATAATAAGACAATAGCCAAAATAGTATTTGATTGAGTTATGAGTAAAGGTCAGGAAACAAGATGGGTAAGAAAGGTAATATGGTATGCAGAAGATTTGGATAAACAATTTATGTCAGTATACTTATACAAAAAGTGTGATGATTGTGTTAGGAAAATTGTTGAGTGCTATAGTGGCAAGGAATATGATAGAAGAAGACACATTAATAAAAAATAGGGAGTTGAAGAGATAGAGAACTAATATGGAAAGTAAAAAGAGTTTAAATATATATATATAGAAGAAAATGGAATATGGGGTGTGAGTTAATTTATGATAATAGCAAGGAAAGTAGTTTACTGTTCAAGGCTCGAACAGGATCTTTAGCAACAAGGAAATATACATATAAATGGAAAAATGTGCTGATTTAGTCTGCAAATTGTGTAAGGAAGGCTAAGAAAATATTAGGCACTTGTTAATTGAATGTAAATGCCTGCAAGCAGAAAGGATTGAAGTTATGGAAGAATAAATATAAATAAAGTGATTATACAGAAAGTATGTTCTTGGTTTTTATGCTGGATTTGTGAAAAGATAAGGGGGATTTAGATATAAAGGCCACGAAGTTGACAAAGATTATGTTGGCAAAGAATATGTGAAAAATTTAGGGCGGGGAATGGAAAGGAGAGGTAAAGTGGCTATCAGGCTTGTCTGGGCATAGTAGCTGAGAGATTCCTGACTCCGAAAAGGGAGAAGCCACAGTGCATTGCATCACACAAATTCTTGGTTTTTATGCTGGGTTTGGAAAATGATAAGAGGGATCTAGATATAAAGGCCATAGAGTGGACAAAGATAATGTTGTGAAAATTGGAATGGAGCAGGATAGATAAAAATATGGGGAAAACTTAGGGTGGGTAATACAAAGGTAAGGTAAGGTGACTAACAGGTTTCTCTGGGCATAATGACTGAGAGATTCCTGACTTCAATAAAGAAGAACCTATAGGGCATCGCATTGCATGTGATTGCAAAGAGAGAACAAAAATGATAATGTTCCACTATATTAAATAATTTTTTATTTATTTTTAGTTGTCTATTTCAACTTTGTTTATTAAGACTGATTATTTTAAATTTATAAAAAAGACAACACTGTGGACAAATTTTTTAAAATGTGACCATTTGAAGTATAATTTAGTTAAATACCAGTTTTATTTCAAATGCCTTGTATTAGCCACCAATAGTAAATAATATTTCTTCTCATTCTATCAAATAGAAGCTGCATGCTTGGAATAAATTTCAGTGGACAATTGGATAATTTTCAAATATTATCACAAATCTGTTTGATTAATCAAATTAAATGTCTTGACCAAATTAATAAAAGGAATATATAAATTGCACTTCTGCTCTTGACATTTTTCTTGCATTTGCCTCACAACTATGGTGCTTCTTGATTCCTTAAAACTACAAAAAAGTCTCTGATAACTAATTCCCTACAACAGGAAGTAGTTCATTTAATGAAATCTTTGAAGATACTTCTTCTCAAATGGATAACATTAATAGTCCATGATAATCACTGCAGTTCTTTCTATCATCTTTGCTTTCATGAACTGGACAATAGAGCATTCTTTTGGTTAAGAAAACAATATCATGAGTCTATTCTTAAAAAAATTTCAATAGCTTTGAAACTAATATATAACGGACATATTTTAAAACTTCTCCAATTCTCTCATTAGGATCTACAGCCTTTCCAATTTTAAGATTATGAAGAGTATTTTAATATCTGTAAGTTGGATATCCTTGTCCCAAATCTAAATACGTAGATATGATAAATATATCATTAAAAACCATCATCTCAATTGTAGTATCATTAATTAGAATCACTAGAATGGCCATCCATGGATTTAACAGGATTTATTTATTTAACATATGGATTTTTTAATAGCTTAACTATTAATAAAACACTTCAACAAGGAGATAGAATTCACTAATGACTTTATTAAATCCTTCAATTCTGTTACTGTAGCCATAGATTTCGAAGTCATTAATTATATAGTTTATACTTCCTGTTTGTTAACATTTACATAAATCAGTGGTTGATAAATTCCATTTATGAAGCAGATGAGTACAATGGCTGTGGATTGTCCTGAATCTATTGATGAGATATTCCATCTATATTTAGGAAAATCACTTCAACTATTTTTATTGTTAAATCCGGGGGGAAAAAATTTGTTTGGCATATCATATAACAATTCTATTTTTAGACCATAATTCTTTGATTGTAGATTCTTGATTTCTTAGGTGGTGAAACTATCTTGAGTTATTAGTAAATCATATGAAGCAACTTCCTTTGTATAAAAGAACAGGAAGCCAATATTAAAGAATAGCCTTAAATGTATCCATAATATTTCTCATAATAAATATTTAATTGTGTATCCAGATGTTTAATGTAAAAACTTTTCTCCAAATAGGGCCATAATATTCATCAGATTATGCTAGTACTAAAAAGCTGTATTTTCATCACAACCCCAAATAATATTAACTAGCTTTCCAGGAGATTATTCCTAGAATTTTGATCTAATAGTAGTTAAATAAGAAAAATAAGACCGACAATAATCCAGGATTACTTCTAAATAGCATGGTTGTGTTGCAATCTATCATTATAAGAGATTTTATTTAGATTACAAGACATCAGTTCTTTAGATAAAAATTTGACCATATTGTCTTTGTTGGTTAGGAATTAGACCCTAGTCATTGAAAAAGATTTCAAGTCTTTTCATATCCTTACTGAGACTTTTCTATTTGGAAAGGATCTCTTTTGGAAAGACAATGCAATATTGTCCACATAGATGAATTTCCTGCATTCTGTACTTGAAAGAGCACTGGTGAACATATATTAAATGAAGTCAGTGAGAGAACAGTATTCTCTGGAAGACCATCATGCAAAGTTTTGTATCTACTATTTAGTGCCATTTGAATTTTTCAATTGCAGAGCATAAAGATTGCACCAAGTTTAATTTTTCTACAAAACCTTTTCCAATATAAGGTGTTAAAAATAAAAGTTGTTCACAACAATTGACTCCTGACCTAAACCAGATGGATTTCGATTATTGGCAAAATTTTTGTTAATATGATTCTTTGAAAAAGCTTGATATTGAGTGATAACTTTTTGGATCATTTGTAGATTTGGTTTTAAAATTGTTATGGTTTCACCTGATGGAGAGTTTGGTCTCTGCATTTGTTATACTTTCATTTTTATGCCAAATTTTTGGAAGAGTTTCAGTCTTGAATAAAGTCACTGAACAGTTTTGTCAACCATCATCTATGACAGTTTCCTCATTTTATCAACCTTGGGTTTAAAAGCCTGGTATATAATAAGATTAGCAAGTCAGCAACAATAGTGGTAGCTCTTATAGAAGTTGTTTTACATCCGTTAAGCTTTTGTAACAGCGAGCAGTTCTTAGGATTAGATTTTTCAAAGTTTTTCTTCTCTGTAGTTTCTTTCCACTTTTCTCCTGTGGTATCATCCGATGATTTACAAGTTTGTCAGCAATTTTTAGATCAATAGTAGGCAAAATTGGCTAAAAAGATAACTAGTGGTTTTATTCCAATGTGGAATAAATTTTTTTTGAAGTTTTTATTATGCTGTCAAAAAAAAAAAATTCATCCATGAAGTAAATAAAATAGGATTGTGGTGCGGTTCCGCAAGTTCGTACATTACTTTAAATGTATCATAAAAAAATTCTAAAGTGACTGCAAATGGTGAATGATCATACTGCCTTTTCCATTTAATCTATCTATCACTTTTAAGCTTTACTGCCAAATGTAGAACATCTGATTTTAAATCTCTATTTCATTGGTAAAGCTTCACATTTAATTTATCGTTCTGCAAAATGGAAAATGTCACATATTTCATTTTATAAACAGAGCAAAACTCTCCATACAGTATTGCCACCTGTGCTAAACAGAGTAATCAATGGATGCCAGAAGGCTTGTGCATAAAATCCCTATCTAATGCCTACTCATCCAATATCCCCAGACTAGTTTCTGTCTTGTGGCCTTCGTCAGTGAGGAGCTTTGGATCTGAGAGCACTGCATCTACATCTTAGGATCTAATGCAACCCTCTAGCAACCACCTTTTATCTCTACTTAACTACAAAACTATGAGAATGAAATTGAAAACACAAAAAATATTTTCATTTTAATCAAGTTGATGCTAATATAATAAAATGAATGTCAAAAACGCAGTCAGTATTCTTTTTTTAGAGTAAAACGGATTTGCTTATATCCCCAAAATGCTCCTTAAAACAATTCTATGCTTCATTAGTTTGGTAATCTTGAAAATATAAATTGGCAGTTTTAATCTTTAACAGCTACGGAAATTTAGTATTAGTAGTAGATGCATATAAAAAAAATTAACATTGAATTTCATGTCAATATATTCAGAATAAGATCTAATTTTTAATGCAACTATTATTTTAACCTTTGAGCAATCTGTCCAATAATTTGTATTTGTATATGCTCAAGTAACATGAACGTCTTGCACCTCCTATAATATAGTCCATCAAATGGCACTGTTTTAAGTGTGGATGCATCTAAATTTCTTTATAGTGATTTTTCTGCCTGAACAAAAACAGTGTGATGGTCAGTCCATGTGTTGAGCAAAAACTCAATTATAGAAGACTATATGGACTCACATAGCCAATAAACATCATTATTTCTAACAACTTTGGTCAGAAGAAATTATTCTTACCAACACATATAGTCTCTAAGGAGAGAAAAATCATCTTCTAATAGCATGATATAATAATTTTGTCCAGAATGGGATAAAAAAACTATAAACACTGTTAGTCTCCATTCCACAAAACAAGTTGAATATCCTAACAGTTTTCTTCTAAAAATAATAATAATAATAAGTCTTTACGTGGCAAAAAATGGGTAATGTGAATGTGCTTCAAAGAAATCATATACATATGTACAAACATCTTTATTATAATATAAAATATACGACAAAAAGCATATTTCCGATAATCTTTCATCAAACCACATCATGTAATTTTGTTAATAAATTTTTAAAAAAAAATGAAAGAAAGAAAATTCATAATTTATAAGCATATTTATAATCTTTCTGCTCTAACTTATGCATTAGTTTTTGTAATTCTTTTAAATTAACTAACCTATAACATGTACAAAAATTTGTCTCTGGTAGTTCTAATTAGAAAATATTATAAATTTATTATCACGAAAGCAAGTTGTATTTTTTTTTTTTGGAAAATTATATATATTGTTATGTGTTACACATGAAGTAAGCATAGCTTTATGAATACATAATTAAGGGGAGCAAGCCACTCTCCCTTAGGCTATGAATAAATAAACTACATGCATAATAAGAATCAAAAATAGAATACGTTTCCTAGGCTTAAAGCTTTTGATGTTTATAAATTTGTTCTTTCCATCATTGGTGAATTAATCTAAAAAACATTTTTATTTTTAGCTATAAATATTTACATTGACTTAAACAATTTAATAATGCAAGTCAAGCTGAAGTGACTATTTGGAACGTAGGCAAGTCAAATCTTTGGCACCCTTCTCTCTTTTACCTGCATGCCCACTGATAAAAATAAATTCAAATAATTGGAATAAATTTGCATCTACACAATGTAATAGTATTACATGTCAGAATATAAATAAATGAAACATTTTAAATGATTGTGCAAGTGTAATTTTCTTTCATTCATTTTTCTTATAATTGGCAGATAAAATTTATTACCACTTCTTTTTCGTAGTTTTCACTTGCAGTGGAATCTTCTTCGTCATGATCCTTGGCACTGTTAGCGGAACGCATTTCTCTACTGTATTCGTGGCTCATTTCTCTAGAGCTGTGTTGCATGTGACTTTGCGATGCCATCTGACTGCTACTTTTATGCCTCATTTCTCTAGCAGCTGATGAAATAAAAATTAAAAAAGTATCATTTTATTCAAAAACAAACCAACAAAATGCATCTCTGCTATTAATAGAATGCAAACAATTATACCATTAATTAAAAACAATATAAAATATAGTCAAGCAAAAATTATCGTATTATTAAAAAAATTACAAATTTTTATTATATAATAGGGCAATATCATATTAAATTAAAAAATTTTATGAAAAAAAATGTTAGTACAACAATTTTCCATGTTTGACATGTTCATATTAAGATTTTCCTCATATTGAAAAGAAATTAACATGCAGTATTAATCTGTACAAAAAACTTTCTACGTTAACACATGTATATCTTGATAAAGTTCTTTATAAAAGTTTCATAACAAAATGGCATAATTACCATAAGAAAATACTGTCTTTTTTCAACATCTCAGAGGTCTGATTAATCACATATTTTAGGTCATTATTGTGTGAATATAAATGAAGCCAAAACGTTAGTGAAACATTAGCCTCGATGCAGTTAACTGTCTTAGCTTCAAGCTGTCTTGTTAAAATTATTTAACGATAAAGAATTTTTATTTTACAAAAAATGGCTTGCTTGAGATTAATATATATATATATATAAAACCATTAGAAACCAGTCACTTACACAATTTCAATGTAGATCCAAAACTATTGTCAAAGCAATTTCCTTTTAACAATAAAGGTAAAATATATATACATCCTTTAAGTTGCAAAAAAATCCAGTTTTAGTTTTTTTTATTTATTTATTATCATTTAACAAAAATATGGCCTCAGCCATCTTCAACTAATTTTCATATTTTTGTGACTGAAATTTTTTTTCTTTTACAAATATTCAAGTACAAAAGTAAAGATCAATTTCTTTTTATTACAGATTTTCTAGAATGCTTTTATTTATGCACATTTTTTTTTTTTTCTGAAAAGACCGTTAAAAATAATAATCAAAGGATTTATTGCTTAAAAGTCCATGGATAATGGCTTCAGTTATCACTTTTAGTGCTTTGAACTTCTTACAAGTTACCGAACAGTATCCCATTCGACAATTTATTTAGGAGACAGTTGATTTGGTAAAAGGAGACCCTTTTGTTAAGAAAACAGTTCCATTATGAATATTATTTTTATTAATTTTAACTAGAGCTCTCATTCAAATGTTGCATGCTTAAATGTGGATGGTATATGTGGTTTCACAGCTGACTTTGTTAAAGAAACAAGTAACTGACATAATAATAAAATTAGCATATTCACTTATAAGACCAAGTTTTTCACGTATGTATTGTCCGTAATAACACCAAAATGGTACTTTAAACAATGCAAATATTATCTTGTATTTGATAATCTCAAAATGTTAAATATTTTATTTACAAATATAATATTTGGCAATCCAGATTATTTGGAGAGCAATTGAGTCTTTATTTTTGTTAATTTAAATAGGACAAGTAAATTAAATACAGAGCATAATGTAATTGGAGGTACTAAAAACATCCATTCTTATTGAAATTGAGAATAGTCTTCAAGAAGGCTTTGTAGTGGCAGATAACAGCATAAATCTTCAGGTTTGATCTAATAATAAAACTGATTAACTCATAGTGCTTTTTAACTGTGAAGGGCAGATTATGCTCATATCATAGGGTATTAGAAGTTTCTTAAGAAGATTTTGATTTCACACAACTACTGTATTATGAATTTCTTTTGAAAATAAAATATGATAGTGAGGTTTGTATATTAAATTTATATCTGAATTAATATCTTCACTATCTCTTTCTTTCTCAATCTAATATAATACACCATTTCTTATAGGAATAATGAAATCATTTCCATTACGTACTTTATATAATGCAACATTTTATTTTTCACACTTGCAAAGAGCTAACAGTTTTGACTATTCAGCAGTCTTCCTCAGAGTTGAACTCCAGTGTCAAGAGGGTCTTTAAAGACCAGTCAAGGAGATAAATAAATAACCATATACATGTACTTCAAAATGTATACATAGACCAAGATTTATTTAATAACAAATAATAATGTGGTAAAAACAACATAAAAAAGTACTAGTTCATTAATATTCATATGCTGTTTATTTTCCTGGGATGAAAATAGTCTTGCTCCACACCATGAGTATTTTTAATTATTTGTACTTTCAAATCAAGTGTCTCTTGAAACACAAATAAGCATATCTAATTTCATGTAGAGAATAAATATATTAAAGCTTGCAATATCAATGCTTACTTCGGCACACATAATTTATATGTTACATATTAACCATCTCTGTTTCCCAACTTGTCTCTTGCGGTTTGGTTAAGCTTCAGTTAATTACTCTTCAGTCATAATAACTTTTTCAACACACGCTTCTTGCTTGCAACTATTCCATTTTAGACTTTAATCACTGCTAGTCAATTTATTAATCTACCATTGACCATTCTTTACTGTTGATCTGTTATCACTTCAAATCAATACTAACTTTATTCCAGTCTAACCATTTTAGCCGCTTCCTTCCTCTTCTTCATTTACCAGGGGATAAATATATATTCGATCTAATTTATATGCAACTAGCTTTATTTACATATAAATTCTATTCTAATTTAATCTGTAATTTTGGGACGAACTCTCCAGCGAATTTCTAGAATAAATTTCTCCAATAAAGGAAATTTTATTAAAGTGAAGAAATCCATGCGTATTTACAAAAATAGATGATCTTTTATTTACATATACAGTTTGTGCAGACATTTCATGTACTGTACACAATATATATATACTCTATTATAATAAATTATGTATACCAAACAAATCAATTTTTTTTATACATATTAAAACCACATAAATTTTTCAGTTTAATTTATACTATTGTTGCATATTTATATTAAATTAAAGGTGACTATTTAATTCTAATTAATTTTAAATAATCAACTTTAAATTCTTTCCTCTTTTAAAAAACAATTTTATCTTATTTCTTATCTGTTTTTGTGGAATCTGCAAGTCATCAAAGATCTATAAATTTTTGTATTATATTTCATAATAATATGTCAATTGCAAACACATTTTAATTGTTCGATTTAAAAATGATGAATTTTGTTTGTTGCTAAACTATGTTTCATGCCCAGTTATAATCATTTCAAATCTGAAAAGCTAAAATGTACTTGTATAGTTGCTATATTGACATATTATTATGAAATATAATAAAGATTTACAGATCTCTGGTGAACGTTTCAAGAATAGTGGATTCAGTTAAAAAATAAAAACATAATTGCTTTTTAAAAAGTGCATCAAGAGAAGTGATGTGTTATATTAAAGTTAGTTGTCCTACTTTATTAAATAACGCAATTGATTTCCCAATTTGTTTTTTGGAGTCTGGATGTTGAATATTGTTGTACGTATACTTTTATACAATGTAAATCCACAATTTGTCTTTTAATTGTGATTGATTATTCTACCGATCTTAAAATGATTCTATAAATGTTTCTGAAATGTAAATTATATATTACACATTAAGTCATATAAAATTCAAAAGACAAAATTTGTTTTCGTTAACATTATAAAATGATTCATATTAAATGTTTGAATTAAAAGTGCAAATATTTTACTTAATCCAGATGCTCTGAACTTTAAATAAAGGATAAATTGAAAAATAAACGTCCTCACAGAAAATATTTTAAATTAGATAATACTGATTTCAACTTTAAAACTATCAAATAAAATCAAAGTGAAGAATTCAGTCTTATTTTAAGATAAGTACAGTTTGTGTTCTTTATTTTTTGTTAGTTTTATTTTATAAATGCTAAGGCAACATTTAATCAAAAATTAGATAAATATTTAAAACAAAAGTTTCGTGATCAGAGATTAAGTAAGTATTTGTACACTTATTATTAAAAGCCTCATCAACTGCTGCACATACTTGCCAACTGGCCGGCTTTAGGGACACTCTCGACTTTTAATTCAGATGCTTGTGCCCCATTATGTATCCAATCTGTTTCTACAATTTAGAATAAAACCAATATCACAAAAAAATTAAAACATCACGAAAAAAATAGATGGCTAGAGTTAGTATTTGGTCAGTAACAGGATATTAGTTCATACACAGTATGCTTATAAATTAGTTAGAGGAAGTTATAGATTAAAAATTTATATGAGTTTTATACTGCACAAAGTATCCATTAAATCTTACACGATAACATTTTCAGTGATACAATAAATAAATCAACATACTTAACATTAGCTTGTAAAAAATAAATAGTTTAAGATATTGTTGAAGACGTGAATGAAAATAATAATATAATAATGATCTAATTTTTTTTGCAATATTTTATTACTATTTCAGAATATTTTGAAATGATCCATTTCTTATGCCTTTGAATGCAAAGTTTTTATAATCTGTTATTCATTTACAGTTTAACGCTACCAATATAATTTTAATATTCTATTAGTAATAATTTTACTCTTGTATACAATACTTGATTTTAAAATAATTTGATAAATTCAATCATAAATTAAATTTAATAATTTAAACAATTATATATGTATATCCATTTATATATATGCGGCAAATATATGTATATACAGACATATTTATACACAGGGTCTTTCCAAGCTGCCTGTCATGCCATTTCTGAATCAACACGTTACATAACAACATAGTTTAGCTATTCATCACAGAAATTCTAAGGTGCTAACATGTTTGGAACCAAGACATAAAACATGACAGTGTGTTTCATATATTAATCCACAATGGAGTACCATGCTAACATTACAATTCATTTTAAATTGGACAAACTAATAATGAAATGTTTACAATAATTCTATCAGTTAAACCATGAGTAGCAAGAATGTTTTCAAATGGTTTGCAAGATTTCGTGATGTCCACATGATATCCCAATTTGTGCATCAGATAACTAGCATCTTATAATTTTTACAGCGAATAACTAAACCATGATACCACATAACATTCGTGTTGATTCAGATATAGAACTTCAGCCAGTTTGCAGAAAAAAATCAGTCATCTTTTTTATTGCTACACACACACATAATTATATGTAATTAACAAAATAAAATTTTATTATATCTATTATAAAGACTTTAATATCTCCTTAAAACAATGAATAGCAATAAAAACGATAATATCTATTAATTTCAATAACTTTGTACATAAATATTGACTATTAAATATGTAATGCTAAGAATATATAATATTTCTAAAGAAATAATCATAATATGAGTGTACTGTAAGAGTTTTTCACAAGTAAGAGAAGTCCTTTTAATAAACTTGGAAATAGTGCTGTCACATGTATGAGGGCACCACCTGCAATTTATAAAAATGGAGTCTAATAGTATGCATATATAAAGATTATTACTTTAGAAATACTATAAAATATATATCATCATCATTTTCAACCATAATCAATCCACTGCTGGACAAAGGTCTCTCCAAATTAAATTAAATTTCTCTAATCTCTAGCCTCTCTTCCCAACATCACATCAACAAACTAACTTATCCATCCATCTCACATAGTCTTTTTCTAGGTCTTTTACAATCTCTTGGATCTAGTCAAAAATTTCAACTGACCATCTATTATCATTTCTTCTAGCAATATGTACAGCCCAATTCCATTTTAGTTTCTTAATTCTTTCAATGATGTCAATGTAATTTGTTTGTTCTCTCATCTGCGTATTTATACATCTCTTCATATTTCACTGAGTCATTTGAAATTTCTGCATTGTTCTTCCGTTAAGTTCCAAATTTATGATTTACTCCTAATATACATCTCTTCATACTTCACTGAATCATCTGAAATCTCTGTATTGTTTTTCTGTTAACCGTCCAAATCTAAGATTTAGAAATAACTGATAGAACATCATCAATGCATTAGGAGTTATTAACTTCTAATTCATCACTATCAATCTTTAGTTTTTTCTTCTGAGAAAGTTTATTTAGCACTTATCTTTAATCCTACTTTCATCTGATAACTGTTGCAACATTTCTTGAAGCTTTGAAACATTATTTGCAAAACAATTGCATCATCTGGAAAATATACATAACTTAAATAATCTTTACTTCCTTAACTTTCTATTTTAATCCACAAAATACTTCTCATAAAACTGTTGTAAAATGTTTTGTAAACAGAGAATCATCCTGTCATATACTCTTGTGAATGTTAATCTTCTTAGTGGTGTTGCATTTTGATAAATATTCTAAGGAATATGACAGAAATCCTTACACCAATTCATATTCATTTGTTTTTCCTCTCAATACTCAGATGTGATCCACTGTACTAAAACTAATTTTAAATCTAGTTTGCTTTTTTTTTGGTCAGTTAAAATCCAAATTTCACTGTAGATAAATTGTAATTGTCATGGTAAAAACTGCGTACGAAACTGATAAAAGACTCATCAGTGAGTAATTGTTTATTTTCCTCACTACTTTTTTAAAAATAGAAATATTACTATTACATTCTTTCAATCATCTAATTCATTTTTATCATTTAAATATTTGGTATATAACTTCACCAATGATTTTCTATTTCTTCATCTGCTTCTTTTGAGACGTTGATTATAAGTCCATCATTACATGGAGCTTTTTGCTTCTTCATAGATTTAATTGCATGGCTCACTTCTTCGTTGAAAATGCTGGGCATTTCAGAAAATGTAGTAATTCGAGGGGATACTTTTTCTCGTTCTTTATTGCTATATAATTATTCATAGAACTCTTCCACACATTTCATGATGTCATCTCTTTTCAGAAATAATTCCATCTTTTCTTTTATTGTAGAAATAATGTTGCTGCCAATACCAAGATGTTTTACATTTTTGAGACTTTTATTCTCTTCTATAGCTTTTCTTGATAATTCACAATTATATTTTCTTCTTTTTGCATTATTTTACAAAATTTGAGATACTCAATCCTTCTTAATGCATCATTTTTATATATCTTCATATCCCTTCTTGTCTTCATAAATTCTGTAGTCTCAGAAGAAATTTTATTGGTCGTGCTGCTTTTTTATACCAGCTATCTTTGTGACAGTCCTTAATAGTATATCAGTTATCTTACTAATGATTTCATTCAAATCTGAACCATTTTCAAAATCTGTTAAGATTTTAAAACAATTACTAAGTTCTAATCAAAATTCATTGGAGTATATATGAAGATTAAGAATATCAACTGTGAATACTGTATTTCTTAATAACTTTTATCTCACTACTATTACATTAACATGTATCTTACATCTCACTAATCTATAATCACTTCTTATGTTGAATTTATTAAGAATATTATAATCTTAAAAGATATATTTTCTATTAATCAAAATATAATCCAATTCTGCTTCACTTTCATTTGGATGCTTCCATATCAATTTCCATTTTAGTATTTTTCTCAAAAAAAAAAAAAATTCCTAATATAAAGCCGATTTTTCTGCAAACTCTAAAAGTCTGTGCTCTCTCTCACTTCTATCACTATAACCAAATTTATATATATTTACTAATTCTATCATTAATGTCTCCCATAACAATTTTAAAATGTTATTTGGTCTGAACAAAAGTCTTTAGTACCTCCATATAAATATCCTCTACTTCCTCATCACAATGAGATCTTGTTGGGACATAAACTTGAATTCTGTATTTGGCAACTTCTATTCATATTGTAAGGATAGCTTACAATCTTATTAAGCTCATTTGTTTATGTGTAATATCAAACCATAAACTTAAAAATATAATTTTAATTAATAAACAGTAATTATGTTATCTTTTTGCATTAAAGTCAAGTCAAATAAATAGATATTTTAATAAAATCAAATATTAAAATAATTAGATTTCAATCATTCATATATATGTATAAAATAATTATTCATTTTAACTAATATCACTAATCAAGACTCAAAATGTAGAGATAACCTAAGGTCAAGTCATATCTTAGCAACTAAATGTGAAGAAAATAAAATTAGAACTCAATTACACAATTATTAATTATGATGCATTCAACAATAATCGAATACAAAATCATGAAATGAAATAGTAATTTAACACATGCTAATTACTGAAAGTCGATTCCATTATAAAAACTAAATCAACTAATTTCCAAATCAGTTCTATCTTTTACAAATGAATTAGTCACTACGCATATTTATTTTGCTATGTTCAAATACCCAACACATCAGAAAGATGGATCAATAGTTTGGACGAATTTTCCTTGTTTATAAAATCTTTGTTAGCAGAGAACTCTTAATATCACTCAAGTAAAGAGTAAATAAATTACTCTTTAATATCATTAATAATTTCAAAATGAAATTATCTTTAATATAATAATTAGAGAAATTCTTAACGATATCATTCTAAATTTGAATTCCAAGGAAGACAAATATCATCAAACACATTTATTTACATTATAGAAAATGCATCATGAATAAACATATTTTGACATAGGATCAAATATTATTCTAACCTAAAGCAGTATAATTATTCATTCCTACTGAAATGCCTAATATATATATATATCATCTATATTGATTGATGACCTTAAATGAAAGAACTTTATTCTTAATGAACATTATTAATCAAATTATGGAAAATGAATAGAACAATATCATAAACTTTAAACACATCATATTATCTTTGCATATCAACATCCATAAATATCTAATTTCATTTCCTTTGCCTCTAAAACCTACTTACTTTGGAATAATCCATTTTAGAAAATCGTTAGATGAAAAAAGTGGAAACATCATTGGGTTAATTTTTTTTTCTATTTAATAAAATTTAGGTCTTCCTTATAGAACAACTTGACATGGTAAACTTAATATGAAGATAAGATTTTATTGTTCTTCATATTAAATTCATTCACTTATGACAAGACAGAATTTTTGTTTATTATCGGTATAAATGACTAATATCCTTGGATGAAAGATCTTTTCTTTCAATGATAAGAACCATACATGGATGGGAGGTCTTATAGAAAATGGAATTTCTTCAAAAGGATTGGATATTACAAATATTTTCATTTATATTTATACTGCTTAATTTAAATTTAGTTAGCTCGTGTTATCATAATCCTTGGAATTATAAAATGTTATTTTTTTTTTTGCAATCTATTAAATATTGTTTGTGCTATCATACATATCTACTATGGGATATGGGAAGGTATACTTTTAAAATGTATATACTAATATAATAGAAATGTATGTAAACACTTGTAATTAAAAATTTTGTTATATAAAGATAAATTTAAATTGTTTTCAATTAATAAACATTGTTAAATTTATTTTAAATTTAAGAAGGTCTCTGATTTCTTTAAATTATTTATTTTATTTTCATAATAAAATAAAATTGAATACATATACATATCATCGTGATTTAACATCATGATAACTTGGTTGGAAGGAATTTTGAGACTCTATTGAACTTATATAAAAGAATTATTATTGCTACAGGATATTTGACTCCTTAAGAGAGTTAAGTGTAAAATTAACCCTGAGTTCGAATACTGAGCATAATAGAATAGTAAAGAGGGATAAAGATTGGATGAACTAGCCTAAGTTGTATCTGTATTGAATGCTTAAATATTAAATTATCATATTTGAAATAGATGCAATCATGGATTAGATTTTTATCGCATCATACCTGGCATCCTACATGAAGACCCTAGGCCCGACTATAGTTAGATGTGTTCACCCTCATTACCTTAAGGGAATACGGACCATTATAATATGAATAACTAATCTTTCTACTCCATATGATATACCACCAATCCTCACTGTTCTTTTATTTATAATGAATACCATTTCATATTGTGCTTCCAATATTTACGCCTTTATAGAATAGTACACATCCACTTTTTAAATCATTTGTCTCTTTATTTTTTCTTCTATCTTCACAAGATCCAACAATGTCCTGTACATATTAGAGTTCTTTAAATTTATGCAATCTTTCTTCCCTTGAAAATGATCTGCAGTTATAAGTACCTTAATAAAAAAATCATCAGCAAAGACAGCCTGAGTCTAGCTAGATTCTTAGCATAACTCTGCTTTTGGCCACCAATTGCTGTCTTGCCTAGTGACTTGACCGCCTCCTGGGAATAAGGGTTATAATTTAATTTTGTCTGCCATGATAACAAATATCTATTTGGGGAAAAAAAATATTCACACACACATTTATTCTACATTTAAGAAAGCTCAATTGATATTTCAATCAAGAATTATCTGGCAACTAAAAAGAAAGAACATGAAGTTTTCTTGAGAGGTGAAAAGCCAATAAATTCACCACAATGGCTGAGGTGATTTGGTGAGTAGTCCATTCATGTTTTTTTTATTATATAAATAAATCTATAATAATAACAGTTGCAATGACAAGAAAGTATGGAGTGGACATTAGGAATTTGTCTAATCAGTTGCTTTAAAGTCTCAGAGAGGAATCAAAGAGTCTCCATTCAATTAATAGCAAATACATTTATGCAGCCATATATGTATACATATACAAAGTCTATAAAGATAACATTTATTTATCACAGCTAAATCAACTCCCTCAGATCAAACAATAAAACAGTAGCAATTCTCCATGCTACATTCTCATTCTCAGACCAGTGTCTGGCTTTTGCCTTTGCCAAATGAGACTCTTAAGTTGGAAAGAACTGCAGACATGCATCCAGTAACTATATTTAGCTCCATTTTACTGTTAAGTAGAAATCTGACATTTTAAATCCACTTAAGGTTTTGAATGGAAGTCAATCTGCCTGAACAGTGAATCCAGATCAGTTAATATATATTTACTTCTTCAATAACAGTAGTTACTTGATTTCTCTAGTTAAGAATAAGCAACAACAAATTCCTCAGCTCTCATCATATAATAAAAGTAACTCCCCATACAAGCAGCAATCAGTGATTAGCAAATGCATATAAAATCCTTATCTTCTATTTCTCTGTAAGTTATTTAGAAAATATCACGTTAGAGGGCGGGTGAGATAAAGAGGATTTTTGTTTTTGAAATGATGTGAAGAAGAGAAACTACGGTTCCGAAAAAAGTGGATTATGCTCACAAAGACTGCTGCCCACAAAGAATCGATAACGGTTGGAAATAAAATACTCCTATGATCAGCAATATGCATGCTTTTATGTTTGTTATTTATTTTAGCATTATTGGAGAAAAAAAAAAAAAACCTCATCTTAAATATTTCTAGAAAAATTAGCAAATCAAGTTGCTTTAAGTTAAAAAAAAAAACCCACACGATTTTCAGAGAAAACTGGTTAGTTAATTCAAGTTCATAGGTTAAATCAGTAACTAAAATATTTATATTTTTAATATTAAATTTTATTATTTCTTTGAAGTATTATATCTTTTATCCTTGTGGTATTTTATTGACTTAATAATTTGTAGTAATGTATAGATAATATTTATAATTCAATGGTATTTTGGTTTACATGTTTATGACTTAGATGCACTTTGTGCTCTCTATGTATTAGTCAATTAATTTATAGTTAACAAATATATATATATATGTTTACTAACACCATCTATTGTAAGCTTAAATAATCAATATTGTAAAAAAAATATATTGCTTAGTGACCGTATGCTGTATAAGTTATAAAGCTAGGTTTTGTAACTCCAGAAAAAATAGGAAAGATAATAAAACTTAAATATAGATAGATATTGTAAGTCTAAAAGCAATGACAAAAGATTGCTGAAAGATATGATGAAATGTGAATTATAATGCCGGAAAGGCTTAATGGATTTAAATATAGAAAAAACTGTTATTATCTAGATTAGAATATTAAGCTATTAAATCTAATAAAACAAAAGAGTAAATATTTGAAGGACTAATTACAGAGGAAAGGAAGTCTACATACGCAATCAAACACCTGATGAGATAATCGG
The DNA here is from genome assembly GCA_028023455.1 of Epiperipatus broadwayi. Lineage (NCBI taxonomy): Eukaryota > Metazoa > Onychophora > Udeonychophora > Euonychophora > Peripatidae > Epiperipatus > Epiperipatus broadwayi. The sequence continues at coordinate 133,223 of JAQFVV010006794.1, forward strand.
TAAAAAGACACATTAGCCTAATGGATATTGCTGTTACCCTATTGTAATAATTAATAAGAATAATAACGGATATTAAGCTATGAGAAGTATAAATAAGGTGCGCTGAAAAGAGCAAGTGTCTTTTCAGCTTTTCCTGATTCTTTGTATAATGGTGCTATTGTTATTGTTTCATGGGACGTCATGAGAAAAGCTGTGGGAAAAATATCAACTTTTCTGCCATGAAGAATGTCTTTCCAGAGTCTGAGCCTTTGTAGGTACAAACAGCTGGATAGGGAACTTACACAGACTGCACCGGTCTTATTTTATTTATGAATGCCTGATATGGACCCATTAGGATTGGGCAGCAAAGGATTGTGAATATAAAGCTTTTAATTAAAGATCTACCACTAGTAGAATGGAGGTGTTAGCTTAGTATTTTGGGAATATTCACATTTATTGAAGTAGGATGAAATTGATTACGTTCGTAAATGTCGTATTGGAGAGCCGAGATATAAGTGTACAAATTTATTTGTTTGTCATTTGGTCAGTGTTTCCTATAAATAACCATAGACCAAACACAAGGGATGCCAGAAGAAGAAAGTTATCACAGTGGGATATAGGCTGCAAATCTGGAACTGAAGCTGATTTGGTCAAAAATGTGTATATAATGTGTTATGTATATAATTGTAAATAAATATCTTTTAATCTTTATTTATCAATGTTTTTCTTTAATCAATAAAGTTGGCATTCAGCACTACAGTTGAATACACAACAACTAACACCACCTATTGTAAGCTTAAATAATCAATATTTTCCAAGACTGGGTTTACCAAAAGAATCACATGATGTTGTGCTGGTATTAAAATTCCTAGCCATAGAGAAAAAATAAAATGTATAACGGCCATATTAAATTAAAGAATTTCTCTACAAGCCTCTTCATACACTCGAGGAAATTTTACAGACTTTTAATAAAGTTTTCCAATAGAATATATTGTAAGTAGTTGATTACTCCATTATTTTCGTTTGTGCAATTATCCAAATTGTTTACATTTATATGACAAAAAAACATTTAAATAAAACTTTACTGTCATTACTTATAATGCATATTTGCTGTCTAAATCTTTCTATATTTATTGAAAAATAGTTTCTAATAAATATTTTAAAATTTATTCAGCTTTTAACTAAACCAAATTTGTTTTTAAATTATTTTTGGTTTATATAGTATTAATAAACATTAAAACTTGGGTGTCAGCACTTATAAATATGAGACAAATACCTTGACAACAACCACAACTGTGTTACAATGATGTGATCAAAATAGATTATTTTGTGAATTCTATCTTAAGAATCATCCCTGGGCTTATTTTAAAAACTTCTCAACTTTCATTTCAAATTTGGAACCTATGCTCTAAGCATGGCAGCCATTCTAAATGATAATGGATACTTTTACAATATAAAACTAATGACTAAAATGTTATTGACTTGTCAATCTATTGAAGAAAGTTAGCTTATTACAGTTTATATAGCAATCAAATAGCACACAAAAAAAGTGTGTGTGATTTAAAATTTGGACACAATAATGTGTGACCATTTGGCATGTTTAAGAAGGGAGGGGTGCAGCAGTAAAAACAGAATAAAATAATTAGGATTAATTTAATTAATCTACATTTAAAAAGCTAGAACAGTTTTAGGAAATAAAAAATTAAATATAAAAATCTAATAAAAGCAATAAAAATGTATATGAATATTTTTACAACTATGATATACCAAAAAATATGAGCACTCTTATTCTCCCCACTGTTATGCCACCTGGTATAAGTTTTAGTAATGAATTGATGACAGAAGGTAATGCTTAATAAATCTTTATCCAGTGCTGTCTTATCTAAATGTCACCAGACAGACTTTTATCACTGAGGAGCTTTTTGAACTTATTTCTGAATCATGCATTTAGATAGGATAGCATTGAATAATGATTTATTAAGCACTAACTATCTAACATCTATTGATTACCAAAACTTAAATTAGATGGCAGAAAAATAAGAATGGGAGAAAGTAGGCTAAGGAATAGCAATGTGGAAGCCTGTATCAATTGATGTAGTTAGCCAAGTGATGTATTATTAGTTTTTTAACAAAAAAATACATAAAATTATATTAAAAATTTTAAATACACAAATTTATATAGATAAATCCATGTCAAATTCAAAAAAATAGTTATATAGGCAGAACCTTATGCAAGGGCAAACAAGACATTCGTACTGAGCAATCATTATACAAAACTGACTAAAAATAAAATATTTATTTATTAAAATAGTAATGCCATGGCCATGAATCAAATATAAAAATCTATATTCCTATTAAATTTTACTACCTGTCTAAATTTATATTATAGCAAACCAATTCTGTTTATGCCTTTAAATATAATTTATATAAAGCAGCATCGTCTAGTGGCTATCAAAATAGTTACAAGCTGCACACAAATTAATGCAAATAGCGATTAGCCTGATAATTACACTTTTTATTGCATGTGTGTCAAGACTCTGGAGTGTAAGATTATTTTGGATCGACTCCACTGCTGTTACTTCAAAGCACCCAAACTCGTATAAACTTCCTCAGTAATAAACGACTGATTATATATGAACATTTTTTTAAAAATATTGACTGTGTAACTAAAAATAAGTATTAATCTATATTGCAAATACATTAGTTTGAAAATGTATAGCCCTTTTGGGCTTTTTATCAACAAGGAGGGAAAATTTAAAACTCAGATAAAAAAAGGTTTTTGATTGATATGAATTAAATTTAAAATATAAAAATAAAGTTATACTGATAAAAAACAAAATCAAATACAATACACTTTTTCACAAACATACCCTAAAAAACAAACTATTACATTTAAATTACAAAAAAAAAAAAAAACAACAAATAAAGTAGCCACAGAATGTTTATCTGGATCACATGAAAGATTGATCACTAATCAAATCTAATGTATATAAACAGAGCAAAACTCTCCATACAGTATTGCCACCTGTGCTAAACAGAGTAATCAATGGATGCCAGAAGGCTTGTGCATAAAATTCCTATCTAATGCCTACTCATCCAATATCCCCAGAGTAGTTTCAGGCTTGTGACCTTCATCAGTGAGGAGCTTTGGATCTGAGAGCACTGCATCTAGATCTTAGTATCTAATGCAACCCTCTAGCAACCACCTTTTATCTCTACTTAACTACAAAACTATGAGAATGAAATTGAAAACACAAAAAATATTTTCAATCTAAGCTCAATAGCTTATATAGTCATATGGGTCTGAACTCAGTTCAGCACCCATACATTTTGGTGTCTTTGGCTCTTTTACAACCATAGCCACCACTATCCTATTAGGCAGGATTGGTGTTAAACCATTAAGCATCACATGATCACATTTCCTATACTAGCACATTAATTGTTGATAAACAGAGCAAAACTCTCCATACAGTATTGCCACCTGTGCTAAACAGAGTAATCAATGGATGCCAGAAGGCTTGTGCATAAAATCCCTATCTAATGCCTACCCATATGACTATATAAGCTATTGAGTTTAGATTGAAAATATTTTTTGTGTTTTCAAGTTCATTCTCATAGTTTTGTAGTTAAGTAGAGATAAAAGGTGGTTGCTAGAGCGTTGCATTAGATCCTAAGATCTAGATGCAGTGCTCTCAGATCCAAAGCTCCTCACTGACGAAGGCCACAAGCCAGAAACTAGTCTGGGGATATTGGATGAGTAGGCATTAGATAGGGATTTTATGCCCAAGCCTTCTGGCATCCATTGATTACTCTGTTTAGCACAGGTGGCAATACTGTATGGAGAGTTTTGCTCTGTTTATCAACAATTAATGTGCTAGTATAGGAAATGTGATCATGTAATCCTTAATGGTTTAATCTAATGTATATATTAAACTAATGATTTTTAAGGCAGCAATATAAACAACTTTTCTTAAAAACTTTGGGCAAAAAGGTAATTATAATACCAAATGCTCTTAAGAGCATAGAGAAAGGTCTCATATAGCTTCCTGCTCTATTTTCTCACTTCTACTTTGATGTATCCATATGTATGATTATATACATTAAGACACAATGTTTTTAAGTAATCAGAATAGCGAATAGTCTGCAACAACTCTATTTCTACAGTTCGCTAAAGTTCAATTCCTTCGATGTTCTTTCAGACTGGCTGCTACAAAAACGGTTCACAATGGGCATACCTTAGCCCCAGTCCAGTTTAGCTGTACATGAACTCTTCATAGTAAGTGCTGCGACTGACCTTAAGCTCCTTACAGCTTCCGTCTCTGCAACAGTCTACTTCACTTGAAAACCGCTGGAAACTCAACTCTTTAGCAGACAGTTTCCTCAGGCTTTGGTCTCCTTCAGCTATACCCGTGAACTACATTTCCACTGGGTGCTGGATATTTACTGCAAGCACTGATGCTAGATGTCTCCTACTGGAATTGAACAGTAACTCTACTGTAGATGCACTCAAATACTGTCTGCTACTCTTCACTGCTTACACTGCTCTGCGTAGTTGTTATACAGTCTTTCTATAGCTTTCTGGTAACTGCAGCAATTAATACACTGTCCAATAAGGTAACGTCTCTTATCTAGAAATATTTGCCATCAGCAAATATTTCTTGGAATTAACGTTCACCATTACGTTAATTAAATTCCTCAGTTATCAGAGCGCGTTCTAAAAACAACCTCTCGAATACATCCTAGTTTTTCCGGAGTGCACAAACATGTCTGCCATTTTTACAAAATATTACATACTTTACAATGTCTATTAATTTAATCCATCATCCATGTGGTTTAAAATAGCAGATTCTGGAAAATTGGAATCTTCATGATCGATTCCGAAACTAGCACTTCTGCTGCTCAAACTTCTTATGAACTATCGAGCAATAAAGCCATTCAAATATATATATCTCTAATCCATCAACTATTTTCTCTGACTCAATAAGCATATGACCATCTTTTATTAGATACCTTCCAAATTGTCCCTCTCTCAAAAAAAGAAAAATACAACTTTAAAACGTTTCTATTAAGTGAAAGAAAATGTATTTCATACATGCAATGTAATGCTTAATTCCATTACTTTAACATATTTGTATATTTAAAAAAAATACTTATTAATGATAAACTTAAAAAAAAAAGAGTCATGTCCATTTTTCTTATATATATATATTACTATAATTATATAATTTTTTTTATATATTTTTTTATTCATACGTATTCAATAAAATTCTTAACTTTGCACAATTCCTACAACTTGTTTATTTTTAGATCATCCTCAGGGTGTTTCTTATAATCTATGTACAAATATTTGGGACAATATATATTTATAAAATATACCAATATTCTTCATACTTAAAACATTCTCATGGCTAGCAGCATATTATACATTTAAAGGCCTTGTGGCATAAATTAGTATTCCACCCCACCGCCATCTAATATTTTAAAACATTGATATTTAAAAGAATAAATATAATAAAGTCAGACATTTTAGTGAAACTTTGTATTTGTATAAGAGTTTATTATCAATTTAAAAGTAAATGCAATTATTGGTTTCTTCCCCACAACTTTGAATAGATTAAATGGCCATTAATTATTAAGTTGTTTTAGAATATAGATCAAATTTGCACTTTCTCAGAGTCTATGAATCCTAAGAATGCACCTCCTACAACTGCCCAGCAGATATGCACTCATGACTGGAAGTATGCTTACATTAAAAATCTATGAAACAATAAAAGAACACTAAATACACGCTGACTTTTTTACCATTATTAAATGAAATTTTATTTCATTCCTTTGATAATTGTATCGACAGAAGTAAACTTTAATCTATGTCCTATAAAGAAATATAATATTAAAATTGCTACTCTATTACTTGTACAAGTATTCTTTCATTGTTTTATTTTATAAATAATATATGTAAAGGCAGAATGTTGAATTAAAAATCCAAATTAATATATGTCAAGAATATTGATAGATCTTGTATGAATTATCTCAAATCTTGTATATCTATGTATAAAGAACGTTTTGAGAATGTTACAAAATTAATTATTTTAGAAATTTAAACAAAAAATACAATAGCCGAAAAATGGGTATACAATAACAAAAAAATTATATAACAACAAAAAAAAATCAATAATCATGAAATAACTTTTTTTTAAAAAAGGATCTACAATTTATGTTGCATTCAGATCTTGAAATTTGACACAAACTAATGGTTAAAAGAGAAAAAACAGATGTGTCTAGCATAGCAGATCATGTATGTACTAATGACCATATGCTAAAATGGAAAAATACAAAGATATTGGATAAAAAGGAAAAAATGCATAGAAGGAAATTCAATGAAGCTGCTCATATGACAATGGTAAATAATCCTATAAGTCAACCCAGTGTGGCAATACACAATGTATGGAAGCCTCTAATTAATCTTGCTCTTAGAAAAAAATATTAAAAAAAAAAATTAGCCTTGCTATAAAAAAAATTGAAGGACTCAGGAGGATTTGAACCAACCCTCATATATAAATATATCAAATTTCTACTACATGTTGCCTTTGACAGAATAGCTCAGTTGGTAGAGGTTGCCTTTGACAGAATAGCTCAGTTGGTAGAGTGTTTGCCTTAAAATTCAATATTCAAGAATCTAAAGGTGCGAGTTCAACTTCTAAGTGAATATTATCACTGCACATATAGGCCAGCAACACCTGAATAATAACACACACATAAAGAGTGGAGAAAAATATAATTGCAAATTAAATATTAAATCAAGAAAATTAATAAATGTGGAGATATAAATATCTAATAAATGGATGCTTAAAGTCACTCCATGGAATATGTTTAGTAAAAATTGTACTCTATAATTGATCAAATAAATCATTACACATTTCAGTGCTTGATGTACAATTGCATTTATATAAAGAATGTTATTATTTTTAAGAAAGAAATTATACATGTCTGAAATAATATACAATATATAATAATTTCATGCTTGAGTGAATATTTGATTTTAAAATTATTTCAAAAGCAAGCTTTTCTAATTATTTTTTGAATAATTATATAATAATAATCCACTTCTCACTTCCCTTTTTTGTGTTAGTTATATTTAATATATGCCATATGCATTTGTGTACATATTTTTTTAAAAAAATAATGTAAAAAAAAAAAAAAGAATTTACAAAAGATTTTTAAAAAAGTGGCCAAATTGTATTTAAAATTAGTATTATATTTATTTAAATATACTTAAACAATTTTCAGTCTCAAAAATAATAAGCAAATTGAGAACTTATATAGAATGCCTGCTGGGAAGTTTTCCAGATATTTTATTTTAAATAATCCATTTTCAGGGGCTTCCAACATATGACATAAATAATATGGCTGACTCTAAGTTATCGTATTCCATATATACTTTTTTTTAATTTATTAAAACGATAAAGAAACACAAAAGTCCAAAGGTTTGTAATAAAAAAAACAAAACAAACATGGTTAAGCAAACTATAATAAACAATGGTTATCATGTTAGCAACATCATTTTTTGGGTGAGCACTATCCTGTAATTTGAAAATATTCTGCTGAATCTTGTCAATAGAAGATTCCAAATTTTAACCATGCTTCCAAAAATGTTAGAGCAAAAAAGGAATGTTAAAAAATAATGAAAATTTCAGTTAACGAATGTTAAAAAAAAAAATCATAATAATAAATTAACATTTTGGTTTTTAAAAAAAAAAAAAAAACAAGATCTGGAAAATTCGATCTATATCAAAGAAGGGCTATTCATTTTTTATTTAAAAGTAAATAAATGAATAATAAGTTAGTAAAATAACACTGTTAAATATATAAATATTAGGACATTTAACCCAGAAAAGGTAACGATGTTTTATAAATTTTAGCTTTTATTCATACTAAGCATGCTTTCAATATGTTACGTATTGTAATCATAGCTCCTGATTATGATATATAACGTACTAAAAGCATGCTTAGTATGAATAAAAGCTAAAATTTATATACATGTCTACCTTTTCTGGGTTCAACATTTATATATTTCACATTACAATTGTGCAGAAAAGAGATAATAATTCTAGTTATAAAATAAAACTGATAATAAAATAAGTAATTCTGACAGTTCTAAAATGTGAGACTGAGAGTGGAATAAATAAGAAAACAAAAACTTTACAAACGTATAAGGAATTGAACAAAAAGGATATTTAAATCGAAACAGTATAAAAAATTGATAAAAATTTTGTTGAAAAAAAGGCAGAAAGATAAATAAAACTAATTGAATAGCTTTACGGACTGGAACTTATAAGAAGTTTGAGAAGGCCAAAAATTGGAACTGATTCAAAACCCTTAACACTCCAGAGTCTGCACTAAACTGCGGGACAAGGAAAGAAAATGAAAGTGTGACAATCGGCCATGAATTTTAAAATATTTTCATTTGTGTAAATAGCAAATATCAGGGACTATTAACTAGTAGAAAACCATGGTTGCTGAATGGATCATATGTGAATCTATAATAATTTTTTATACCTAAAAATACCATGATTTACAATTGACTTCCTGTTTTAAAGATTTCTTATAAATAAAAATGCTTACTAATTTAATACGCTTTTTAAAAATCAAATTTGTGCATTTTTAAAACCTAAATGATTACAAATTTTTTTTAGTTAATTACATATGTACAGATACCTCAAGAATAAGTAAACTGAAAGTGATGAATAAAAACCATTTGTTTTTTTTTTTTTTTGAGTATTTAAAATTCCAAATTTCAGGAATACAACTAAATTAAATTTTTATAAATAAAAACCAGCTGTTTATTACTTATGTCGATTTTTTTTTTGCCCAAAGCATGAATTACTGCAATGACTATATCTTAAAAATTTATTGAATATCTATTTAAATTTGTGAAGGTTATTGAGTGACCTTAATAGAAGGCTAAATATAATTTCACCTGCTAATGAAGTTATATAAATTAAAATAAAATTTCTTTCATCTTTAAATATTTTTGTTTCTAAACAGCTAATTTAGTATTTTAAATCATCAGACCTTATTTGTATTCATATCACTCTTACAAATCTTATGAAAGTAGATAGTCAGTAAAAAGTGAAAGGTTTGAATATTAATTAATAAACATTCACAGCTATTAAAAACCAAATTTAATTGTAAATACACATAGAAACATCCATTTTCCCCATACAAATAAATAAAGACACATGTACACAATTTTAGATCTATCTGTACATCACACATGTGCTAACACCCATGGCAGGCATATAACTGACATCACGTGATATTTACCTGCTGCCGACGCTTGGGCGTTCAAGTGGTTCACATGTTCTCTAACACTGACACCATTTAAAGGTGGTTCAGGAGCTGGACTGCTCGGAGGTGGGGGAATAACATCACGTCTGTTTCTGAAACAAGAAATTAGCATTTGCTTACATGAATATTAAAATAGCTCATTATTCTGCTTTAAAGAATATAACAAATTCTACCCTTTTATTTTCTACTCCCCCTTAAGACTAAATTACACAAAATTATTATAAAATCAAATTTGAGCACAAACTTTTGATTAAAGTAATCCAAGATAACAAAATGGATAGTGAGAATTAATAATTCAGATCAGGTCTAACAAAATATTCCACCAATATATAAATTAGTAACAAAAACACAAACTGTTAAAATGTTTAAAATTCCTACTGACTTCTAGTAGTACTATATAAAAAAAAATAGAAATATTTAGAAACGTTCTTTCTTAATTCATATACATATATCTTTCTTCCACATCTCTCCTATCTCGGGAACCATCATCTCAATTTAATCTCATCATTTTCATTGTTAAATATATTTTTTGCACAATATGTTCTGTCATTTATCACATCACTCAAATATTTCTTTCTTCTAATTTATTCTTTCTTCACTAGGGAATTCATTCATTTTGAGAATAAGATTAAATGTCTCTCTATGCTTTCTCTTCTTTTCATTATAACATCATCAATAAAAAAAAATTATTATCTTCTTCATCTGTTTGTTGAGACTTATTTTATGTGCAATGAATTTTACTAAAAATTTAAAAATCGTTGGACTTCTTTAAAAGACTACTCTGCATATCTATTCTTTTTAGAAATCTTGCATTCTAAACTAAATATGAAAATCAACGTAGAGATTATTCATTCAAGTCAATTTGTAAATAGAGGCATCAAACAGAAATATGATATACCAAAGGTTTGTCATAAAACCAAAGATAATCAATGATGGTATTCAGATGGTGTGCACTGATCAGTGGCATATAGTCCACAAATGCAAGATAAGCAATACTTCAAGATATATTAGTAGGGGGTGTACAATCCACGTATGCAAGAGAAGTAATACATCAGTGTACCGGTCGCTAACATACAATCTGGTGCACAGTAGAAGCAATGCTTCAAGATATACTGGTCAGTGTGCGTTATGCAAGAAAAGCAATGCTTCAGGGTGTACCAATCAATGGCATTCAATCCTTGTATGCAAATGATCAGTCAATGGCACATCTATGCAAGAGAAGTAATACTTTGGGATTTACTGGATAGTGGCATATAATCCATGTATGCAAGAGGAGTCATACTTGAATGGTGTGCAAAACCATGTATACAGAAAAATAATAATTCTGCTTAATAATGATATATTTTTTAGTAATATGTTCATATTCATAATATTTTAAAAGATGTTTTTTTTTAAACGTTTTTTTTCATATGAAAAGGGAAAAAAATCAAGCATTTATATATTACTTCTTTTTTTTTTATATAAACAGTGGTAAAACCAAGCTTTTATTTATTCTAGTTAGTCATTTTTAATATTGCATAAATGCTAAACCCAGAGTTTTTATGCTTTAAAAAAAATTGTTTTTTTTCACTAACACATCATTATCAGATAAGTGAAAGCAATTTTTAAATCAAACCCAAATATTATTAAGATTGTTGTTTACCAGCATGGCAAGGCAATAGTTCAAAAATACAATACTGGTAATAATCTGTAGGGTAATTTTGTCTCATGAAAGCAATTTTTAAATTAAATAAATAAATAGTTCAAAGATATTTGTAAATAGCTATTATTAGGCCCTGGTGTGGTTCAGAGCAGTGGCTGAATGGTGTACTCTGAAACTGAAGGTCCACGGATTATGGCATAGCTCTGCCAATCTCATTGCTTGAACTTTTTGTCAATTTCCAAGCAATAAACCATTTGATTATTTTACTAGAGCTTACTTCGTGTACTAAATAAATTATACAATGGATTAAATTTCATATTTTCATTCATATTTTTATTAAAATTTATAAGATACCAATAATATTTCAGTCTGCTCTTTGCTTTGTGTTGTATATATTTTTAACAACAACATATGTATATTTTTTTAGAATTGTAATTTCAAAATGAGCAAATTTAAGGATGTTTTCACATTTAATTCTTTATTGACAAACTCATTGGATCTAGAGTTTTATTGTTAAAAATTGCAAGACTGTAATTAGAAATAAAAAATGAAACCAGTATTAGTTATTTCAATATTAGCTTATGACGCAATACCATGGTTAAGAAGAATAAGCAAAATACTTTGTTAACCAGATCTTATTTTTCTAAAGATAAAAATATTCGGAATTCAGCCATTTTTAGTGATTTAAATAATTTGTTTATTGCCCAAAAAAAAACATAAAAAACATAATAAAATCATCTATAAGTTAGAATTCCATTTAAAACATTTAATTTGGTTCAAATTGATTGTATTCTAAATATAAGAACAGCTTTACATATCTTGATTCACAAAGAAAAGGTAAAAAAAAAAAATAATCAAAAAATATCTGAATATTTAAATATGGCAAAGTTCACTTACAAATACATGAATTAGCATTTTGTGATTATGAGAACAAGTATCATTCATGCAAGAGACAACTATGTTGATTCTGATCATATGTTAAGTTATTATTATTGACTCCTGTCACGTCACATTTTTCAAAAATAATTTCAGGATTTTTGAATTTAATATAGAATTAATCAATAAGTTCTGTCAGATATTCATAATGAAATAAAAAGTGTTTTATTTATTGTGAATATTGCTTGATACAACTACCAATTGTAGGAAAAGACTGCACTGTTATTATTTGAATGGAAAAGTTCATGAATGATTTACAAAATTGGTAGATATTACCTAAGACAGAAAGAACATCATCTACTTTGATGGAATACACATTCCAACATTAAAAAAAATATGATTGTGTAATGAAGATAACTGTACAAACTTAGCGTCTGACATTAAGAGGGATTCAAACAAGATATAATGATAATGTTCGGAAACTCTTTTTATCCACTGTTATTCTCATAGATTAAAAGTTCTAGAAAAATCACAAATTAAAGAAAGTAAACTCTTGAAAATAATGAATGGTTAGGCATCCTTTTCCATTAATTCTACAAAACCCACTAAATGAATTAGATAAAGAAGTTAAAAGACTCCCATTTTTAATTCCTACTTTGATGAGCAAAAAATAAATGAATTATTGAAATATTTTTTGAATACCAGAAAGATTTAACAACAATGTAAAGGATTTTAGAAAACTCTAACAAATGACACACAGAAACATTTAATAAATCACATGTTTAGTTATATTTAAGTGATTACAATTGGTTTTTTTTTAAATCTATTCTTTTTGATTTTTTTTGAGTGATATTCAATACAATATTTTACAAAGTAAAGCTAATGAAATTAAATACTGTTTGTTAAAAATAGGCAAGTTTTTTTTAAAAAATCAATTACTTGCTAACACAATGAGTTTGAAAATTATTAGAATAAATCAAATAAAATAGCTATGTAAATTCTATTATAAAAAGTGAAATATTTATTTTATATAGCGCTATGTTTATAAACTGTAATATTAATAATCAGCCATAAAGCTAATGCACATGCGCTTTGTAGATTTTTTAACTATAAATAAATACTCCCACTTTCAAACACAAGATAAAGTATTTGTAAAGAGAGATGGATTCATTCTATCTTTTCACAAAGACATTATCTTGTGTTTGAAAGTGAGAGTAATCATTTATAGTTAAAAATCTATAAAGCGCACATGCATTAGCTTTATGGCTGATTATTAATATTACAGTTTATAAACATAGCACAATATAAAATAAATATTTCATTTATATATATTTAATTTCAAATAAGAATGACGTATCATAAATTCTAGAAAATTTCACAAGCGTCATTCATTCAAGCATAGTTATAGTAATTTAAAGTGATCGTTTAACATCTTCATGCTCTCATTTCCAAATGCTTAAGATTTTCCCATACATAAATGTTTGGGTCAAAAAGATAGATGGATTCATTCTATCTTTTCACAAAGACTATCTTGTGTTTGAAAGTGAGAGTATTCATTTAGTTAAAAATCTATAAAGGACATACATGTGCGTTAGCTTTATGGTTGAATATTAATATAAAAAGTGTTAAAATTGTTTATATAAATGGTTCAAAAACAAATATAGACTTTTCTTTGAAATTTTAGATAACTTTTATATAAATAGATGAGTGATTTATAGACTTGCAAATTTATGTTTTCTCAAATTGATTAATCCAAAAATGTTATAAACGTTGTTGCACAAAATTCCATTAAGATGCTAACAAAAATTTAAAATGTGGTTATGGAGATATTTTGATTTTTCAAATTAAGAAATTAATTAATATATGTTTATAATTCAGTTGATTTTAATAACAAGATCATTGATAAATTTCATCTTAATCTTGATTATACTTTTTGCCACTACATCTATAGAAAGATTCTTTTCAGTGCAGAATAAAATTAAAAATCATGCTTAAAATACTACTGGATGAGAATATCTACTGAAATTATCTTTATTATCATAAGAGAAGCCTTAATTGACCAATCAACTTAATTATCACAAGGAATCACTTATATTTCATAAATTATATATTTGAAAATAAGTTCAATTCTTTCCATCACTTTAATATGACTATATCAGTCTTTAAAAGCATCCATACCAAATTTATGTAATATATATTAATGAATGGTGTAATCCTAATATATATTTCTACCATTTGACATCAAACACTTCCAATACAGTGAATCCCACTACTATTGTCCAAATAAACTAAGTTATTCAGAATTAAGCAAAGCAGTTGTATGCCATTTCCAATTTAATACAAAAAGATTTTTTTTTTTTTAATATATTGTATTAAATTGTATTGAGATGGTATTTTCTGCCATCTCATATATATATATATATGTACATATATTTTACTTTAATAAAATTGTTAGTATTTATAAAAATATTTTAATATAATAAATTATGCTTGAAATCAGTTTAAAGTTGTGTGTTTTTTTCCAAAGATATCAGGATTTCTTCCATGAATTTTTCTTTTAATTTATTTAAATTATTCATTAAAAGCTTTTTTTGTAATTCTTGGAAAAATGTAGGTTGGGGGAAAATTAGAGGTTTGCAATTAACTCTATTGTTGAAACTTGAAATACAAAAAAATATTTGTAATTAAAAATATTGCTAGAGTCTATCTATTGCATTAATTGATTAAGAACTTTTTCATTAATTAAAAATGGAGCAAGAATAAAAGAACAGAAATTAAAAGTGTCAAAATGTATCTAAAAATAAACTGCAAAGTGTGAATCCTGTTCACTGGAAAATGTACAAATTGCACTTTGTTTTTGTTTAGAAATCTAGAACTTTTGCTTAAAAAGGTTATTAACCAATGTCATGAAATGTTTTCTGGCTAGAGGGCATCAAGAACTTTCCCCTCAAGGAAAAAATGTCTCATAGCCACACCTGGAGCCATCAAAGTGATTTCCAACTCTGGAAACGATGAAGTCAGCAAGCTAGCTGAGGATATGTCAAGAGCCAGTGGACAAAACAAAGGATTCATGCCAGCAGTTCAGGACTGAAATCATATATGGACAGTACTCGCTTGGTGAAAGTAAAACAGCTGATCAATCAGAGTAAATATGAACTGTTACTTAAAAAACTTTTATTCTAATTAGTGTGATAGAATTCTAGACTCCATTAACTTTGGTTGAATTAAAAGGGAGGATATGGTGTTATTTACTTACTTTTATTCATTAAAATTATGTAAAATTTTAATTCATTTTATTATGTTCAATGTTTATACAGTTTAGAATCCCAAAAATGTTAACTTCTCGATCTTGAAACACAAATAGGGTGTGGGGTAAAGATCAGTTAAGTTCTGCCCATAATAAAACATTCAGAAAATTATACCTTAAAGTTCACACCTATTTGGACAGGTCTCCATAATAAACTTGGGTCATTGTCTTTGATTCAGTTATAACATTAACAACTATTGTGCCGCTGATATGAACCTAAAGTATAATTAGTAGAGTCCATGTAAGATTACTCCTTAAAATTTATTATGTGACCACAATATATAAATAAATTAACACTATGATCATTGAAGATTCTTTGTGATCTAGTGCTAGGCTATATCCTAGTGGCACCCTTGTACCAGTCATTGTAATTTGGGCAATCTTCATAATTTTTGCAGACTGAGTGATGATTTGTAATGTCACATAGTCAATATATTATTTGACAACAAAAATGAACAAGACAATAATTTGGAGTCATTTTTGCTTACCAATTCTAAAAAATGAGTTTAGTGATTATGAAGCATGATATAAATATAGTGAAAATGAATTAAAATAATTAAACAAATGAATTAAAAATAAAAATTCTGCAAATGATTTTAGAGACTTTTTTGATAATAGGAATGTCCCATGTAAGAAAATTCCAGACATCACTGTTGGGCAAAGAAGACATTGGTCACTAACGGTTATTAATTTTGTACTGTTAAAAAAAGCTGCTGCACTATGAATAATACCATGAATATTAAAAGAAATACTTTATTTGCCAAAACTGCAAGTAATCGGATGACAATAAAATTGATAAAAAATCATTGGAATAATTGGATGTAAAATTATGGCTCACACAAGAACATCATTTGACAAGTAACATTTGTGACAAAACAAAAAGTTTATTAAAGAATTTGCAAAATCAAACAAATATTTGGAAATTAATTGGAATAAGTCTGGTCAATTTCATACCAGGATTAGTAAACATTTAATGTTTTGTCATGTCATAGTAGATAGTTAAAATCGATGATAAATACATTAATAGGAAATACTTCTCTTACTAGCTCATTATTTTACTTTTAAAAGTAATCTTTATTAGTTAAAAGATTACAAAAATTTTCACATACACTTACCTGTTGAGAATTACAAAGTGTTCTAGGTTACAAGGTAAAACAATTATTGACCAGGTTTATATAAAGAGCATATGCTCGATAACAATTATATCTATAAAAGGGTTGCCATAATTTTGATTAATGTGTGTCTGTACATGGATCTACATGACATGACTGCTAAAAAGTTATCCATCACCCAATGATCCCACCCCTGGGGTCCCAAAGCAAAGACCCAAATGCTTCAGCTGAATATGTCGACAAGTCCAGCATTGCGCCAACCATCACAACAGGCAGCGAGGTCCAAGGACCAAGTCCATTAAACAATACACCCTTGACCCGCAGCCAAGCCATGTCAAGACTATTCTAGGTACCTCTGTTTCCCAATTAACAGTCCAAATGTGCAGGGACCACATTCGAATTGGAAAGCCAACTAAAAAAAAACTAACAAGTACCGAGCACAAATCCGCACTGCCCAAAACCAACCAATCAAGGGGGCACAGCAGCCAACCAGAACCGGAACAGCACTGAAACTTTAACCAGGTACCCTCCCAGTAGATTTTCCAGGTAGTGGCAATAATTGTTAACAGCCTGCACCAATAAACCAGATCCCTAATGACCACCACTACCACCCCCTAGGAAGAAAAGGGATGTGCAAACTCATGCCCACAAAATTATTGCAGCAAAAACTCTATCAAAGTTACTAAAATTGGTGGTGGCCCAAAGCAGACTAACCACCTTACAAATGCTCTAATTTTAAAGTTAACTAAGGAAACAAAATAATAATAAGCTCAAATCAACACTGTCCTAATAAACAATCCATCAAAGAAGTGCAGCAGACTCTCAGGGCAAATTTCAATGGAGGGCAGTGACTTTCACCCACCTGGCAAGTATCCCCAGGCTTGGCAATGATCACCAACCACCCACACAAATGAACTAAGCCCTTCATGACCACACCCAAGAAAAAGAAACGAGTGCAGATCCATGTCCACCAATGCAACATTTGATTCATTGTAATCTGGAATCAAGCTAGATTTACTTGCACACCATGAGTTCACATCATTTGTCCATATCACCTCACACACTGAGGTCAATAGAGCAGAAAGACTGTTTGTAATCATTATCAACCTCCTGTGACAGCAAATGTTCACAATACCTATTCAACCCACCCAACTATAAAGACCTTCAGGGTTCACTATGATTCTTATTTGTTGATACTAATTGGATTCTGCTTCTTTGGATTGAATTCTGGGTCTTGATTAGTAATCAAGGATTCAGTTGTATAATCTGAAAGTTTGTTGTTAAACTTTGGAATAATCTCAATAATTGTCGAATTAAAAGAGGATGAATCATTTGTGGCTTCAATGTCTGTGTTTAGGTCTAAAACATCATTTGTACTAATTTTGCCTTTAAATCATTGTTTTTTAGCCCAGGAACCATTTTGTTGTAATTCTATGTTAATTTGAATTTTATTTTTTGTGGTGCCCCAATCGCACCAGAAGTGGGCTAATAACTTCTGTTGTGATCATGAGGGAAACCTGATTTCTGTGCAGGAAGATAGCTTAAGTCATAATCTATAATGTTCAATTCTAAAATTGAGATCAAATTAAAATTCAAAATAATTTATTCGACCTGCACTGATTTGCGCATTTGGCAACTTCCGATTCGACATGACGATATCGTAACTTTATTCCTATGAACAATTTAACACTGGGATTTCATTTTTCCTCAGTTTTATAATTAATTTTTGTATCTATAATGTTCCTTGGGCTATTTTCTGTCTTCACTGATTGGTTTTCAGCCATAAAAACTTGTTTAACATTAATATCTGATGCAAAGATGAAGTTCTTAAAACTATCTTTATTAACATTTTTATTTTCAGCATTTTCAATGAGATTTGATGTCCAAATGCTTTCTTTTTTTATTCTATCAATATTAGGATTTCTAGTATCTCTATTATTTTTAGAATAATTTGGTTTCACTTAAAACTATTTTTCAAAGATTTGTTACTCTAATGATTCTAAGAATTACTTAACCTAGCTTTTGCCTATTTTTTAATGGCAGCTGTTTGCATAAAATAGAACGATAGGTAATTTCAATTATTCTTGAATGAAAACTGATTTAAAATTTCTTGTAAAGATGAAAAAAAAACAATAAAACAGGTATTCACTTACATCTTAGTAAACTTTTCTTTTATGATTTCAAAACTAGACTATAACCTTGGTGAATAAAACTGGGAGCCTGTAACAGGCTCCCTCTAGCTCATTATTTTATCTCCATGGTATAGTATCAGTGGTAGAGTATCAGACTCTGGAGCATAAAGTCCTCAGATCAATTTCAGTTATGACATTTCTAGCTCTCAAACTTTTTATAAACTTCTGATCAATAAACACATTTGATTATTTATTTATTCTTTTCATATAATATTTACGATTATAAGCAGCAACATTCTATTATAAAATTGTTAAGAAATGATTAACCATCTTTTTGTATTTAAAATTCTCAGTAATAAAAATTTAAAGACTTGAACAATTTCTTATTTATTTTGTCCCCTTATATAATGGCAAGGAGAGATAATCACTACTAGATATAATACATACAAACTGATAAATTAACAAAACTTTAATAAATAAGATGTAAAAATACAAATAATAAATAAATTCAAAAATAAGACTTTGTTGATACAGATAAAAGAAAACTATATGAGCAAACAGCTTCGATGATGAAAATTCTCCAGGATAAATTATTATGGTGTGGCTAGAAAATTTCTAAGAAATTTTCATTTTATTATTAATAATCTCACCTTTTTAAAAAATGATAAAAAAATATCAGATAGAAAGTATCAGAAATAATTCTATTTACTTTAGATTTGCATAACCTTCATCTGATGATCATAATAAAAAAATTACTCAACTACGCTCACTAAACTCTTATGAAAGAAAAGCAATCCATCCGTCATTCTTTATGCAAAAACAAAAATCAAATGAGAGATCCTTTGTGGATTACATGACATTTGAGCACACGGAACAATACACCGAACTTCAATCCAGGAATCTTCAGCTTTAGAGTCTTTTATCCTAATACTGGCATAAAATGCACAGAACTTTATATAATAAACATATTTAATATTTAAAAGCAGTAAAGTAAAATCATTTAGATGGCAAATTCCTATAATCAAATCATATGTGCTCAGAATCAAATGATCACAAAAGAAAAATAAAGGAGGCATTTTACATCAATGGAAACATCCATGCCATTAATAGAAAGGATACTTGCTTCGAGATCTTGAAGAAATGGGCTACGTAATACTAGCTTATTTGAATATTTGTATTTGCATATTTTATTATACATTTTATGAAGGCTATGAATATGAGGCATGGATCCTCGAAAACGTTAAGCTGATAAACTTTAATACTAATTAATATCTTCTCTAATTAACAATTATATATTTTACATATAGTGAGAAGTAAAGCTATATTCATTATTAATATACAAACATGCCTATTTCTTTAATTGAATAAGTTTAATTGTTTCAGCATATTTGTATTCTCTTTTTATTAAATTTCAATGTCTAATTTAACTTAACAAATTTTCTATTAATTCTTCTACAAATAGTTTTTCCTTCTACATATTGGGCTGCATTTAATGAATTAATATTTTTGAAAAAAAAAAACCCTCCCACCATTTTCTAAGTGATAGTACACTAATCTGGAAAGAATATAATCTTTTAGAAAAATTTACAGCCTAGCGCTGCTTTCGACCAGGTCAATCATATTCATAGAACTAATATAAGTTTATATAAATAAAATTTATAATTAAATAATTTAAGTATACCATTTACGTGATAATACAATGCCCGAGTCTTTCTTCATTATTACATTGATATTATTTGCAATAAATCATGCCATTTTATATAAAATATAAATATATTGTAACTGGTTGGCTACATAACTGCATTAAAAATAATTATAGTTGGCAGCATGTTCCTCCGGTTTAGTTTAGAGTTATTTAATTAATGAAAAAAATATTTAATTTTCCCATACATATATTTTTTATAATATAGGATTTTCAATTAACACAATATTTTAAGTCCCAATATGATAGTATGAAAATTCTCAAACATTAAATTTGTTAAACAATAATGATTTTAATATGGGACTATTTTAATGTTATAAATGATTGTAGAAGAGAGAGAAAACTATAAAAGAATGTAAACAAGTTTTGTAACTCTCTCTCTTCAGTAATTATAATTAATTAGTAGTTTTAATTTAAACTATGATAATGTACTAAGAGAAAAAATAATTTTCTTTTTTTGTAAATTATTTAAAAGATAAACTTTTATTTTTAATAGTATTTTTAAAAAGAAAATAAATATTTAAACTTTTGGTAATTTTTATTTTTAATTTGTCAGTTTTTTTTTCTCTTTATCTCTCTTCAATGCAAAAAAAATGACATCAGTGCAATTAACTGATTATCTTGTTTTCTTTTTCTGAGAATTTTTTTTAATCTGAGAGTAATGTAACAACTTTTATGATGTTAATTTAAATTCTTGACTTGTTTTTCAATGTTTATGATTGAGGAAAATAGCTGAACAATTGTATTTATAAAAAATTATCTAATTTGCAGTTATAAAACTATCATGTTGAAAACAGATTATGATTGGCTTGTAGGTAAGATTATTTTCGAAAAAAAAAATAAGAGGATAAATAAATAAAATGACTCAAGTGTCTAGAACAAAAATATTTCCTAACTTAACTGTTGAAGAGGGAGCAGTCAAATCTTAACAAAGCTATAGCATAGAATAGCAGGTTTTAACCAAGCTTTTAGCATATTGAGGTTAGTCATAAAAATGGTTTCTACAATGAAAACCATGCACTAAATTCAGTTAAAAGCTAGACATCATCTTCCTCCATATAACCTGCCTTCACTGGAATAAAAATGTAGAGATATTGCCCCCCCCATAAAGAAATCTGCAACCTTATCAACCAAAAGCACAAATCTCTGTGATAGTCTCACCTGGGAAATTTATTAAAAGAAAATGGATAAATTTTTGCTGTTGTTAACCTGGAAATAGTGCACACCAGAAAAAGAACAAATCATGTTCATGTATAGGTTTCAAAAAGTAAATTAAGCTGAAATTATGATCAGAAAGGACTCTACAAAATAATCAAACCATGGTTGAAGGAATTGTTTGTGTGCACACTAAATTTTTATGTCTAGTTTTAAAAAAAAAATTTCCATTGAGGTAAGAATTGATAATTTTAAAAATTTTCATTAGGTTAATATTTTTAAATTGTGAAACTTTTTTTTAATCCAATCAATTTTCTTTTCAAAATTATAAGTTTTTAGAAAATTTAATTTTTTAAAAAACATTTTTCTCTTTTCATTCATTTTCCTTCTTACAAACTTAAAAGGTTAATGTTAAATCAAAGATTATCTTTGATTTTGAAAATGTTTTTTCTAACTCTTAGTTATTTTAAAGAAATAAGTTAATTTATGGATAGAAATGAAAATATATTTTTTGATGAAATTAATGTTTAAAATTTCATACTATGTCCTTTTTTTATTGTTAATCAATTAGTTAATAAATAATTGTTTTAAAAAATATTTTTTAATCTTAATTTCTTTATTCTATCCAATTCCTGCTTCATAAATTGCAGTGTGTGATTTCATTTCAGGACAGCCTTAATGTTCTAGGATTTTTTTAAATGATCCCAATAAAACTATTTACTTATAGTAGAATAAACCTAGGAATTATTTGAAATGATTTATAAGGTGCTTTATTTATTTTTTGCTCAGAGTGATAGTTTATAGAGTTCTTGTTTCCTGAGCTAGATTTGGCATAAACTATATGGAGTCATTTATGTTTAGTGTTATGGATATTCAGATGATGATGATGATGATCCTGGTTGGTGCAAAAAGAATTTCCTTTAAAGTCCATGCACTATATTTCATTTTATTTATTATTTCTTTAAAAATTAAGTTTATAGTTGGTCAGTGCATTGATGATATTAAGTGGCTGAAACCTTGATGATGGTCAGAATGTTTTTAGTATCTCAGCAATATTTGAGTGTTGTATTTTGGTGGAGTAGCACCTAAGTATGTGCATCCAGATAATTATTGTTTGTATTCCTGCTCTAAGTTTGACAGTGACTAAATAATTAGCCTGATCCATAATAAACCACTTTCAAATAGTCATACAGTTGATTGTTGATTTATTTTTATTGTTGATTAGCATGATGATAAATGATTATTACTTTTGTGTAATACTGAACTTATAATTAGTTCTGTGCTCTCTCATGCTCATTCCTTTTATATATAATTTTATATTTTATTTATTTGTGTATGATGGTTTCCCATATCCTCATAATTCAGCCCTAATGTGGTGCACTGTTACAAATGGCTATCCAATTGGGGAATCTTATAACCCCAGGTTTTTCATTATTAACTCCTTATTTTTCAGTTACAATATATATATTTTTCTTTATATTTAAAAATATATATATAAAGATATATGGTTTATTGCAAATAATATCAATGCAATAAACAAGAAAGATTCATGCATGGCATTGGCATATTTAAATTATTTAATTATATATTCTATTTATATAAACTTATATTTAGTTCTACAAATATGACCGACACGGTCAAAATAAGTGCTAAACTGTAAATTTTTCTAATAAATTATAATCTTTCCAGATTAGTGTACATTCACTATTTATTTTGTATTCAAATTAAGGTAAAAAGTAATATTTGAAATACAGGCATACTTCATATGGAGTTTAATTGTAATCAAAGGGATTTGAATCCAGAGTTTCAAACACCCTTCAGTCATCCATTCTATTCAATATAAATTCAAATTAAGGTAAAAAGTAATATTTGAAATACAGGCATACTTCATATGGAGTTTAATTGTAATTAAAGGGATTTGAATCCAGAGTTTCAAACACCCTTCAGTCATCCATTCTATTCAATATAACCTATAGACATGGCCACATATGTGTGAAACAGATAAATGATCTCCAATATACGCATTTCATTCTGAACCAACACACATCTTGCCTATATATTGTAACATCCACTACTCTATTAGGGTTTTTTACGAGTTCACTACCTGTACTGGGTGACCAAATTATGTCCTATCTATTAAATTTGTTTCGTCAGACAATTTACTGAGATTTAATGGACGCAATTATTTTTACTGGTCACACAACACCCTTTTAACTAATGTAACTACTAAAATAATGGGATCATGTAAGCCAGCTTTTAATTTATTTGAAAGGCACCAGGATTCTATATCGGAATCCACTGGCTAAATCCCTTTTATTTATTTAATTATGATGAAATTATGTGGAAACTCCGGAGGATTGAGTTTCAATACAGCATTGGCAAAGGTAAATTATATTTTCAAATCTTAATAATTAACATTAATAAATTTATTAATAATCATTAATAATGTACAATGAATAGTTGGTATTAGAAACAAATATTTTTATTCTAACAAATTAAAATAAAACATATTATGAATTAATTAATTGGAAAGATGACACGCACACTAATCCAGATATGAATCAATTAATAAAAAAAAAAAAACAGTTCAACAATTATAGTTCTTGGGTAAACAAGAGTCTCTTGATAATAGAATTTGAAGTCTTTATCGGGATTATTTTAAGCTTATTTTAAGAATTGTTTGCAAACTTTGTCACAATCGAGAAAAGTTACTCTTAACTCACCGGTAAGTTGATGTAGGTTTATGGGATCCCAAGTTCATAAGAATTTCCATTGGTCTCTCCTGCCGGCATCTTCCATTATTGTTCTATTCTATAGCTGGAGAAAAGGCACGGTTGTAGTGATCCTTTCATTGCAAAAAGCAGTTTCACAAGACCCATTTCCATGCTTGCGTGACAGCTTGGTACAGCAAGTGACGTACCTGTGCAGAAGTATATTACTGCCACAGGTTATGCTCGCAGAAACCTCAAACTCTCAGACATGTAACTAGAAGGTAAAGAGAAGACCTAGATTGAAGTTGTCCTCCTCTTTTTATACCTCGATCCTATTTTTGAAACTTATGCGCATCCTTTTATCAGCATATAAGATAATAATCTTGTACACTCTCTCTTAAATTTAAGTTACAAAGTCCTCCTTTCATAAAGTCCCTCTGCCATCTTTAATTAGCTAAAATATTTTTCTTTTAGTTTATCTGGATTAGTAATTTTGTGTGTCTTGTTCTTTCCAATTTTTACCCTACTTTTTAATTAGACACAAAAAAAATATAGACTAAAATTTTACTTTCATTGCACGTTTTTAAAAAAAAAATAGATTATACAAACTAACAATTTAGTTGCATCTTTTTAATAAGAATGCTAAATTTACTTTTTCTTTTTTTCTTAGCTTATAAATATCTTACCGGATGCAAATATATTTGTACCATATAAACAAATGATATAATATATATATAATTTCAAATTTTAAGAGCTTAAGAAAGAACTGCTTTACTCTTTTTCAATTCATCCATGTGATCCTTCAGTTGCAAATGAACCTCTTTATAAGCCTTTTTTCTTCTAATGATGTTAATAAACCTCTTTTTGTACAATGCTCTTTTTATTCTTTCTTTTTCTCCTCTGCTATTCTCTATTTCCAAGAGAGCAAAAGCTTTCACCTTTGTCTCTCATTCTTTATGCTCTTTGTAATGTTGGCAGTGATTTAGTTTGGTGATTGTGTATTGCAATATTATTTGAGATATATACCAACAAAAAAATCTCACAACTTTCTCCATTTACTTGTTTTTAGAAGAGTAATAATTCATTCTGCTTACTCTAAGATTGAATAATCAATGAACCTTAGATAGCAAAGCTATGACATTCATATCCCCAATAAATTTTAACTTTCAGCCATCTTGGAATAAATGCACATACATATCAAGCAGCCACTTGAACCAAAGTCAATCTATCTCAATTCTATGTTAACTGTAGACACCCTTAATCCTTTTGGCTATGATGATATATACTAACACACCATCATATATTTTTTTCTATCTACTGTACCATATATATATATATACACACACACACATGGTCCATGGGTGATGGCAGCTGGTAATATTTAAAAACTAAAAAATTAAACTTAAAAATCGTTCAATAAACACTATTTAGTTTTCTTAAAAGAATAATTTATTTTTATATAAGTACAATGAAAGTTATGTGTGTGTTTCGTATGATCTATTTAATTAAAATACAATTAAATTTGGAAGGAATAGAAATGCATGCAGATTGTTAATCCAGATAAATAAAAGAAAGAAAGAAAATCCAAATGAAAGTGATTATAATCAGAGTTTTACCGATAATTAGAGATAGTCGAAGCAATTTATAGAGAAGTGAACTTTGTAGCTAAAAAACAAAAAGGAATGTACAAGATTATCAACTTGTAATCTGACAAGAAAATAAAAGATGGAAGCATAACATGTGCAGAGATTTAAAACTGGTTGAAGTATAAAGATAGCAGACAATTGCAGAGTCTTATCTTTTGGCTGGAGGGTTTTCTTGTTGCCTGGATGGAGTGAGAGGATAGTAGGGACTAACTGTGATTTTCTTGTTCTCTCAACCGCAATAAAATGCCTCCATCCAGGACTACTCATATGCGGACCAATTCATCAGGTGTGAGTAAAAACCAGAGTGTTGTGGATATCTTCTCTCATCATAAAGAAGTCATTCCAAAAACTAGCCTTAACTTACACTGACTAGAAACTTCAAAATGTCGATAGAATGAAATCAAAGTTAACTATTATTGAGGACATCTCAAAGACTGTGCATGATACAATAATCAATGATCTATGTAACCCCGAGAACTTACCAGTAAGATACTAGTTATACAATAATCCATGTCTGATTAAATATGTGCACAAACTAAACTCTAACTAGAAACTTCCAATAGAAATAAAGAGACAATCGCTGTTCTATTCTCAAATGACTTGTTTGAATTAATTGATTAGCATTGTTATCTGATTGTATGGGTGTTCCTTCCATTTTTATTAATAATTCATAATTATCATCTAAATATTTTATTTTGTTTTAATAAAATATTTATCATTAACATAATACTTTCATTATACGTTTTTAATTTTAGTTTATTAGATTTTTCTATTAAAAAATTGTTTTGAGAAATGTATAAATTATCTATGCCAATAAACTTATTTAATAGTCAAAGCCCAGGGGAAATTAATACAAAAGATTAAGTGACAATAAAGTGATTTTCAAAAATATCTATTTAGTTATTTGCTGCACATCCACGAGATGCAATGCGGTGGGAATCAATGGGTCTACAGAATATGGTGCACTCTTAAACAAATAAAAAACTGATTCTGCTGTAATTCAAATCCGAATAAAATATTAGGTCAGTTAATCAGGAAGTATAACTGTGGTTCAGAAATATTCGAATTCAAATATGAACAGAATAAATCTTACGCAGTTTGATTAACTAAAATATTATATTGTGTAATGTACATGACCTAATCTAACGATAAATGATACACTACATATAACATTGTTTTTAAAAATAGCAATTCATTCTAATGATTCTATTACAAGAAATTTGATGGTAGTGCTGTAATATCTGCAAATAAATCATATTGCGCCAAGCAGCACGAGTGCATTCTAAACATTCGTATACTAATAATTGAAAAATAATACCCCGGCATGATTTAGTGCAATTGTAAAGTATCAGACTCTGGGGTGGGGTTAGGACCGATTCCATTCCATGCAAAGCCACTCAAATATTATTACTTTTTATTAAAAATTAATAATGACATGTAAAGTTTTTGTAAAAATTGATAAGAATTTGATAATATAGACCAAAATAATCAATCAGTCATCATGGTCCTTATTTATATGGCATTGAAAGTTGGTACCCTATTATATTATAATTGAACAAATAGAGGGTGTATTTTGGTCAACCCCTGAGTAGATGACTGTATTTAATCCTATCAGCTCAGTTAGATTTCAATGGAGCTTCTTATAGAATTCTTGAAAATGTTAAAATAATTGTTTAATTAATTTACTTCTGTATTTTCTCCCAAAAAAACTATTACTAATTAATACAATGACTGGTTTACAAATATTTGAGTTTCATTTGAGAAAAGAAACCGTTAATAATAATTCAATGGTTTATTGCTTGGTAGTTCATATGAAATTTTTGAGTGCCAGAAGTGACAGTCCTGGACCCATGTTCCACAGATCTTGAGTTCCAGAATCGGCCACTCTACTCCAGCTCCAAACTACACAAAGCAAAAAATCTGTTAAGACCCCTGTTTAAAAGTCAGTAGTCACTGACTGCATTAGTGTCCAGTACATTGTTTACTCTTGACCTAAACAAATTATTTCATATTATCCTTCAAATGATAGACTATATAATGATGACTTCTCTATATTTAGTATTAATTATACAATTAAAATTAATCCCATTATACACACCTATGACAGACTTTTGGTTGTTAAGTCTTCCACAAGAAGTAATGTATTTAATCATTATCAGGTTTTATTAAACCATTTAAGCTAATAGTTTGAATTTTCACTGTTTCAGTTAATAAAATAAAATAAAAAACTTTTAATAATCTCATATTAAAAAGTTATTTTATTATTCTGGGACTCTTTGACTAAATATAATATCAAAAATTATAATCTAAGATAATTCTTAATTTAAAACATGAGATACTTCCATCTTCCAAAACTCAGATTACCTCTTAATATACCTATGTATGTGTTTTGCAGTTCTTTCTTATATAATTTTCACTTTTTATCTTCACTGTGTCAAACTTAAATTGTTTTGATATAAGAACTAAGATTAGCCTTAGGTAAACCTTTCCTGGGGCAGGATCTTTATAATATATATCCATTAATACCTTGGAATCAACTAAATATAAAAACCACCTACAACTAACATCTGGCTTAATAATAACTAAAATTTAATAGTTCTATTATGTAAGCAATGCTTAGTTAAAACTATATAATTATGCTTAAACATGTTGACTAAATAGAAAAAAAAAACCTTTAGGGCATAAATAGGTTTACTGAGGGAAACTTGTTTATGGTATATAGTAAAAATCCAGTGTGTAATACCTGTTTCAATTAACTAATCATCCTTGAGCATTATATATTGAGGGGAGGGGGGTTATATCCCGTGACATAATAGTGATGAAAAAATAAATAAATCAAAGACTGTTTTAATAAATTATATATATCGAGAAAATTGTCACCCATTAATAAAAACTAATCAAATAGGGAATTTGGATTTCAATTTTTGTATATAATTCAGAACCTTTTACATACACATACTATTTTATATAGATATAAACAAAACTTTGAAATAAACCCTATAATAGTCAAAATTGCAATATATATAAAATAATAGCCACTTATATGAGAACATTCCATTAATTTGTTTATTATATATATTTCAATAAGAGGAAATTATTGATGTCCTTAAGATATTAATAGATATATTTTTAATTGCGAATGATTATTAAATAATTTGTCTTAAATCCTTGTTTATAACTGTCTGTGTATTTTCTAATTCAATTTTGCTGCTCATTATAAATATATTTTTAAGACCAATATGTTTCTTTATATAAAAAGCTTTAAATGTTTTTTTTTTTTTTTATTACATCCATTAGAAATTACCCTTCATAGTCTGATGCAATGGTAAGAGTGGAAGACTAGAATTTAAGGTCCACAGATCATGTCCTGCCCTGAGAACTTGCACTCAAATTTGTGTACTAGTCAAGCATTGTTAGCCGAGAGGTCATCGCAGCCGCCTTGCAAGCAAGTAGTTGGTTGCAGACGGTTGTGGGTTCGCGTCCCGGACGATGCTACGACATATGAGAAGAAAAAAAATTATGTACTAAGCAAAAATACTATTTGGTTAGTATCACTAGAAACTGTTATTAAATATTGAATTTAGTTTCTCTTTTTGCCTTTTTTCTCATTCATCAACTTATTTTTTTTTTATTTTGTTTCCAGTCATTTAGATTTATATAGGGCTCAGTTGTCACGGTTATTCAAACCATTAGTATCTGCACTGTGATAGTGAAATTGTGTATTAGTGCAGCCACATTTCAATCACTTATCTGAACTCTTATAAGCTCCCAAATAATAAAACCTTTTCATTATTATTATTATTGATAATAATATAATTTATTATGCATGTAGGTTAAGTTTGATGGAAAATTACTTTATTGATTCCATTCTAAAAATAATATTCAGAACAGATTATAGTTACCTGTTTAGGGAGGTTTATTCAAACTTCTTTCTATCAATAATTTTAATCTCTATGGTCACGTTGCAATCTTTAGTATCTATATAAATATATGGGACCATTAACAGAGGTGGGATTCCACCTCTATTGCCAAAAGGAGGTTACCTTGACAACAGTTTGAAATTCTTAATTGCTATCTCTGTTGGGATTGCTTAAGTATGAACTAGTTTCTAACGGTTAAAAATAATGTAATTTCTGACCTGACATAAATACATATACATACCTACTTGTAAACAAGTATGGTTATTCCAACTCCAAGGGGAAAAAAAGTGAAGAAAAATGAAACCGCTTTAGAAATGAATTTTGCAATGATTATACAAATTAATCTGTGAATCACAACATATTAAGCATGCTGGTCAATTTTTCTGCTTATTTAATATTTTGTAATGCTATCTTTTAATTTCTTCAACAGAAAACTTCTTTCTGAAATACTTCAACATCATATCTAATTGTAGCTCTCCAATGGATTCTATCCTCAGCCATATCTTTCCAAAAAAACCAAGCTCAAATCCACCATAAAAGATCCTTTTAGCAAGTCTTGCGCTATCCTTTACATGTCCAATCCAATGAAAATGTGATTTTACAATAATAAAATCAATAGTAGTCCAAAGAGATTGATTTTATGAGCTTGTCACTGTGTTTTTAAAATTTTTCGAAGCATTCTTAAATGATACTTTTTAAATACCTTTATATTCTGCTAACAGTGACCAAGTAATTTATTTGCAATAGTTATTTTTGTGGAGTCTGTGTTGTATCTCAACATATAACTCCACCTTTCTATTTATACAACTACCAAGATATTTAAACAAGTTCACATTCTCAAGATGATATAACTATCCAAGTTAAAAGTTGCTTCGTATTAAAGAACTTCAGTTTTTTTGAACATTAATTATTAAACTAAAGTCTTTTTAAGTGTTGCGTTCAAAATATTAAGTACATTTTGATAATCGTCTTTGGAACTGGCAAAAGAAGCACAGTCATCAGCATACTGTAAATTCATAACCTACTTATTGCACATAAATCTTTGTGGATAAATAATAGACAGAAAAATCTATTTTGCGAGTGGAAACTCCCACTATTATAGCTAAGCTTCGGTCACATGACTGTTCAAACATGTCGCGTATATCACTAAAATTAATTAATTTCATCAGACACTTTAATACCAAATATTCTTTCATTAATCAATACCATATAGATAAATAAAGAAATAGCAATAGATAATAAACATTTAAAATGAATATTATATAAATAACGTTTATTCTAAAACAATTAAGAAGTCTCTCCCCCCCCTCTCCTGTTAATTTTTTTTTTTAAAAGTAAATTCTTAAATCTTACCTTCCACCAAAAACGAATTTAAACATTTGCCGAATGAAATGGAACCGTTAAATATATCGTCTAAATGGTTTTAATAGTAAAGTTCTGGTTATAATATTTTGACTTCAAGTCCGCAAAAATATATTATACAGTTTATAATTAAGAACGATACTAGTTAAACTATTAAATGAAAATAAAATGTTTTATAGAGAATTTTTTCTTCTTTTATTAAAGCTTTTTAATGCAAAATCACATTCTTCCGCCAACAGAGAAATCAAAAGTGGCTCATTAATTAAAGAAGATCGAGATAATGTATAGCTATTACTAAGCACAGACATAATAGATCAAAACCCTTGACCGGTAGCTCTGCCCACACAAACGTACAGTAAAGGTATGACATTTCATATTAAAAATAGAAATTCTGTTAATGGTAATAAAAAAATTAGAAGGCGACACGAAATAAGATAGATGGGGATAGGAGTTATTATTGATATTTTATGAGAAATAAAAATTAAGAAATATATATGCAGTAAGAAAGAATTAAACTTAAAAAATGATAATGGTATTGTTGAGTATCGATTGGTTTGTTTAATAAAATTATATATTGTCAGTATGCGTGTGTGCAAAGCTGGTCAATATAGGCAGTGTTGTATCACTTTAGAAACTGCAAGCAACCTATATATCCTAATTTGCAAAGCAATAATTGTCTACCAGTATGCAAATTAGCAGAAATGTTAAAAATGCCTGCAGAATTTCAAATGTAGTGTGAAAAAGCTGTGCAGCAGAATGAAAGCAGTTTAATGTGTGCAGTACACAAACAATGTGAAGCTGCTAACCAGATAGCGCAGAAGAGACACAGTAAAATCCAATTTGACCGACTCAAATGTGAGTGAGCAGAAACGTACCTACTAAAATCCGAATGAAAACCAAAGTAGGATGTTATGAAATTGAACTGATAAACCTTAAATAAAGTGAATAGATATTAAACTTTTAATAAAGTATAGAAATAGAGTCCAACTCTATACAGAACTGCTCATGTGAAATTTAGAATGATTATATTATGGAGTTCAACCAGCCAGTCAAACGTACTAGTCTATTACTAACTTATACATTATTCTGAGTAAATAAACTCATTGTTAATTTATTAATCCTTTTGTGTGTTGTTGTTCTAAAAAATAACTAATGAGTGTATAGCTGCTAGATTAAAATCTGGCCATGTACATATCAGAGAATGTAGAAAACTCGTGAGATCTTAGATAATTTATTTATTATGCAATCAACTGCTAAGAAGGTCATCTATTATTTGATCACTAAAGTAGATAGTTTGAACACAATTCGATAGTTTGAACACAATTCCATTCAACAGCTGGAATCGATCTAGTTACCTGCATCACTCTCAGTTCTAAGTTAAAACACGAAACATCACATGATCACCATCTCTTATGCTAGCACATAACTGTTACTAAACAGGCAAAACTCTCTATACAGTAGTGCCACCCTGTGCCTTCTGGCATCCATTGGTTATTCTGGTTGGCACAAGGTGGCATTACTGTACGGAGAGTTTTGCCTGTTTTCTAAGTTAAAGATGACTATAGATATATGATATCTTCAGATATGGCAACAGTGCTAAGCAAAATGTCAGAGGATTATCACTGTATAATGTTTTGGAGATATTATAATCATTCAGAAATAATAAAAAAATGATAAAGCTGAAACCTCCTCATATAAAGAGTATGTTAATAGTCATGAATGAGTAGGAAGCTGTTCAAAATAAACTTAGAAGAAGGTAGAGATGTTAGTGATTTTGAATATTTCATATAAAAAAGGATTCAGTAGTTTATTCCTATAGAATGGCTATGGTAAATTTATAATTTAAAAAATCCATTAAAAAGAATATACTGAGATTTTAGAATTCCTCATATATCTTACTATTATATCACTATCAGCACAATATAAAATTATTAGAAAAGATTTATTTAATGATGCTTTGTAAAATTTTAATAATATAACGACAAAATAATAAAATCAATCAATGTGTTCTTCAACTTGTTGGATATGATATTATAGAGTTCATTATTGCAAATTCACACTTTCGTTTGATTGGATATATAAAATGAATGAACAATGCAAAACTTCCTTCCTAAAAGGATGTTTTACAGTGAACTTAAGCATAGTGTTCATTGTAAAAGTAGACTCTATATTATAAGGATTATGATGATGGTAAAAGTAGACTCTATATTATAAGGATTACCTCAAAGACATTCCAAAGAAATGCGATGACAATTGTTTCCCCTGGGAAGATATGGCACAGAATAAATTACGGTGGAAAATTACAATCAGATATGGTGTTGAAGTATTTCAGAGAAAATAAAATTTTCTGCTGAGAAAACTAAAAGACAACATCATAAAATAATAAAACAACAGAGAAATGGACCAGCATGTTCTACATGTGCACATATTTGTGGTCCACAAATTGTTTGTGTAGATATAGAAAATTCATTTCTAGAGCAACCCCCCCCCCTTCTTTTGGTTATGAAGTTATAATGACCAAACTCATTTACAAGAAGTTATTATTTACAATAAGCTGCATTAATTAAGTATGAGGGTATTTCTTCTATATAGATTCACATTGTAACGTTTATTGGTTTTTTTTATTTATTAAAGAGTAAAACATATTTTAAATATTTATAAATGAAATTGTGAAGAAATTGAATAGTTTGTACAATGCTAGGGAGGTCATGAGTTATTCAACCATCAGAAATGGCACTCAAGTTTTGTGATTATATTAATAATTTTTATTATTCATTCATTAGACTAGAGATTATCCACTTGATGAATATTTCTGTAGTAAAAATTACATTACACAATATTATTCTCTTTGAATATTAAATATAAAAAAAAGACTTGCAAAACTTAAACAAAAAGTAATAATTAAATAATAAATTAATTTTATAGATATTGAAATAAATTTTTTAAAAGTCAGACAAATCATGTTTTGCCATATCATGATAGTCCATGCACTATTTTAACGAGAAACTGGCCTGATTCAAAATTTCACTC
Organism: Epiperipatus broadwayi; assembly: GCA_028023455.1. Classification (NCBI taxonomy): domain Eukaryota; kingdom Metazoa; phylum Onychophora; class Udeonychophora; order Euonychophora; family Peripatidae; genus Epiperipatus; species Epiperipatus broadwayi. The sequence continues at coordinate 167,145 of JAQFVV010006794.1, forward strand.
CTAACTATGGAAATACATGTTCATTTTTTTTAAACAACTGTTAACAGCAAATACTTAGCATTTGATAGAAACTGATTGCTCCAATATTTGAGTTCAAAAATTTTAAGCATGTCATATTTCTTGTTGTCAAAAATAAATTTTTACCTTTCTGTCTAAACTATTTGTAGAGAAAGTATAACTATTTCAGATTCTGTGGTTTTAAAGAAGTTTCGGTTAGAAGATGTATAAAACAATATGGCTATAACAAATGTCTACACTCGGTAGAACACCAATGAATAAGGGAAGCTCATCCGTTCTCTTCTTCACACACTTTCCAACTGAATCTAATTTAAATTTGTTAATGAGAAACATTTTTATCAAAATTACATCTTAACATTTGAAAACAGGTATTATATGAGATTGAAATATCATCTTGTTTTAGAGAAGATTTATGAAACAAGAACTTCATCTTCTTGGATTGTGGATCTACAATATGCTGATAATTGTTCTATTTTATATGCTTTTATACCCTGTTTGTGTATGTTTCTGACTGTATGTCCACATTTAATCTGACTAAAAAGTAGAAAAAAACTGAATCTTAGTTAATTTGCCATTCTTGGAAAATATCAAGAGATTTTAAGAATCTAGACTTGTTATAAAACAATTAGAAATTACAGGAATATTGTCATTTCATAAAAGCATTTGAGACCTTTTTGATTTTTATGATTTGAGCCTCAAATGCCTTTTGCATAAAAAAAAAATCAAAAAAGTCTCAAATTCTTTTATGAAATGACAATATTCCTGTAATTTCCAATTGATTCATAACAAGTCTAGATTCTTAATATCTCCTTTTATAGAATGGCAAATTAACCAAGATCCTTTTTTTTCTTCTACTTTTTAGTCAGTGAGGGCTGTTTACATAAAAGCATTACTTAAAAAAAACATTATTATTTTATTTTCCACTTCAAAGGATGATCTACAGAATGTATTTAGTGTTTGAAATGCAAGGTTTAGTAATTAATGTTTAAAATAACTCAAGTCTTTTATAAGCCAGTGACAGGAAAAAAATAGTCAGCAATTTTCCATTTGACAATTCTAGGAATTGAAATACCTTAGTAGTTTTTTTTTAAGTAGAAAGGTGAACTTAGATGTTGGGTGTAGCAGAGATTCCATGTGCAGCTACTCATTTAAAAATTAAAAATAGGGTATTTCATTGCAGTAAAATTACTATTGCAAGTAAATTAGCTGCGTATTATTTTATTTACTTTATTATATGGCAATAAGATATGGATACTCTATCAATGCAATACAAAGGCAATTTAAAAAAAGTCTATTTAATGATGCTCTGTAAATTTTTAAAAATACAATGGCAAGATCAGAACATCATTCAATATGTTTTTCAACTTTCTGGATATGATATTGGATATGATACTATATAGTCCACTATTATAAAACCATACCTTCATTGAATTGGATATGTGAAACAAACTATACAAATCTTCCGTGAACCTGAGCATCGTTTTTGCAGGAAAGACAGAATCTGTTTATATTATAAACATTATTTCAAGGACATTGTAAGTGCAATATTGATTGTTTTCATTGGAAGATATGGCTGAAGCAGAATATACTGCAGAACTAAGGATAAGGAGATCAAATGCACGTACACCAAACAGTCTGAACCTAAATTTTGATGAATAAATGAAAAAATATTGGATGGAAGGGGGAAGGGTTGAAAAGACAATAATAAACCCAAGACAAAATAGTCATGGCTACTAGAACAGATAATTTACCAAAGGCTATCAATAGTAATTGATACTTACCTAGATTCTCTAGTTATTACACGGAAATAACCCCACTCATTTCTTTGCTTACAACAAATACATATATAATGTTTTAACAAGTAGACTATTAAAAGAATAGTTTGGTCAGCAAAATTGCGAATAAATTAAAGTGGGGTTAAATAAATGTAAATACTAGCCTTAGACCCATCTATATTGTTTGCAATTTTATTTTTGAAAATGCTAAAACAATGACTTGATCATCATCGGTGTTAGTTTGCCACAATCTTGGCAACAGTATATTCTATCTCTCAATTTTAGGGCATCATAAACTTTAATAGGCTTTTATATTAAATCAATTTTTAATTACCAATCTGAAATCTTCATAAATGAGTTGGTTATTCTCAAATCAACTAAAATAATTGATTTTTTTTTTTAAAAAAAAAAAAACTACATTTGGGAATTGGATTAATCATGTAAAATTTTGAAAAATAACAAGAAAATTTATAAAAAAGCAAAGATATGTAGAATGAAGCCATGATTGATGGGAGATACTGAATTTTGTTTGGATTGTGGCAATATGGTGTTAGTCTTCAAGCACAGAAGATGGGATGTCCCAAAAGCAAAGTTATTACCCATGATAATAAAATGTTTAATCTGTAATAAATGCCAATAAATATAAACTGTTGAATACAAGAGACACATTTATGCAAAGTATCTCAATGAAAAGATGACTGATTTCTTTTGACTGCAATCTATCGCTGATATAGTGACACAGTTTAGTTATTTACCACAAAAATTTATGGTGCTACAATGTTTGGAACGCAATTTTACGACCCAAAGTGTGATAATAAGTTTTGCACCTTAGTAGATCAGTGTTCTCTGTGCCATCACAAAATCTTGAAAACCGCTTGGAAAATGTTTTTGTGACTCAAGGTATTGCTGTCCTACCCAATCTGAATCATTTCAAACATTTCAGAAAGTTTATCCCAATTTACGACAAAATGTAACTTTAGCACATTATTCTACCATGCATTAAGATATGAAACATACTGTCACATTCCATGTCATAACTTGTGATCCAGATAGGCTAGAGCCTTAAAATTTCATCTATATCATTATGGAACACATGCATAGAATTAGAGATAATGCTGCAGACAATTTAAAGAAAGAATCAGCCACCAGTCATTTTTTACACTGGAACATATTGTGTATATTGGTTTATTGATGCTTCTTTAGTTCTTCAGCGAAATATAAAAATTTGAATCAAGATAAAGGCTGTGTTGTTCTCTATGAGTGAAAGTTCTAATTGAGGCAGGAGACAGAAGTTGTTTAATAAAATGAAAACTGTAAAATACTCTTGATATATATATATAAAATACATAGGAAAAATCTTTCAACTAATACATATAGCAAAACATCAAAAATTAAATATTTTATAGTTAACTAAAATACTTCAAATTTATCACAAAATTCATAAATGATTTTTCTTTTGAACTTATAGTAAATGTCTTGGACATCTCCTTAGATGTAAGAATGCAAAATTATATGAAATCTAATGAGATGAAGTGTAATAGTAATAAAATATAGATTCTGAGAATACTTTGAATTTAATTATTAACAATTAAAAAAAAAAGAACGACTATTCTCAGAAGATCATGTAACATTCAAATCCCAAGGATGATATTATGAGTTTCAACTGAGAAACTTTTAATTATCTAATCTCTCATTTGACTACTGCATGGAATTTATTGTATTGACTTCTGCTACTTGGATGTCATATGACTTGAAAAACAAATTCTTTATCTTACATGATATTTGATAAAAAAAAAATATGAAGTCAGGAAATGCCCTAGAAAAACCTGTTAGTCATCTTACCTTTCCTTTCCATTCCCCCACCCTAAATTTTTCCCATATTCTTCTCTATCCTGCTCTATCCCATTTCCACAATATAGCCTTTGCATCTACATCCCCCTAATCTTTTTCCAATCCCAGCATAGAAACCAAGAACCCCCTTTCTATATAATCACTTGATCTGTATTTATTCTCCCACAACTTCATTATTTATATCCTTTCTGCTTGAAAGTATTTACATTCCATTAGCAAACGCCTAATATTTTCCATGCCTATATTACATAGCATGCAGACTAAATCCCCCCCACATTATTCTATTTATGTGTATATTTTCTTGTGGCTAAAGATCCTGTTTGGTCCTTAAATGGTAAATTCTTTCCCTGTCATTACTATAAATCAACCCATATCTAATATTGTTTACTTCTATATATATATAAACTCTTTTTACTCTCCATATTAATTCTCCATCTCTTCAGTTCCTTATTTTTTATTAATGTATATATTCTTCTAGCACAGTCTTTGCCACTATAACACTCAACATTCCTCTTAACATAATCACCCCACCCTTTATTCAAGTATACTAACACAAAGTCTTTATCCAAATCTTCTGCATACAATACTACCTTTCTCACCCATCTTGTTGCCTGCCCTTTACTCATAACCCAATTAAATACTATTTTGGCTATTCTCTTACTGTCCATAAATTGCAATCTATTGAACTATATATGTGATGTGATGTACCATGACTTCTCCTTAAACGGAGTCAGGAATCTCTCAGAAACTATGCCCAAAGAAATCTGATAACCACTTTACCTTCCCCTTCCATTCCCCTCCCTAAGCTTTCCCATAATCTGCTCCATCCCATTTCCACAACATAATCTTTGTCAACTCTATGACCTTTATATCCAAATCCCCCTTATCTTTTCTCAAACCCAGCATAAAAACCAATAACCCACTTTCTGTATAATCACTTTGTTCAGGTTTATTTTCCCATAACTTCACTATTTGTACCCTTTCTACTTTCAAGCATTTACATTCAATCAACAGATGCCTAATATTTTCTATATCTTCCTTACACAATTTGCAGACTAAATCACCCATATTTTTCCATTTACATGTATATTCTTTTGTTGCTAAAGATCCCGTTCAAGCCTTAAACAATAAGATACTTCCCTTAATATTATCATAAATTAACTCAAACCAAATGTTCCGTTTACTTCTATATATATATTTAAACTCTTTTTACTCTCCATACTAGTTCTCCATCTCTCCAACTCCCTATTCTTTATTAATGCATCTATTCTTTATCCCATTCCTTACCACTATAACACTAAACAATCATCCTAACACAATCATCCCACCTTTTATACAAGTATACCGATATAAATTCTTTATCTGAATCCTTTGCATATCTCATTACCTTTCTCACCCATCTTGTTGCCTGCCCTTTACTCATAACCCAATTAAATACCATTTTGGCTATTCTTTTATTATCCATAAACTGCATAAGAGCTGTTCTCTGCTCTAGTGCCATCTACAATATCATTTGCTAGTTCTAATTATTCAGTCATACTACAGATGGCACTTAAGTAGAGATTTGCTCTTACTTTATCAACCATTCAATTATTATCATCATTACCAATTTTCATTCATGTTCAAATACTTAGAAATCAATGCCCAAAAAGATGGATACTGTAAATTTTATACAGATGAATAGAGAGTTGTAGAGTGGCTTAATTCCATGTTATGGAATGATACAATTACAAAAACATGAAATTATATATTTTTAAAAAACAGTAAAGAAAATTGTGGCACATATGAATCTGAAATATGGTTTGTAGACAATAGAGAAGAGTTGTATCAGTGGATTGTAATTTTGAATAGGTGTAAATGCTTCTAAAATAAATAAAATTAAAATTGAATGAGCCAGAAATAAGGTACATGTTGAAAGCAGTATACTGTATTTGAAATACTGTAGCAAAATAACTCCTGAAGAATGCATTAAAAATTATTACCTATTCATATTTGGCAATGGAATACACCGACAAGACAGGTAAGTAAATCTAGATTGAAACTGACATAAAATAATCAAGAAAGGAAGACGCGCTAAGCAGAAGCATTTGAAAAAAGAAAGCTAGCCAAAAAAAATAAAGGCACGATATTATCCACAAACAATGTCCGTGGAACAGATGATAATAATAAAATTGACCAATATGAACATTTTTTATAAAATCTATCTATGTATGTATGTATACAATCTTCCTACCAGAATTAAGTAACAAGAATAAACAGCTGTAAACAGCGTTTAACTATTATTTACATTTTTTCCTCTTTTTTTTTAAAATTTTATTTATCGAAAATATACTTCCTCCTTTTAATATATAATTACTTTAATTGTTTAAAATCGGCCGGCTATTTTTAAAGACTTGTTCCCAATTTAACGACGGATTTCTTTCACTTCCTAGTTTGATAAAAAGGTGAATTATTAAATAATATTTTTTTTTAAATATGTGTATAACAGCGGTTTAGTCAATATTTAATACTTGCCATCTTTTTATATATTACCTAATTTTAAAACGATAAAAATTAAAAAGATATATATATTTTTCAAAAGCAGTTACTTACGAAATAACAATTTTCCCAGCTTTATCAGTTGCGAGATACAACCTTATCAAACCTTGAGTAATTACAATTCTACCAGTGTCTATCCTTACTTCCGTTATAAGAGATTTCTTGATTTTTGACTGCTTCTTTTCACTGGTGGTGGATGAGGGGGCAGCAGTTACCAGTGAAAGATTTTCAGAAATTGAAGGAAAAGTGGATGTGGCCACTAAAGAATTATTATCCAAATTCGAATTTGTCCCCTCTTCGGATGAAATTTTAAAATTGTCCTTAAACAGCTCAACATTGCAGTCCACGCTGCCATTTTTAGAAGTGTTTTCCTGCTTTTCATTCGAAAAAGAAGTTAGTTTGGGAAGAGAAGAGCTCTTGGACATACTCCCGCAGCGGCACATCGAGACCTCCTTAAAGTTAGGCTTTATATTAGGAATTGTAAAATATTTCATAAGATTACATCAAATAATAGTTACGAATTTTTTTTAAAAAAAACCTTTTCCAGATTATTGTTTAAGACATTACAACAAAAAGCCTGTTCATAACCAACCACCCCCCTGGGTCAGCAATTTGAATAAATAACCTGGGGATAAAAACAACAGTTTTATTTTTACTTGATAATCAACTTTTTTTTATTTAAAATTTAATTAACCGCTTACCCTTGACTAGCTCTTCCTTTGCCTCCACTCAAATAACGTTTCATCTCCTCCACCACCTCTTGGGCCTTAAATAAAATTAAAATAAATTAATAACTTTGTATAATAATAACACAAAAATATATGGTTTTAAAAAAATCAAATAAATAAATTAAATAATTTTCAGCTATGATTATTTTCTTCTACATGTATATAGTGACTTGTGTAGTTCAGTTTATATACACTTGCACACGCACACACAGAAAATAATTTATCATGAGGTAGTAAACAATTCAAATTCTCGCCAGTAATGATAGCATATTAAAGATTTAGTAATGATTCTATTTGGATTTGAAGGTTGAATTTAAAGAGTACCCTCTTTAATCCAGTTTAATAGTTTGGGTATGATTCCTTTGGCTTTGAATACTGAATCTAACAGTAGTTTGTTTAATTTAGTTTATGCACACATGCGTGCACACACATACATACACACACAAAGTTAAATCTTCATAGCAAGCAATTTTAATCCGGCGGTGACAACATATCAATAGTCTAGGTATGATTGCTTTTGGCAGTACCATGCTAAATGTAACTAAACTTTGGCACATATGTATATATAAGCAGACATTTTTATTTATTTATTTAAAAAACATTATAGTCTTTACTCAGACATCCAATTTAGAATGAGCAATTGATCTCCGAGATATCAAGCATCAGCACAGCCAATTCCACCAAACAAAAACAAAAAAATTAAAACATAAAATACAATGTCAACTGATGTTTTTGGTAGCGTCATTCTTTCTACAAGAATTTCATTTACTAATCGGCTATTTCTAAGGATCACAAATTTAATTACGTAGTATATTTTATTATCTCTATACTGGAGTCTACATTCAGTTTTCACTGACAGAATTCAGTTACATCCATCGCTCAAAACAAACTGGTAAAAATTCGAAAATTAAAAAGGCCAAAGAATAAAGTGGTAAAGTTTATATTTAATTGAATTTAATATTATTTACACGTAACTCGATTGTTTTCTCTTTTCTGTATAATTATAATTTTAAACAAATGTTAAAACAATTAAACCAGAAAAGGCATACATCACTTTAAAAATATATTTTATTCATGTTGAGCATGTTTTCAATACCTTAAGTATCATAATTGTAGTTTTGTATTTTTAGACTTGGTTGCATTTTGTTATTATATGTACTTGCTTGTCCTTGGTTATTGTTCAATGCCTCTTTATTTATTTATTTTTATCATCTCTTTTGGCGCACACAATATTCGCTTTGAAGAGATCAAATTCATGGTTTGATTGCAATTCATGTTCTAAAAATATTGATGAGTACTCCTTACTTCTTTTTTCCTTGTTATATAAGTAGTTGCGCTGGGCCAAGTCTTGTGGATGGGTTTGCTCAAAGACTAAAAAAAGCAGATGTGCAGGAAAATATAAGTTTCTGATGGCCTCCTTCTTTAAACAAATTATTGAATAATTCTAAAGATGAACATGAACTGCAATCGTGCTAAGGAGGCATGGACAATAGCCAAGGACAAATACGCTATAAATAAAAGAAGGAACCAGCATCCCTCTATCTAAAAAATGGCCTCTCTGAAATCATTTATGTAAATTTAATTTAACTATGTAAATTTTACAAGTAGCATATAACAATAAAATGCAACGAGACTAAAAACAAAAAGCTCATTTACGTAAATTTATATAAAAAAGAAGAAATTTAACTATGTAAATTTTACAAATAGCATATAACAACAAAATTCAACAAGACTAAAAACAAAAAGCTATGATTGTGAAACTTAAGATATTGCAAGCTTGCTCGGCATTGAATAAAAGATATATTCACAGGGATGTCTACTTTTTCTGGTTTAAATGTTTTAATATTTATTTTAAATCATTATTATTTACATATTTCTAAATGCAGAGATGTTTGAGCTGCTTAATAGTGATAACATTTCAATCTTCTAGTAGTCGCTCTAATGATCAGATACTTAAAAATGTTTTTCATTATAAATATTCTTGCTGCTTTTTCTTCCTTTACATTTTCTATAATTATTGTAAATTATGATTCTAATGATTTTTTTAATAAGAATATAAATAATTTTACAACTTATTAAGCATATAATATTGAGAATATAAACCTATTCACAGAACAAACAAGTCCGCATATGTTACAAGATAATTCACAAGCAAGATTCCCAAAGAAGCACTTAAATGAACTTGCAAATAATCTCTACCTTTTATTATCCCGATTTTGTCCGGTTAAAAGATCTGACCGACTATTCAAATTTATTGTAAATCAACGTATATAATTAATCTTCACAGAAATGTTCCAAAATACCTATTTCAATAATAATTCATTTATATTATCGATAAAATAATTAATAACCAGATTAATCTTATCTAATAATTAATCCAGATCATGAATTGCAACACGAGGAATGAAACCATTATTACAGTTCTGAGAATCTCCATAAAATAAGTTGAATAGTATTAAAAACACATATAGTATTGTAACATATTTATAAAGTTACTTATATAGTAGAGCTGGAGATATTACTAGAAGAGGTAATAACAGATGGACAGCTGAAGTCTTAAACTGGATCCTAAAATATTGTAAAAGAACTTAGATAGAGAATATACATAAGATGGATAGATGAGATAGAGGAGTTTGCTGGTGTGTTACAGGGAAAAGAGATTCAAAATTGGAGAACTGGATTAAACTTGAAACTTTTATCTTGCGTGGATTGATATTTGAAAATGATTATGACAACTAAATATAATACATTTGTCATTAATTCAATATCAGTGAGTGAAATATAATTTCCATGTAATTTCATTTGAACAGTGGTACCTGGTAGTGGCTTAATATTTCACCATCAGAACACACCCTTAATTTCATTTCATAAAATTTGATCTTATAATAGAAATATTAAAAAAGTTCCCACAAAATGAACAATCACTGGAACTATAATTCATCTTTAATTTTCATAAATATATATTTAAAAATTGTTACAATTTGGCAAGTTAGCAATAAGTTTAGCTTGAAAAATAAACTAATGTCTTATCCAAATAAATCACAAAAATTTGAGCATTTGCTTGTATGCTTTGTACGGAAGATTAAAAAATGGTTCACTATATAAAGTATTATTATTCTTTCTTCTTTTTTATCCTTTGTGCATTGATTATTATCATAATTATAATCGATAATATCTTTACTTTCACACTTTTTACAATACAAACATCTTATTTTCTCCAAAAAATTTTATTTCCTTATAATTTCATCTATCCAGCAGCCTTCTTCAGAATAGTAGTGTATTTCATTTCTATGTAGTCCTACATATTTAAATATTTTGTAATTCTGAAGAAGACTGCTGGACTTTCAAAACTGTAAGGAAATAAAATTATTTGGAGAAAATAATATGTTTGGTATTGTAAAAAGCGTAAAAAGAAAGGTAATATTAATTATGACTATATAGGAAAATTATTGTGAGAAAACATTCATAAATAAATTGAATTCCTTTATTGAAAAAGAGGTTTTAAAAACTTGACTATTATTACGTTTAGGTTGTTTTTACACCTCACATTTATATTCATTCCAAATTTCTGTAAATGTTATATGATATGTCATTTGGATTTATGATTGCAAGTTCATCTTTAATGCCAATGAAAATTATAATCTATTTACAAAGAGATGTCTTAGCAACATGAACTGAGTTGAAATGAACAATACCTTATTCATTTCACTGTTAGCCAGATGGTCTTCCACATGACATTAAGATTGTTTTCAGGGTTGTGAGAATAGCTAATAAAATATAGCAGAAAATTATATAAAATAAAAGCACTATCTTTTTAAAAAAGGAATGATAATAGATGACGTTCAAACGGTAGAAAGTTACATTTTCAAAAAATAAATATTATATGTTTGTTAAAAGTGTTTAAATTTCAAAGAAATTAATAAATTATATAAATAATGTTATAGCTATTTCTCTTATCAAAGATTAAAAGAATGTACTGAATAAATTGCAAAACAACTCGATTAAATATATTAATGTTAAAAGAAATAGATTTTGAATAATTAGATTAAAAGTAAGTTGATAAAATTTTAATTAAGCCTGTTTTGAGATATGAATTTCAAAAGCAAGGGGAAAATTCAAGCAATTTAATCATTATGGCGTTTGAAAATTCATGTAACTAAAATAAAATGAGGTCATAAAAGTACTGAAAGTAAGAGATTATCGAGTGTTAAAAACAATAAGTCAATATATATATAGTCAATTTTTCTTGAAACTAATCAGCCAGATTCTTGCTTTATTCATTAGGATGACCAAGTAGAAAAGAAGAAAAACTAAATCTAACCTGGACCCCTTGTGAATCTGACCAAGCTATTTAGAAGGGAATTCTTCTCAAAATGAAAAAAAAAAAAGCTTAAATGTCAGATTTCAAAGACAAGAGATTGATAAAGGACATTATAGTAACTTGAAAAGAAAGGAAGGTCATTGTAAATGGAATCATTTAATGCATACCATCATGGGAGAAATATGAGCCCACAATTAATTGTAGAGAATTCTGGCTGCAAGACTTTATGCAATGTAAATTTAAAAAAAAAAAAAAAACCTGTTTATCGATTTGACTGTTATCCTAACATATTAATCCTTTTAGGTTTTATTTTATAACCTCTAAGCATATATTTAATTCTAACATACTATATTTTATTATGTATGGAGTGTTTATAATAGCATATTATTTAATTGAGTGATTAAAAAAAAAGTGAATGATAAAAGAAAAAGAATAAGAAATCAGCATTTACTGTTGAGCAGCATTTTAAAGCAATGAAAATACAAAATTCACTTCATCTTTTCTTTTATTATTTATATATGATATGAAAAAATTAAAAGACTGAAGTGGAGTTGGGCTGGACATATTGCTAGAAGAGATGATAATAGGTGGACAATTGAAATTTTAAACTGGATTCCAAGAGATTGTAAAAGACCCAGAAAGAGACCACATGTGAGATGGATGGATGAAATAAGAAAGTGTGCAGGGGTGATGTGGAGAAGAGAAGCTAAAGATTGGAAAAGATGGATTGAACTTGGAGAGACCTTCATCCTGCAGTGGATTGATAATGGTTGATGATGACGAAGATATGATTAATTAAAAAAATTTTTTTTTTTCTTTTCGTGTAGAAACTGCCAGCAAATATGTAAAGTTAGTTAGGGATAATTGATATAATATTCATTTTAATCACACAATGGTGTGTCTGTGTAAAATATTTAATGTGAAGTGTCCAAATGTTAAAAGACGAGCAGCAGAATATCACTAGAGTTTTAAGTTAAACTAGACGGCTATTATGAAACTTGGCAGAGTTTATTTGTATGTAAAGTAATCCTCATTTTATTGGTGAGAATTAGATTTTATTTATGCAAAACTTATAATATAAATGCAATTGTTAGATCACTGTTGAATGGTTAAAGTATACTATATCTGTATAGTGAATTTATTTAGTCAGTTCTGTTTTGTAAATTCAAAATTAGATTCAAGTGGAACCAACTCACATAATTAAGTTGAATGATTATAAAATCTGAAATCAATTTCAAAAGAACCATCTCAATAATTGAGTTATTACATAGGAATTTGGACCTAAAATGTCCACTCCCTAGAATTGTCACTGTAAGGAAAGTATATTGATTATAATAATCCCATACTATATATATATGTGTGCATAACTATGCTATGAAGTTAATTATATGAATAAATGTACTGTACTTGCGAGGATCGACCATACATAGAATTATGTCCAGGGTATATTGAAGGCCAGGAATTTACACTATGGCAAATAGTATTTAATTAAAAGATGTTTTAAAATTAAGCACAATTAACTTTTGACACTTAAATAATTACAATCATTTTATATTTATTTCCTAGTGTGAGTGTGAATTAAAGGGGTAGTGAAAAAATGTCTTAGCAATTAAAACTATAATCATAAAGATAATCAAATTATAAATAAAACTTTCATAAATTCTTATGGTCGTCAGTAATATAAGCATGTTGATGATAAAGAACATTATATCTTGGTTGACAATGATGATATTTTGTAAATAAACCAATGTTTTGTTATTTATTTAAATAGTGTGTTAATTTCTTTATATGTAACTCTGTCTAGTTGGCATATTATTTCCATGTCCATTTCATTGGAAGCAGCTTATGTTCTATATGATTTGGCCAGACAATACAAATAGTGGTTGTGCAATGTTACTGCATGTTAAAGAAAATATTTTCACTTCTATTAAAATATATAAATAATGAACATGTGGTCATATAGTTCCTGATGTTCAAAGTCACATGGTGCCCTAATTAATTAAGTCAAATTTAAATATATAAAGTGAACAATTACACATTTATATTTCATTCCAAATTTCTGTAAATATTAAATAAGCCATTTGTGTGTGTGATGGTAAGATAGTTTTTAATGTCAATGAAGATTATTCCCCATTTACTGAGAGATGCCTTGGCAACATGGACAACATCTGAATAGAAAATATCCTGTATACTTGTTGTATTTTGTGAAAGTTTTATACAAGTTTGCACTCCAGAAAAACTAGAATTTATTAGAGAAATTTTTTCAGATCACGAACTGATAACTGATAAAAATTTAATTAACATAATGGTGATCAATAAAATTCCAAGAAATATTTGCTGATTGCAAATATTTCTAGATAAAAGACCTTACATTATATGGAGAGGGTAATTAATTGTAGCAGTTATCAGAAAGCTATAAAAAGAGTACGTAATAAGTATGTCAGGCCATTCGAGTGCAACTCCAGTTGACTTTCCATTAGGAGAAATCTAGTGTCAGTGCTTCAGTTAATGTGCAGTGCTCAATGGAAATGGGTTCGTGGGCAATAGCTGAATAGGCCCACAGATTGGGAGACCGTAGCCTGAGAAAACTGTCCGGATAGCAGCTAAATGACGAGTTGAGTTTCCAGTGGTTTCAAGTGGAATTACAGGTGGACTGTTGCACACGGAAGCTGAAAGGAGCTTAAAGTCGATAGCAGTGCTATACTACGATGTGTTCATGTGCAGCTAAACTGTACTGGGGTCAAAGTGTGCATAAACCGAGCCCATTGTGAACTGTTTTCGTAGCAGCCAGCCTGAAAGTACATTGTGGGAATTGAACATAGTTAGTGTTGTTATAGACAATTCGTTATTCTGATTACTTAAAATATTGTGAGTTTTTTTATGTATATATTCATTTACTGGCCGCCCAACCATACTTGTGGACCTAGCAATACTAATATAAATTGAGAGTTTTATCATATTTTCAATAAAGATTTTGCATCAATATGTTGTGCTAAAGATTTATTCCTAAAGCATTTTGATTTGGGGTTGTTCTCAGAATTCTAAAAAAGGCAAGATCTAGTTCAGAAATATGCCAGACATGATTTTATTTGTATTAAGACAATATGGTTTGCTAGTGTAACCAAATGCTTCCATATTTTTAATAAGTTAATGATTTTTATTGTTATGCTAGGGTTTAATTTGTTTAATAATAATACACTACAAATTTTTATTATTTATCATGAAATTGCAGAGTTTATGATGGATGGATGTATCAGAATGTCTATAAATTTGGAGGATAAACTGAATGTAAATGTAAAGGATTTTCCAGATGATAAGTGTCAAATAGATAATTTTTATTAAAACAAATAGATAAATCAATAGTTATGAAGAATTTCTTAATCATTCTCTCTATCAGAAATTAATTTCTAATATTTTTTGTAATAATTATGTTATCAACATATTCCAAAACCATCACAGTTCTTCCTAGTAAAGGAAAGTTATGCATCTTGATTTAATTCCCTAAGTAAATTGTTTTCTACTAGAAGCTTGATTTCTTCAAACAAATAAATTATTTGTTGACTATTTACTAAGAATATCCAGTATAAATTCTTTTATACAACCTAAAAAAGAAATATGAGAGTCAAACAAGATACATTAACAGTTCAAGTTTAAAATCAATCAATTAATGCTATTCTTATTAACATTTATGACTAGCTTCTGCTAAAACGGATGAAGAAAAATGATGCTTAGTTCTATTCAAAATAATAAACGAAATGAGTATCAATAGGAAACTT
The DNA here is from genome assembly GCA_028023455.1 of Epiperipatus broadwayi. Lineage (NCBI taxonomy): Eukaryota > Metazoa > Onychophora > Udeonychophora > Euonychophora > Peripatidae > Epiperipatus > Epiperipatus broadwayi. The sequence goes on from JAQFVV010006794.1 coordinate 182,152, forward strand.
AAATAAATAGTAAAATCAAAATATGTCATATAAATCTACTATTTAGAATTTTTTTTATTGTCCCTATTCTTTTCCACTTGTGCAAACTTTATAATCAATAGATGCTAGTGTTTAATAAATCCTTACCTACTGCTGTCCTATCCAAATATCTCCAGACTAGTTTCTATCTTATATTTTGTGTTGGTGAGAATCTTTTTGAACTGTTTTGAACGGGGCACTTGAGCTTTTTGGAATTAATACTTTTCCTTTAGCAGCCATTTTTTAAATTTTTATTATATTATAAAGCTCACAGTCCAAATTGGACAAATTTTTTTTTTATAATTTTTTGTCAGTTCAAGCTTATTTTCTTGAATAATTATATAAAATCTGAAACTGGTTCAGTTTCTATACATTATGGTGACCTTAGTCTTTTGTTTTTCTGCTGGTAACACAATAGCAAAACTAAAAGGGAAAAATGGCAGCTACATATAAAAGTGCATTGGGTCCAAAAAAATCCAAATTCACTGTTCAAAAAAATCCAAAAAGGTCCTCACTGATGAAAGATATAAGAAACTAATCTGGGGATATGTGAATACCACTGGATAAAGATTTAATAAATACTACCATCTATAACTATTGATTCCTAAAGTTTATACAAGATGGCAAAAGAATAAAAAGAACAAAAGAATTTACTAACAAACAGCAGTAAGTATAAGTTAAGATCACGTGATGTTTTTGTTGTCATGTGACATCATTAAATCTAGACACAATTCTGATTAGGAATTTTCATTAATTGCAATAGTAAAAGTATTCAGATAAATTGATTCCATATTTATAAAATTCATAGACAAATAAAGAAATTAATTAAAACCGAAGAATAAATTGAGGCGTACTAAAACAAACTTATCTGATAAAAGCCAACAATAAGCACTTTTGATTACAGCATTACTTAAATTCAAAAATCTAAGGATCCAGGTTCGATCAGGCCACCAACACTTGAAGAAGAGAGGAGAAAGTTATGCATATACTAAGCTATATGATATTACTAACAGTCAAATGTATTTGGAATTTTTAAATAAAGTTTAAATATTCCAAATACATTCACCCAAAGGCACACTCAGTACTTATATTAGATGATGGAAATAGTCCAATATATAAATACAACCATACTACCATCACAAACCTTAAGGAAAACATTTCTTTAGCTTATGTGTCAGTATAATAGATATATGCAGTACTTCAATTTAATAAAATAAAATATAATAACAGCAATATCACTTGACCTCTTCTATGCTTCTAAAAGCAGTTATCTTCACATTGCCTTGGAATTATCTGCTGTAAATTTGACTAAACACTGGACACCAGATGGCATTTTATATGTAAAATCCATGTGAATGTATGTTTTTCCATAATGTAGTCATATGTCAAAATCACAACCAATTAAAAAATGTATTATGTTTGTCCGTAACACTATGCGAAGGAAATAATTCCACCATTAATATAATTTTTTTACCAAGCATTTTATACAAATGAAGTAATTCCTTCCACATATTTAAGAGGCTTAATTTGATTATGAGCATTTTATTCAAAGCAAGTAATTCCTCAAACCAAAAAAAAAGTATTAAAGCAACCAATTAAAAAAAACTATTACAAAAATGACGGCCTTTCCATAGGCCATGTACAGTCTTGCCAGATACACTTTTTGCAATAATACTTATACAATACAAATAAAATTTGTTTACATTAACTCTTTAAAAAAATTTGTTAAAGCAATCAATTAAAAAAAATATTATAAAAATGACAGTCTTTATATAAGCTAGATAAAAACTTGTAGTGCTATAAAATCCCAACTCCAGATCACAGATAACTCTAAAATAGAATGAAGCTACTAGGGATAGGAAGATAGGAATTTATTAAGTAATAGCATCTGACATCTGTTGATTACTCAAGCTTACATAAGATGGCAGAACTGGAATAAGAGAAATCGATTTTCTATTTAAATTAAACTTTTTTTTAAATTCTGTCAACATATTCTTTGTCTCAAACTCTATTATATCACATCTATCCACTTGCGTAAAAACTCAAAACAATTTCTCACTATATATGCATTTTGTGAACAACTTCCACTTGCTAGTGAATAGTTGCAATATAATAAAATTTGAAACAAGGGATAAATATTTGTATTTTCACTGATTTTATAATTATCAATTTGTATTTAACTGCATGAGTAAATGATTTTTCTGACCTACTTTTGTTTTGCTTTAAAAAATTTTAAGAGTTTAACCCAATGGTAGAGTTAAGAACATAAGAGCTAAAGGTTCTTGTATCAACCCCTTGAAGAGAAAACCATTCAATTAATATTTATACATTTGTTATTTACATGTTAATATGGTTTATAATTATAAAAGAAACCATGTGAATGCAATAAAACAAAAAAAAAGTTGAGATAAAGTGTAGGAAGTCAAGATAATGTTATTAGTTCAAGCAGCGGAGAAACAAATGAATATATTACAATTGATGATTTAATGAAGTGGTATGGATAGGATGAAACCAAAAGAAACAATCTTATCACAAGAAAAGTTTTGCACTGTCATTTAAATGTGACATGGAAAGAGAACTACCACATATTGCGTTAAAACTGGATGCAATCAAAGTTTTCCGATAAGTAACTTTTAGAAAAGTTTCTTAGTCATTATTAAATTGAAGTTACTATAAGGATCTTCGATGTTTTTAGCATCTACTACTGCAATTAGGTAAAAATTTTACACAAACTCAAATCTAGAAGTGTTATCAGCTCATGGACTTCCCAGGTCTAAAAGATCAAGAACAAGTTAACCATTTAGTAGTTTTAGGCTAAATGAATGCTTTGTGAAAACTATAATTCAGTGTTAACAATTTTTCTTTTTGACTGTTAATTTTGGACTTAAAGAATGATGGTACTGGATTATAACTAGCTATATCAGCAGAAATTTCTCTTATAGTAATATCCACGAAGCCTTCTGTATTTAATTCACTTGCTCTCCCTGTCATTAGGAAATGTTGATTATTTATTTCAAAAAAAGCATGGTTGTGCCACAGTTTTAAAATGTTGTATTAACTTTATTGTAAGTGATACTGACTTTATAAACAAGGCAAAACTCTCCATACAGTAGTGCCACCTGTGATAGTGACTTCTGTTTTTTTAAATAATATAAAATTTCCCATAATGCTTTTATTGAGATTTTATTTGAAAATCAATCTGAAGAGATCAGTATGTCAAAGATAATCAGCTTAGATCTAAGTAATACCACTGTTGTATGACACAGAAAAAAATGTCTTCTAGGTGTTTACTTCCTTCTGGTCTTGTTTACATGCAAAGATTTTGGTATAAATGAAATATAATTTTTTGCTTGTTTATAAAATATTTTGAATTATTTTTAGACATTAATTGGTTGATTATTATTTAAAACAAAAAAAAATAGACATGTAAACTTTTAATTTATTCATTTATCTTTTATTTTTAGAAATAAAAGTTAATAAACTTGACCATAGTATAATGAATAAGAACAATAGCTTCTAGTATGTCATTATCTGTCAGAATCAACATGGTGTTAAAATATTTTCAAGTTATCAGATTTTAAAGCAGAACTAGATATATCTATCATAAATTTATGTTCATTCATTCATATTTTAAAAAAAAAACATTTTGTTCATTTTTTGAAAGTGTTTATTGTTTAATTTAAAAAGCTTTTAAATATGTCAAATGTGATTTTTTAGAATATTATTCCTTTATAAAATTAAATAAAAAAGAAATCAAATTCAACTTATTGAATTTTAGTAAAAAAATAAACATTTTATACAGTAGTGAAGATTGAGTATTTTCAAAAACTCTCACTAGGTAGAACGTGAAACAAATGAAAATATCAAGTAGAAAGGCGAGAGGTTTAGATGTATGGGCAGCAGAAATGGTAATGAATTTAGGGCATAGATCAAAAGCAAAGTTATTATCATGTTTTAATAAGATGGCACAGAAGAAAGTTTTTCCGGGTAATTGGAGTTATACAAGATAAGATTATTATTTAAAGGAAAGGGTAAGGATCATAGAAAGTTAAATAATTATAGATCGATAGTGGTAACATCAGTTTTATATAAAGTTTTCTCATATATGGTGGCTGGGAGAGTTGTAAAATGGATGGAAGAGAATAATGTAGTGGAGAAAATGCAAGGAGGTTTTAGGTCAGAGAGGCATATAGGAGATAGTTTATTTGTAATTGCACAACTCAGGTAGATCATTATATATGAGTTTTATAGATAGAGAGAAGGCATATGATAGAGTAAATCTAGATTATGGGTAAGTTCAGCAAATTTGGGAATGGATGAAGCTTTAGTGGATATTATTAAGAAATTAGGTTAAAAATGGGATGGGACTAAGACAGGGATGCTAGTAAGACAAGGATGCCCTATGTCACCTATTTTGTTTTTGTTGTATTTGAGTGAAATAGAGAAAGCAATAGAAAGACTAGGAAGAGGGATAGAGATATCATTAATGGGTAGCAAGAGCATATATATTTTGTCAGGTCTTTTTTTTTTTTGCGGATATGTTTTTGTATGCAGAAAGAAGACAAGATATGGAAGTTATGCTGAGGACATGTGCAAAGGTGGGTAAAGAGATGGGGATTACATTTAGTGAATAAAAATCAAATATAATGATGATTAATAATGGGGGGAAAGAGAAGATGTAGAATTTTTATTGGGGGATATATATAGTTATTTGGGAATCATCTTAAATAATCAGAAAAATTGCTTGGTTGAATGAGAGAAAAAATTGGTAAATGAAGCAAAGAAAAGAAAGGGTTTTGTAAAGAAATTAACAGTGTTTTCGTATAATAAATATGATGTAGCTAGATTTGTATGGAAGGGAGTTGTAGTAGCAGGGTTAACATATGATAACGATGCGTTATTGTGTTAGTAAAAGGGTATTAGATTACTTAGAGAAAGTACAACGGGAAGTAGGAAGACATGCATTAGATGCAGAGGTATAGACAGCAAAGGAGGCAATTCAAGGAGAAATGGGATGGTCAAGTTTTTATATGAGAGATGCAAAAAGTAAAATGAAAAGTTTGTTAGGTTGCAGTTTATGGATAATAAAAGAATAGCCAAAATAGTATTTAACTGAGTTATGAGTAAAAGGCAGGCAACAAGATGGGTGAGAAAGGTAATGTAGTATGCAAAGGATTTGGATAAAGAATTTATATCAGTGTACTTTTATAAAAGGTGGGATGATTGTGTTAGGAGGATTGTTGAGTGTTATAGTGGTAAGGAATGGGATAAAAGAATAGATGCATTAATAAAGAATAGGGAGTTGGAAAGATGGAGAACTAGTATGGAGAGTAAAAAGAGTTTAAATATATATAGAAGTAAACGGAACATTGGGTGCAAGTTAATTTATGATAATAGTAAGGAAAGTAACTTATTGTTTAAGGCTCGAACGAGATCTTTAGCAACAAGAGAATATACATGTAAATGGAAAAATATGGGTGATTTAGTCTGCAAATTGTGTAAGGAAGATATGGAAAATATTAGGCATCTATTGATTGAATGTAAATTCTTGAAAGCAGAAAGGGTACAAATAATGAAGTTATGGGAGAATAAATATGAACAAAGTAATTATACAGAAAGTGGGTTATTGGTTTTTATGCTGGGTTTGGGAAAAAATACAGGGGATTTAGATATAAAGGCCATAGAGTTGACAAAGATTATGTTGTGGAAATGGGATGGAGCAGATAATGGGAAAGCTTAGGGTGGGGATGGAAGAGGAAGGTGAAGTGGCTAACAGGTTTCTTTGGGCATAGTTGCTGAGAGATTCCTAACTCCGTTTAAGGAGAAGTCACATCACATCACATCACACTATTAACCAGTTAAGAATCAAGCTTCTCTACTAGATTTTGTAAGATTTTCTTTTTCGATTATCTTTCTCCACTTTTTTTTTTGTTTTAATAATCAAACATTGTTTACCAACACTTACTTTCTTCCTCAGTAAAAAATTGCATTCAGCATATCTGAGTGGCAGATCCTTTGGTACCTTTTATTATATATTTGTTAATATAAGGGAGAAGACAAGACAGATTCTAATAATGTTTTTCAAAATGTCTAGCATATTAATTCCAAGATGTTCAAAACTTCTTTTACTATTATTGCATAGCTCATATTAAATCTTTTAATAAACACACAGACACACACATTCTCGTAAACATTTTCCAGGATGTTTTATTTAATTACTTGTGGCAGTTTTTTGATTGCCAAGCAGTATTCTCCAGATTTAAAAAAAACAACTATATTTCATTATACATAAAATTATTGTATGCTTTTTTAGATCTGAATAAGAATGCTCGGCAGTCAAAACTAGCATGAAAAATTTAAAGCATTATGGGAGGTGCATTATCAGGTATCTAGTTTTTATAAAGGATACTCGTTTTCTTTCTACAAACTCCATTTTTGGGCCAAATAGATTTTAACTATGATTATGTAGGTGGTAAACTTAACTTATATTAATGGAAAAAAGATAAAATATTAGAAATTATTGGATAGCCACAGCACATTCTTCCAATCACCAAACAGGCAGTAGCTGAATAGCTCTTAAATATGACAAATGTTTAAATCTTGCACATCCACTGATAAAAATAAAATAAAATTCAAAATGATTGAAATAAATGTGCGTCAATATAATGCAGAGCAATGTCTGCCTCTGCCTCCAATTAATCAGTGCCATGGGCATTTGCTTGCTTACTTATTCTATTACTACAACTGTCAACATTATCACAGTGTAAGAATCATCTCTGTGCCACATCTTTCTGAAAAAATGGTTTTCCTTGTGTGGCATTCCTGTTGCTTGATCATTCATTTTACAAGTTGAAATTCTGTTTTATTCTGTAGTCAAAACAAAAAAGAATATATACTGTATCATAAGAAATCAATGATACCAATAATATTATGATGAATGACAAGTCTTATGTAATGTTTTTTGGAATTATTCATCAGTTATTTAATCTTTTTCATATTTTGTAATGATTTGTACTATATAAGCTATTGAGCTTAGATTGAAAATATTGTGTTTTCAAATTTTATTCTCATAGTTTTGTAGTTAAATAGAGATAAAAGGTGGCTTCTGGAGGATTGCATTAGATTCTAAGATCTAGGTGCAGTGCTCTCAGATCCAAAGCTCCTCACTGATGAAGGCCACAAGCCAGAAACTAGTCTGGGAATATTGGATGAGTCAGCACTAGATAGGGATGTTATGCACAAGCCTTATGGCATCCATTGATTACTCTGGTTGGCACTGAGTGGCACTACTGTATGGTGTTTTGCAGGTTTTTATAACTTCAAGACTTAGTTAAAATAATTTTAAGACAATTCAGAGTTGGGGGAGAAAATCTGTCTTATAAAATATACCTGACAAATGAAGTAATCCATAGGTGACATTTTGCAGTTACTTCATTTCTTCAGCCTCGGAATCCACACTATTTCAGGAATTACCTCACATGTGTTATCTTGCTACCACCTTATTTAAAAACCAAAATTTCATCTTAAGATGAATTATAGTTTCCAGTGTGAAATAACAGACTTATTAAGCAAAATGCAAGATAGCTTGGGAAGTTTGTCATCTATCTTCATAGTATGCCATATTTTATTCTAATATAATATTAATAACATCTATAGTCTTTATTACTTTATACAATGCTTTTTTACAATCCACTATTGACAGTTTCGATTGCTCCAGCAATCTTCTTCAGAACTTCTAATTATATTTCCAAATAAAATTATTTTAATATATATTTTTTTCATCTTATTGATCACATTGACTTGTTCTGCAAATAAAGTAATCCATGGTTGCAATATCTTGCAGACACACCAAGTTTCAGCCTAGGGATCCACATTACTTCAGGAATAAATATGCATTTCTGTATTATCTTGCAACAGTCTTATTTAGAAACCAGAATTTCATCTTAAAATAAAGAATTTTCTTTATGAAGACAAATGGCTCGACATGAGGATGCATATACTTTCTGAGATGATGTAGAAAGGTTTTTAATCTATATATTCCTAGCAATAATACCAAATGCTACTTTTATTTTACTATATATTTTTCCATCCTACACTGATTAGATATAAATACTATATAATCCTAGAATAATGGCAATAATAAATCTGTTGTTGTAAGTAATGCATCCTAAGAAGCAGTTTACTAAACCCAATAGCTACTAGATACTATTAACAACTATAATACTTCAATTAATGTACATTTCATGCCAAGATAGCTTTAGATTATATGCTAAACACTAGCCCTGTATCTTGTTGCTAATGCTTTGATGATAACGTGCAATATTTATTTTATCTTTATATAAGCGAGCATCCCAGAATTTAATAATATATAATCTATATAATTATAATAATTGGTATTTTAAAATATGAATTTTTTCGGTATTATAACTGAATATCTTTAGTTATGAAGAAAGATCTGCAGTTAAATATTAATCTATATATCACCCCACCCCCCTTCCCCATCTACATACATTCAACCTAAACAGATAACTTAATATAAATAACTTTTGCCATAACTCCCGCCCTCTATAAATTTATTCAGGTAAAAAAAAAAGCTGACCTTATTTCTCCACTGACTAGTAATATTCCAGTCATAGCTACAAGCTATTCTTATCCAACACGATATATCGATTATGATCCTTATAAGTCCACCTTTTCAGTAGTTTAATATTTTGATCTACATATCAAATACCAATAGCGATGCATTAATAAAAAATAAATATGAAAAAAAAAACAAGTTTACTCCTACAGTCAAACCCGCAATTTTAATCTTAAAATAAGGCTATTTTTGTTGCTATAACGACTAAGATACAGCTTGTACGTTTGATTGGTTATCGTTTAAACAAAAGCTTCTATAGAAATTTATCGATGGATGTAAGTATTTTAATTAGTTATTTATTGCTAATCTTTTAACGCTAACAAGATGAAAGAAAATATTTATACAAAACAGAAACTATATTAAAAATAAAAAAAAATCAATAAAGCTTTGCTAGTAGTTACAATATATATTTGCGGTTCTGTTTATTAAAAAGCATGCGAGTATGTATGCGCACAACGCGTGTTTTTCGAGTCACATTATCCCGCACATATATTATCTATCGATTCGTTTTACATAGACATATTAGTTTTAAAATATAAATTTTTATATAAAAGCTTTAATAACGCATAATATTTAAATATATGTGAGGTAAATTCTCTTGGAAAATAGATGAAACTAATTAAGTATTTGGGAACCATGGTCAAGTGATTTGTTATCGGTGATACTTTGCTAAAGCTTACGACATTCTTACAATTTTAACATCGTAATAATTACACACACATTCCAAATTTAATGATATCTATATATCATTAAGTGAAACATGAACTGAGAATTTGATATTATTATATCTGTTACTCTCACTGTTATTTAACACATGGAATGAGAAAAACCGGTAGCAGTAACTTTATCAAAGGCCTTTATCGATTTTGGGAGTTTACACTTCAGAATCTTGACTCTCTTCCACTGCATTAACCACGCTGGGCACATATGTATTTTAATAGATAAGGTTCGATTTAAATGGAAAAGAATGATACCTTGGGGGAGATTCAGAATTGATTTCATTCAGGGACAGGAATAAGAGTAATTTATTATATCTCAATTGGAATGACATATATATAAATAATATATTTTGCAAGCTCATCTGTATATGATTTTGATAATGGATATATTGACATATCAGCTTTATCACAATATTGATTTCTCTAATATCAGGATCCTATTCAGATGTGACACACTCCACCAATGTAAGATCAGAGAAGCGATAACGAAGAGATCAAATTGTATCAATAAATGTTATGGTGCAAACTTCCTATTTGGAAGATTTTTTTTAAAAAAAAAACGTATTCCTCTGAAGATTTTCGGACTTCTTTTTTCAATTTTATATCTCTGGGTTTTTTTTCCATTGGTAGAACTTTAACATGAACAAGCATAAGAAATGGTGATCATATGATGTTTGCAGCTTCTCTATACAACATCTTTTTAAAATAGAAAATAAAATATAAATTCATATAACATCACAATACTAGCCAAAACAACAAAATTTTACCAAAATTCTTCCATATGTTGTATGTTCAGTTGAACTGTACTTGAGAACGGTCTATTTGTTGTTAATAGACGAAACCATGGTTGTGCAAGTATTTTTTGTAAAATTTTGTTGTTTTGGCTAGAAATTGTGTTGTTTTGCCTAGTAGTGTAATATTATATGAATTTTTATTTTATTTTTAATTGCTAGTTTAGGCAGTGTTTAATTTTAACAACTTTATAATATTCTATTCATCACCAACTTGATGACTTGTGTAAATAGGCTGAAAGGTTATCAGTATATTCATCATCAAAATCATACAAAGATGAATGAACAAAATATATTCTTTATATCTGTAACCCGTAAAAATCTTTGTATTAATATATATATTTTTTTATATTTTTAAAATATAAAAAAGGCTTATGATAGCTTTGATATAAATAGATTGTAAAAAAAAAAGTCTTGAAAATATAGAAATGGATTTAGGATTATTAAGAATGACTAAAAGACTTTATAAGAATAATTTTATAAATATCAATTGGGAAATGTAGAATAAGGGGAAGTAAAATGTGAAATTTGATTGAAGCAGGGTTATCCTTTATTATTTATTTAGTTTCTAAGAAAATTAGAGATTGAAAGATCAGATAATATGGATACTGAGTTCTATACTTGCAGCCAAGAAGAATATATAATGTGGTAAACAATGAGGATTGCCAATTCCTCAACAAGCTTTGTGATAAATGCTTAGCCAGAGCCAGCATTTAAAATATCACTGTCAGGAACCCCTCAAACCCCTGACCATGGTTTCATGCTTTGGCACTCCTCAGAGAGGTACCAGGGTAGATCCTGGTACCTCTCTGAGGAGTGCCAAAGCATGAAACTATGGTCAGGGGTTTGGAGGGGGGGGTCCTGACAGAGATATTTTAAATGCTGGCTCTGGCCAAGCATTTATCACAAAGCTTGTTGAGGAATTGGCAATTCTCATTGCTTATAACTTACAAGCTTAAGAGAATAGGGTCATGTGATCTATGACTCTTATTTTGACTATAATGTGATAGTTCTTTTTTAATATAATATTGCAATTTTTGCAAATAGTTAAGACATGAAGGTGTTTTACAGAATGAAAATTAAATTTAATAAAGAAAAATCTTAATATCTAATGGGAAGTGTAAAATGGAATGATAAAAAAATGGCAGAAAAATGTATTGAAGAAATGGAGGAATAGAGGTATTTAAATATCATGTTAAATAGGAAAAAAAATTGTAGATAATAAGCATTGACAAATTTTTTATTTTTTTTAACTCTGTCATTTCTCATACATTAAATATAAAATATATAGAGAATTATTTAGAAAAGAGTGATGGTATCTGCTTTAATATTTGGAAATAGGTTTTATATTGGTCAGTGAAGTCAGAAAATTTTAGATAGAATAGAGAAAATAGATAGATAAAAGCATTGGGTGAAAAATAGATGAGTAAATTAATGTTTAACTTAATTGTGTTAAGAAGACAATAAACGTGTGCAGCAAGAAAGATTTTACAATATATACAATAAATTGATAAACAATTTATTTCTGTATTATATACGAAATGGAATAAATCTGTAGGGAAGGTATTGAGGCTCAGAATTATGAGGGATGGGAAAAGAGGACAGATAGGTCGTTAAACAAAATTAGAATTGTGAATAATGAATAAAAATCATATTTAATATGAAAGGATGGATGATAACACTAAAAGGAAGTTCAAGGGCAGGAGCTTCAGGTACTAGAAAAAGAAGGCAAAAAATGGAATAAGAATTTGATTTATAAACTCAATCCAACACTCACAAGACTAAAGGTTCCCAAAAGCACTCAGCCTGATAATTCTCTTAACATTGAGCTTCACTTGCTTGAGTAACGTGCAATTTGTAACTTATTGCTCAAAGGTGAAGTAGAAACAAGGATTTTATTTTAAATGTACTTTATACAGAGATAAAGGAGAGAGTATTGAATAGTTATTTTTAGAATGTATGATGTTGAAACAGGATCACGATAAATTGTGCAGAGAGTGGAAGAAATGTAGATACAGGTTTTATGATTTCTTGTTTAGATCTTCACAACAAAATTGGGGAATATGACCATAGGATAAAGAAATAAATGAAGCAGCTTTTCTTAAAATAAGTTGTACAAGAAAAAGATAGATGAACCAGGAATGGAAAAATTATTGGGTAATAACGAATAAGAAATAGATGAGTTTATTGTGGTCATTTTACATTGCATAATTTTGCATGATTATATTAAGAAGAGACAAAATGTTCACTGTATTCTAGATAATATCATGTAAATGGACTCAAGGAATTTCTATTTGGACACATCAACAGAATGTTTGATGCTCATAGATGATACTGAAATCATTTTTGAATAAGACATGAAACACTATAGTATTTCTTCATTCCACTGTTATTAAAAAACTTATTCAGTAATATGAATCTGAGAAAAATTTTAATGATGAAGGTTATCGAGAAAACTATCACGGTTTGACGTATATTTAAGAAATGCTCATAAGTAACAAAAACGCTAATTAGAAGAAGATTCTCTTGGCTTTATATATGTGTTGGTATAAAAAAAAAAGGATCAATAAAGCATGATACAGGATGCATTTAGGAATGCTTAGGCGATGTTTGCTTGTGATGATGGTCAATTGCTACAGTGTTGAAAAGATATATCACAAATTAGCATCTTTTATTATATCTCTTCAACAAACTCTGATTTCTTATGAAGCACCTCAAGAATGACCACTTCATCAAATGACCTCACTGATCTTATGATACAGATCAGCAAGATTTGGCTATAAGCTGGATTATGGTATGAAATGGATTGTTACAATGATTCACAGTGACAATGAAAAAATCTGTATATATTTAACATATTTTAATAATGACTGAATTATGTGTCTTAGTTTTCATAGTTTCATTATCAATAAATTAATATAAATTTTTAAGATCTTATTTCTATCCCACTAGGTTTTATAGAGGATGCTTTGGTTCTCTGAATAATATAGATTTGGCTGCATTTTACCATTAACGTTTATATCAAATGTGTGCTTCTTCTATAACTAAGTTAAATTCAATGTTATTCTTTCTCCAAATATCTATTAGCTAAGCTATTACTAGTGGATCCACTTTAAACAATTATAAATCAACTTGATGTTTCTTTATTAATAGTTTATTCTTTACCTTCTTCATCGTCATTTTCAATTACTTTGATTCTCCCCAAATTTAATCCACCTTTAGTTTCGCTTATCTAGATTCAAACTATTTATCTGACAAGTGATTTCTTTCTAAGTCTTTTACAATATCTTAGGATTCAATTTAAAACTTCACCTGCATAATCTATTATCATTTCTTCTAATAAACATGGCCATCCGTCTATTTTAGTCTTAATTATTTTAATGATATTTGCTTCTTTTCTTACTCGTGTATTTTATTTTTGATCTTTTCTTGTTACTCCTAACATACATGTCTCCATAGTTTATTGAGTGAGTCGAAAACTCTGTAATACTTTTCTGTTAAGTATTCAAGTCTCAGATTTATAAGTAAGAATTGGGGGAAAGGATGTATTAAAAACATTGATTTTTAAGCACATAAGTATTTCTACCAAATGAACTATATCCAAGTTTAATTCTATTATTAATTTCATCCATTTGATATGGGTAATTTTTTTCTGATTTCTGGAGAAATTCATTGAACATCACTTTAATCCTTTCAAAGATTTATCTTTAGTCCTACTTTCTGATACTTTCATCTGATAACTCTTGCAGCATATCCTGAAGCTCTGACGCATTATTAGCAAAACCACTCATATGATCTGCAAAATCTAGATGACTTAAAAAATAATTTCCATTTATTTTTATGTTCCCATTTTAATTCACCAAATACTTCTTGTAAAATTACTATAAAACGTTTTGGAGATATGGATTCACCCTGTTGTACAGCCTTCTCAATGTTGATCTTAGTTTTATCATGTACTCTAATCATTGCTGTTGTATTTTGACAAATATTCTTCAATGTATGACAATATTACAGGTCTATAACTTGATGATTCAATGCTTTAATCACTGTGGAAATGTTTATAGAATCAAATACTTTTTCATTGCAACTCATATTCAATGATCTTTTTTATAACTTTTCTCAAAACTTGGATGTGATCCATGTTGCTAAAATCACTTTTAAGATCAGATTTTTTTTTTTTTTTGGCTGATTTGAATCCCAAAATTTCTGTAAATGTGCTCTTAAAAAAAGTGAGAAATCAGTGGGACGTTCATAGATAAACATTTTTACTGACTGCCATCTTTGACAGAAATCAATATCCATGAATCTAAAGGTTCCAAAAAGGATGAGATTAGTATTATTCAAAATGTTGTGCTGTATACTAGTGCTGTTACTATCAGTTGAATGTAATTGAAAAATTTAAATAAAGTTTACATTTTTCTAAGACATCTAACAATTAATTGTAGATTATGGAAATAGTATAATATATACTTGCAATTAAGACCCTATCTTCACAAACATTCAGACAAACAATAATATAATGCTTAATTTATAAAATTTAACCACTTAATTTCATTTTACTGAAGTTATCTATTCGTGAGTGATGAAAAACGTTTTTATTTTGTATACTTTAAAAATCAAATCTACAATTATTTCCACTGTGAACAATTTAAATGTTGAGTCTCTTTTGAAAGAGTGAGGAAGATAAGATGTTTAATAAAAAAGTTAAAATAAAATGGTTGCTAGATTTTAGAACTTTCCTTTCCTAACAGTAAACAAAAGTTATTCAGTTCAAACAGATTAAAATAAAATTAAGATTTTAGTATTGGATTCCAAAATGAATAAAATTTCTACATGCATTAGGAAAAAGAATTTTAAAATAATGTTAAAGGATACCATTTTTCATATTTAAATAATTAAGTCCTATTTAGATTATTTGCTAATGATATTCAACTTATCATATTAATGGATACCATAATACAAAGAAAACCAAAATATTTTCAAACTGTTTGATATAATTGTCTATTAAGTTAGCCATCAAAATAAACATTTAACTTACTCAATTCTGTGTTAACTTATATTTTATTTTTATTATTTTTTAAAAATATGTGAATTTAAATAAATCAGAAAATAATAGCCAGTATTCTAAAACATGTTTCAACTTTTCAAGGCAAACCTGTATTCCATGGTAGTGTTCGTGATGAATTAATTTAATTTATTGCTAATGTTGTTTGTTATGAATATTTTATTTATTTTAATATCACTCATATTTATATATATTGAAACATGATGTATGATAATACTTGAATATATATTCTAAAGTTTATTCTTTATAATTCATTAAAACAAAATATACGAAAACATTGTAAGTATTTAATCCTCGTTTTACTTATATCTAAATTAAAACAGGCAAAACTCTCTATAAGTATTGCCACTCAGTGCAAGCCCGAGTAATCAATGGATGCCAAAAGACTTGTGCATAAAATCCCCATCTAGTGCCAACCCATTCAATATTCCCAGACTAGTTTCTGGTTTGCGACCTTCGTCAGTGAGGAGCCTTGGATCTGAGAGCACTGCACCTAGATCTTAGGATCTAATGCAACCTTCCAACAGTCACTTTTTATCTCTACTTAACTACAAAACTATGAGTCCTTAATTGAAAACATAATATTTTCAATTCAAGCTTATATAGTCATATAGGTCTGAACTCAGTTCAATACCCATACATTTTGGTATAACAGTTATGAGCATGCATAAGAAATGGTGATCATGTGATGTCTATTGGCTTAAAACCAATCCTGCCTAATAGGATAGTGGTGGCTATGGTTATTAAAGAACCAAAGACACAAAATGTATGGGTACTGAACTGACTTCAGACCTATATGACTATATAAGCTAATGAGCTTGAATTGAAAATATTATAGTGTTTTCAATTTAAGACTCATAAGTTTTGTAGTTAAGTAGAGATAAAAGGTGGCAGTGGCTGCTGGAGGGTT
Organism: Epiperipatus broadwayi; assembly: GCA_028023455.1. Classification (NCBI taxonomy): domain Eukaryota; kingdom Metazoa; phylum Onychophora; class Udeonychophora; order Euonychophora; family Peripatidae; genus Epiperipatus; species Epiperipatus broadwayi. The sequence continues at coordinate 198,293 of JAQFVV010006794.1, forward strand.
GCATTAGATCCTAAGATCTAGATACAGTGGTCTCAGATCCAAGACTCCTTACTGTTGAAGGCTGCAAGCCAGAAACTAGTCTGGGGATATTGTATGAGTAGACAGTAATGAGGATTTTATGCACAAGCCTGCTGGCATCCATTGATTACTCTGGCTTGCACCAAGTAGCAATACTTATAGAAAGTCTTGCCTTTTAATGACAGTTATGAGTAAGCATAAGAAATGATGATCATGTGATGTTTATTGGCTTATATCTAAATTAAAGAATTATGTAGGGATATATTAAATACATTTTGTTTTAGTGTAACTTTAACAAATTTAGCATGAAAAGATTAAAAGCAAGCTCTTATTGAATATAAATAAATATTAAATACATTGGATGTTAGGCTCAGGCTATCGGCAGGCTCCTTAAGTGGCAAACAATGGAATAGCCTTTAGATATGAAGGTCAATTGTGAATAACAAATAAACAATGCCTGAATAGTTCTTGCTGCCTTAGGATAGGAAATTGATTCATCAAAGGCTAGATACTCTTTCTGATACAAATGGTCTTTTCTGTCTTCCCTTTTCCTTCTTTAGCCACTTAAGTTATTGTAAGGCCCAGTTGTCATGAGCTTTTCATGCCGATGTCCAATGGCATATACCAACTGTGATATTTCTCATTCCAAATTCCTTTTTTAATATTTTTTTATCCCAAGCCCTAAAGAATTATGACAGCAATAATGGGGACAGGTTTAGTAGGCTGGTAAGTCCCAGTTGTGTGGTTTTTGTTGAGGCGGGAGATTTGGCTGGCAAGATTTATGCTTAGCCAGCCCTGTTTAGGAATGCTTCTGCCTAACTGCCTATTGTGGAATTGGAAGGATCTAGAAAATACAGTCTAAAAATGGCCTGTTATACAGTCTAGTTATGTTGTTAGTGGTAGCAATTACAGAAATAGTAATATGTGCCATCTTTATTTGATACAAACTCTTCAACACCAAGAGAACTGCACTGGTGGCTAAGAGTCGGTAAAGAAGTATGATCAATAATGCTGCTCTTAGTGAATATTGTCACCCAGAGAAAGAAAGTTTAATAGTACAATAATACAGATGTTAAAATAGGCAAAACTCACCATACATATTGCCACACACAGCAAGCTAGAGTAATCAATGGATGCCAGAAAGCTTGCTGTGTGTGGCAATACGTATGGTGAGTTTGCCTGTTTAACAACAGTTATACACAAGCATAAGAAGTGGTGGTCATGTGAATAATACAGATGGATGGATACAAGTTTCTTTGGAAAGGCAGATCACTCAGGAAAGGAAAATGCAGAATGTTAGATCACTTATTGCTTGAATTCTTCATTTATATTAATGAAAGGCTAATAGTATTGAAAACTCACTTTGCATAATGGGATTTGTGCTCAATATATTAATGCCTCTGCTCCAACCTTTACATTTAGAGAAGAAAAGCCTTTGTTCTTTGTTGGAAAATATTATTATAGTAATACCACTAATGATCAAAATTGTCTCCTTGGAGATTTTAATGCATGCATTGATACGGGTAACGACCAAGTCATTATTTGTAAATTCAAATGCTTTATTATTATTGAATTTATGCACAACACATGGGTTGACTATCACAAATATTTTGTTTAGTCAAAAAAAAAAACATTGTGTCCACACACAAAACAACATTTAGTAGATTACATTAAAGTTAAGAGTCAGAATACAAGAGCATTACACCAGCACTTACAAGCTCAGATGATTGGCCAGATGATAGATTAGTACTTTCCAAGATTAAAATGATAGTTGCATTAAAAAAAAAAGATATTCCAATCATATTCAAATGAAATGTGACGATCTTTCATTAGAAGAATCTACTAAATATTCTAAATTTCAATGGCTATTTAATAATGATATTACTAAATTTTGATCTTCAAAACTGTCATATTACTGAAGCGTGGAATTCTCTTAAAGAGCATATTATGAATGCAAGAAAATCTATTCTTAGGTTCACTACAAAGAAGAATCAAAACTGATTTTCTGACAATGATCTTATTATTACTGATTTAATTAAAAGGAAGAGGGGCATTTTCTGCTTGGGAGAACGTAGAACTTCAACAACTGAGCAGAAAGTTGGTTGATAGAGTAGGTTTTGGTGATTGCACAATTAAGTCTTCCTTCGAGTTCGTTAGAAAAATTAAGAATACATTAATAGACCAAGATTTTGAAATTGCAGCCATGGACATGACAGAATTATACAGATCTATTAACAGGAAGTGGTTGATCAACATCGTTCATAAAAGAATTAATCACTGTCCAAATGAGTTCATGAACTTTATATTGGCTTTTCTTAATTGGTTAAACAATAACATTTTTACAACTTTTGAGGGTGGATGGTATATGAAAGATGGTTGGCCGATGGGTCTTCCCTTAAGTGGGGTAATTTCTAGCATATTTTTAAACTTTCTTTGAAAAGCAAGTCACTTCTAAATACCTCTCTAACACTTCAGGATTAATATACTTGCATTATGTGGATGATGTGTTCATTGCAGCTCCAAAAGATGTAATCATGATCACTAAAAATGAATTACAGTTGCAAACTAAATTAATCATAAACACCACTTGGGAGAACGAATGGCAGAAACTAAAATATTTGGATTTGTTTGTCCATAGAGAAGGCAGAGCTCTGCATTATTGCATGATTGTTAAGCCTCTTGAGATCAGAGGTTTCACCCACCTGAACTCCAATTCATCCACATCATATAAATTCGCAGGTTTAAATGCATTTTATTTAAGAATCAAAATTTGTGTAAATTTGAGGCTAATAGGAAGACTAATATTGTTGGCTATATAAAGGATTTATTAAGCGTCAGCTTCAGCTACAGATTAATTACTAAGAAAATAGATCAATTTTATAAAAAATCAATAACTAACTATATAATTAAAGATAAACCTCAAATCATTCTCCCTTACACCCCCAAAGTATCACAAGTTTATAAAGACTTTAGCTAATGAATTTAAAGATGGCTTCCGCACTCCCCCTAATATTAACAGACTTAATAATAATGCAAAAGACAGAATGATCCATTCCAAACCCCAGGTCATATACAGCATTTCATGCCCTCGGGCTGGATGCAGTGCCTCATACTACGGGAAAACCAAGGCCACTGTCCATAATAGAGCTGCTCAGCACATGTATATGTACAGAAGAGCAAAAAAGAATAATGAATATTTTTCGAACATGAGAAGCAGGCCGGTCATGTGTTCGAACCCTGCAACCCCAAAATAGTGTGCTCTGAAGCCAACGATTGTAAAAGAAAGATCAACGAGGCGTATTTTATCATCAATGATAATGCAATCAATATACATGGCACGTGTTTTGCTATTTCAAAAAAATGGACAAATTAGTTTACATACACATTTGCATACATTATTATTTAGTATATTATAGCAATGGTTTATAATATATTTTGGCCATGAATATGAGGGGAAAACCTCGAAAGTACTAGGCCTAGATTAATTTAATTTAATTGTTTTTGTTACTACTGACAGCTTTTTCTTCAGCGTGTTAAAGCGCTTATATATACTATTGAGCAGAAGGTTAAAAAACGATTGGTAAATTAAAACTGGAAAGAAGATAAACATTTGTTGATCATGGTTACTCTTAAGTCTTTTTTTGATGCATTGAAAGCAACATATGGACCTGAGAAACAATATCACAGTCCTATTAAATCCACAAATGGCATTCTCTTATATAATGACAATGATATTTTTAACAGGTGGAAGGAGTATTTTATTCATCTTTTAAATAATGATACAAAAACTGAGATTTAGACAGAGACATTCAGCTGAAGCTCAGAAATGATGGATTGAACTTGGACAGACCATCCTGCAGTGAATTGATAATAGTTAAAAATGATGAAGATGATTCAGCTTAGTGAAAACAAAACAGTTCTTTATAATTTAAAAAACAAAAACACTGCAGGTCCCGATGAAATATCCAGAGAAGTTTTTAAATATAATAGTGATATGTTAGCTTTAAAAATAGGACCAATAAAGTTGTGCCGTCCAATCTTAAAGATGCTTTCATTGTTCCAATAATTAAAAATAGGAAATAGACAAGATAAGTATAATTATCATGGAATATCATTATTATCTACTACAGCAAAAGTACTTTCAGGAATTTTGTTGAATAAATTGTTTCCAGTTATAAATGAATGGTTAACAGAGACTCAATGTGGTTTTAGGGAATTAAGCATTATGGACATGAACAAAGGAGTGATTTATATATTGTTTTTATTGATTTGGTTAAGACATTCAATTCGGTTAGTAGATCAGCTCTATGGCATTGTTTGACCCTAACTGACTGTCCATCAAAATTTATTCATATTATGCAGCTCTTACATGATGGAATGAGAGAAAGTGTTATTACTGTAGGTGGACAATCTCAGACAGTTCAAATAAAAACTGGTATTAAACAAGGATGTGTATTTGCTCCAATATTGTTTTCAATTTTTTATGATAGCTGTTTTTGGAATTGTTTATAGACAGTTTAATCAAGCAGGAATCAAGATATAATACAGATTTGGATGGTAAAATTTTTAATTTGAATCAATTAAGAGCAAAACAAGAACTTCTTGGAATCTGAATTTGCAGAATGTTGATGACTGCCCATCTTTGCCCAAACAAAAGACGATTTATAGAACTTCTTAATGTTTTGAATACAACATATAAAGATTTTGATTTATTAATTAATATTCATAAAACTCAAATTCTTTATCAACCAGTGAATAAAGAAAAATCCTCAGTTTGGACATGTAAATCAGTTTAAACATGTCCGTAGATTTATAAATAGAAAGGCGGACTTAGATGTTGAGGTCAAACACAGACTCCAATGTGTTGCTTCTGCTTTTAACAAGTTAAAGAATATTTCACTACTGTAACTAAGTTAGCTGCATATACTGCTGTTATTTTATCAATTCTATTGTCTGGAAGTGAAACATGGACATAGTGAGGCATTAGAAAAGTTTCATTTAAGGATGCTCCATAAAATTTTAAAAAACTATGGCAAGATTGTAAAATAAATCAATATGTTCTTTGCTTGCTGGATGTGAAACTATCGAGTCCACTATTGTAAAATCACATCTTCATTGGATTGGAAATGCAAAACAAATGAACAATGGATAACTTCGTAAATGGGTGATTTACGGTAAACTTGAACATGGGTTTCGTAGGAGAGGTAAGACTCCATCTACGTTGTAAGGATTATCTTAAACATCTAAAGAAATGCCATATTAATAGAGATATATGGCAGAGAATAGAATATATTAAAGAGCTACAAAGAGACATGATTTATTGAAGTATTTCAGAAGGAAAAATTTTCTGCTGAAGAAAATTTAAGTACGCAGCAAAATGGTTCAGTATGTTCTATACATACATACATATATTTGTGGTTCACAGTTTGTATAATCATTGCAAAATCTTTTCTAGAGTCATCCCCCCTCCTCTTTTTTTAATTTCCATTTTTCTTTATTTTTGGAGTTGGAATGGCCATACTTGTTTATGAATGGCTGTTTATTATTATTTACTAGCCGTACCTGGCAACGCGTTTTGTGGCTGGTTAAATGAAAAAGAAAGAAAAGAGAAAGTGCACATTTCTAATATGTTTAATTTCACAATCCTTGTGGTTATACAATATTTTTTGTTGTTCCAATGTCTGTGCAGATGTAGACATTTGTGTGGTTTGCCGACTTTGGAACGTGCAACATATAATTGTCCATGTGAAAAGCAATCCATGTCTAGATCTAAACCGCACAATTCTAAAGATTGGCCCTGAGCTTTGTTGATGGTGATTGCAAATGCCAATCGAATTGGGAATTGCAATCTCTCACATGAAATAATTAAATCAAAATGAAAATAAATCGAAATCTATGAAAATTCAACTTAACAATGCAATCGGAAACATTGAAATGGAATCGTAAAATATTTAGTATAGTGTGTGTTGCTTTTACATCCAACAGATAGCGCTACGTAAAATATTTAGTATAGCATATGTTGCTTTACGTTCAACAGATAGTGCTCTTTTTCAAAAAAAGCATGTTTTTACCTGTCACAGATATATAATAGTATGTATATAAATAGTAGGTATATAAAAACATGCGGATATTCGAATGCAATGTTATGGCAAAATTTCAAAGCAATCGGTGAAGAACTTTCAGAGATTTAAGATTTTGAACAAACTAACATTTACATTTTTATTTATATAGATTAATACATATCAAAACACATTAAAATGGCATATAAATAATACAAGGTATTCTAATAAAACTTGAAATCATGAGACAATTACATTCGAATGAGATAATAGAAAAAAAATTATTTTACATAATATATGACTTAAGATAATGTTTTTAATGATCAAAAACATGAAACTAATTTTTGGCCTTCTATAACTAAGCTTATGATATAGATATTATTATTTTGAATAATACTGTTTATTTTATTTATATTTAACAAAATAAAATAAATATTTATAAAGTTGTATTTGTTGCAAAGATTTTTAATATAAACATATTTTTTATAAGAAAAAAATTACATGCATTATTTTATCATATAGTTATAAGTGTCTAATGATGCAAAGAGGATTACAACACAAATCAGCCAGAAACAAATCTGAAAGAGAATCCCATTATCTGTATGTGAGTTACTAATGTATGTGGTATGGAAATAGCAAAATATGGAACGCATAAACCTCATAATTTTAATTATGATTGTTGTGACTAGATAATATTTGTGGATCAATAATGTTATTTGGCATCCTTATTTTTATTATTTAGACATATATTAACATCATTTTGATGTTAGCATAGTAATAAATCCTTGCATATCAGTTGACAGTAAAATCTGCTAAATATTAACAAAATTATTTTTTGTATGGGACAATTCTAGAATTTATGATTTAATAGTAAATCATAAACAATAAATATCAATTATGAATTTAGTAATAAAATGTTTTATTACATTTAATATTATCACTTCTATAAAATTTGAAAGGTGTGAATAATTTATGAAATATTTCGTAATTAGTTTTACAATATCTATTTGAAGTAAACATTAATATTATTTCAATGTGTTTACTTATACTACTCCAAATTGTATTGAGAGAAATGACAAGGGATATTGATAAATTATTTCCCATATTTAATATATTTATTTTTTATGAAAAAGATTCAATATGGCTGCAGAAAGGAGTTCCGTTAACTGAAAAGACTGTTAAATTCCATTTTGAAGCTTTAAAAAAAATGAACAAGGCAAATTTCTATTGCCCACTCTATATGTTTTGTTATTGCTTAATATATGATTATTCTTATAATGAACTAACAAGGATGACTGCTTACCAACAAACATCAGACAACAGGTTGAGTTTAATGGTCTTTTACCTTCGAGTTTAAGACCGAGAAACATCATGATCTTTCTCCTTAGATGCTTGATAGTTCTAATGAAATATCAGTTGAATTTACTTGAAGGCATGATAAATGTATGTTAATTAACTTTTTTTTTACCTGATAGATATTTCAAACTATGACAGACTAAACTAAATTGTGGCCCTTATTTCCAGAAGAGTGTAAAGTCATTATCCAAATTAGAGATCAATGACCAAAGGCAAAGACCCTAACAATCTCCTGAATAAGCCAATAAACATCACATGATCACCTCCTCTTATGCTTGTGTATAACTGTTGTTAAAACAGGCAAAACTCACTATATATATTGCCACACACAGCAAGCTAGAGTAATCAATGGATGCCAGAAGGCTATTGGATGAATAGGCACTAGATGGGGATTTTATGCACAAGCCTTCTGGCATCCATTGATTACTCTAGCTTGCTATGTGTGGCAATATATATAGTGAGTTTTGCCTGTTTTAATCTACTGAATATAGATCCAATTATTCAATGATAACCTTTTATTTAATTATCAGCAATCTGAAGATCATTTTTAAGTGAAGAAAGATTTTATAAATTAGAAGCAAAATTGATTTAAAAAGTGGACATGTTCTTTACTACAAAGGCACAAATATTAGCATCACAAGTAAAGAGTAATTCATTACAAACAAAAAGTGGAAAAACAACATTGTGAATATTTGTGGTATATAATCAGTCAAAGAGGCAAGATTAGTTATTCAAGTTAACGGAAGATATAGATAATTTAGGTTTAATTTATATTTCAACCATTGCGATAAAGAAGGAGAATATTTTTATATAGATATATAACTGCTTTTAATGAGATTAAACAATATTTTAAAATTGACATGGAAGACCTCAATGCTAGAATTGGAAAAGGATTTAAATGTAAAAATGATGTAGGTAAATTTGGTTAAAGAGGACACAGATTTGTGGAATTCATAGATAAAAATAAACCTATTTGAAAAAGAAAAAAAGCTATATGGAAATGGACATGGAAGCATCCAAATGAAGACATAACAGAACTGGCTATCAAAAAATATGTATTACAAAAATTTAATGTTCTCAATAGATTCACAAGAAGTGCTCATTCATTAGTAAGATATAAAATACATTTGAATGTAAAACTAAAAAGATGAAAACTATTAAAAAGCACAAGACTAATGGTTGATATTCTTAGTCAGAAACACTCCAATGAAAATTTAAATTATGCTGACTACGCACATATATTTTATTAAAGAATATAAGTATATGTTTGTAGACATTTAATATTGATATCTAGAATATGCTCGAAAAAAAATAAAAATTAATTATGCAAGAAAAGAAAATTTACTGGAAAGTGCAACAGGCTAATTTGTATAAGAGGAGAATAAAAGTAAACTGGTGGAAAGAAAAACTCATGAAAGTGAAGTTGTTCTAGAAATTAAAAAAGAATTTGACTATCTCTAAATTAATGTGTGTGAGCATTAAAGTGCTTACAGAATTATAGAGTTACGAGTTACAGAATTAAAGATAGTTTATAGATATTAAATCTCTAAAGAGATACAAACTTTAAAGAGGTCTTGTTTTTTAACAACATATCTCCTTCAATTAAATTCACAATGGAATCAGAACAAGAACAAACATTGGCATTCTTGGATGTTCTTTTGACAATACTCCCTCAGGGCAAAGTAAAAATAACTGTGTATAGGAAACCAACACACACTGGCAAGCACTTGGCATATACATCCAATCATACAAGAAGCACTAAACATGGAACTGTATTATCACTATGGAACAGAATAAAGGAGGTTTGTTCAGAAACCAGTGCTTTGGAAAAAAAAAAGATTCACAGAGAACAAATACTTATGAAGAATGGTTATCCATCAGCAAGTCATCAATAGAACCTTAAATAGACATCACAAAGAGTCACCAAAAGAGAAAACAATTATTGGTACTATAATTTATCCATACATATCAGGAATAGCAGACAAATTAAAGAAAATCTGCAGTCAATATAACATTAGAACAGCTTTCCAAAGCCATACCACTCTTTGAGGAATTCTTACTTCTATTAAGTCTAAACTGGAAATGCTGAAGAACGAAAACGGCATCTTTGAAATACTATGTGAATGTGGAAGGAAATATATTGGTGAGACCTGTCGCCCTGTTGAACAGCAATTGAAAGAACACAAATTACTAGTTAAAAGAGAAAAAAACAGATGTGTTTACCATAGCAGACCATGTATGTACTAATGACCATATGTTTAATTGGGAAAATACAAAGATATTGGATAAAGAGAAAAAAATGCATAGAAGAAATTTCAAGGAAGCTGCTCATATGATAATGGTAAAAAATCCTATAAGTCAACCCAGTGTGGCAATACACAATATATGGAAGTCTCTAATTAATCTTGTTCTTAGGAAAAATTAATATTAAATAATAATAATAAAAACTAAAAAAAAAAAAAACTAATTAACCTTCTCTTGGAAAAAAAGAAAAAAAAATATTGAAGGACTCAGAAAGATTTGAACCAACCCTCATATATAAATTTCTACTATCTGTTGCCTTTGATAGGATAACTCGGTAGAGCATTTGCCTTAAATTTGATATTCAAGAATCTAAAGTATGAGTTTGATTTCTATGCGAATATTGTCACTGTGCATATCAGGCCAGCAAACACCTGAAGAGGAGTGGAGAATACTACTACTCTAAATGTTATGTAATTACTAAGCTGTATTGTTTATTTGTGTTATTATTAACAAATTGTTTGTAGTTTAAAATTTTCTATACATCCAACATTCACTCATAGATGATGAAAATAGTCCAGCTTATCACATCTTTTAAAGGGATCCAAGTGATATTATACTCAACGAACAATTAGCAAGTTGAAATTACTAATATCCTACTAATATAATTATTATTATTCAGAGTAAATAAATTCTTGAAGCTTTATTTCAGTTTTGTTGTTGTTTTTATTTAAAAATATAATTATCGATCTGCCAACTGACTGCATGGCCCTGGATAATATTAAATGGAGAATTTGATTGTTTTAAAACATTAATATGATTTAGATGTGACTGAGAATAAAAAAACAACTGATACTCTATGAACAACTGTTTCAAACACAGACGGTATAAAATATAAATAATTTATCAGCAAATTTGCAGGTAAGATAAATATAAAGAAAAGGAAATATGAAAATATTTACAAACAGCCTATTAAAAAAAATTGAATATCTAGAATTTTGTAAAATGATATGAAAAAGCTTTAATAATGATATAAGAAAATATAATTATGAATTAGCAAGGAAAAGCATGGAAGAGATTAAAAGTTTTAAGAATATAAAACAACATCTGAGTATTGTAAGGAAATTAAAACAGGCAAACCTCTCCATCTCCATACAGTAGTGCCACTCAGTGCAAGCTAGAATAATAAATGGATGCCAGAAAGCTTGTGCATAAAATCCCTATCTAGTGCCTACTCATCCAATATCCCCAGATTAGTTTCTGGCTTGTGACCTTCATCAATGAAGATCCTTGGATCTGAGAGCACTGCACCTAGATCTTAGGATCCAATGCAATCCTCCAGCAGCCACCTTCTATCTCAACTACAAAATTTATGAGAATAAAATTGAAAACACAACAATATTTTCAATCCAAGCTCCTTAGCTTATATAATCATATAGGTCTGAATTCAGTTCAGTACCCATACATTTTGGTGTCTTTGGTTCTTTAATAACCATAGCCACCCACTATCCTATTATGCAGGATTGGTATTAATCCACCAAACATCATATGATCACCATTTCCTATGCTTTCTTATAACTGTTATTTAAAACAGGCAAATGGGTATGACTACAATATCAAATCCAATAGGGGCTTTGAACATTCCATCATTGGTTTTTCAATGAAATGGACAATTGAATAGTTGGATGGGTGAGAAGATTGAAGCTATCCAGTAAAATTTAAAGATTTACTATCTTAATATAAACCGAGCACTGATTGTATATATGTACGGGAGATTATGATCCGGCTCCATTGATGAGTGCTGGTTCTGCACGAAATACATATATTGCAGATCACTATCTTTTTCACGTATACGTGGTCATGTGTATTGGTTGCTTGAGATGGAGTGGAGGATGAATATAAACTGAAGAATCCTAAGTTCAAATCCCTTTACTTACATATTATATAATGCCTAGTTAATATAGCTCATGATAATGTCAAACACACACACATATATTTTTTAATATCAATAGCTTTTAATTATACTAGAAGTAGGAAATAGACAAGTATGAGCATATGAGAATTGGAAAAATACCAAAAACTTCTCCACTTTCTATGTTTTTGAGAGAAAAATCCAATTATGAATAATAAAATTTTTTTAGATAATTATGTGATGAAATTAATAAATAATATTAATCTCTATAATAGATTTCAGAATTGACGTTAAGTAGCAAATGCCTATTAATTTGTTGTGAATGTGAAGGAAATTATTAGAAACGATGTTATGAAATAAAAAGGCTTTTCTTTATATGAAGAGAAAAGTTTCAGTATTTAGAAAGCAATCTCTCTAAACCTTATTACATTATGGTAAATTCATTTATTCCCTCTCCCCCTTTCTCTCTTTCCAATTTACTATTTTCATATCATTCTACCAGCACTGTCCCACATTCTTTTTTTAATACTATCCCAATTTAATAGAAACGCAATCTTAGTTTTAATATCCTTACATCATATTTAACCATTCACATCAAGAAGATCCAAAGGAAAACTCTCAAATGTGTTTATATTTCTCAATCATTATGTTTTTTCTCATTCTCCAGTACAATTCATTTTGTTTTTCTTTCAGCATTGTTTATTCAAAAAAAAAAAAAAAAAATCACAATTATTAGTTCAAATTCTTATTCCATTTTTGCTCCTTTTTCTTGATAACCAAAGCTCCTGTCCTAATTTTTTCCTTAAATTAATTCTTAGAAATACTGAATTACACATTATATAATGTTGAATTTGTGTACTCAATAATTAATTTTTTGTTTGTTTGCTTTATTAATATATATTTTTCCAATGCTGCATTATTTCAAATGTAAAGGTATCCCCGGAATCTGGTCAGTCAATTCTGACCCCTGAAACAAGATTTAAAGGCAGGTTCATTTTAAAATTATTGGAAAGACTTTTTTTAAATGGTTTACCGAACAAAGCAGAGGGTATTCAAACTAACCATAGTAGAGCATTAGGCTTAATCTCAAAATATTATATATATATTATGCACTGAAAGTAATCTACATTACAAATTTTCATGGTTTGAATTGGTATTGACAATGTTTAAATTGAAAAAAAAAAATGGGTGAATTAATATCAATCGTGTTGTGATTGATTTAAATATTCATGCTCTCTAGCCTAAGTTTTCAGACATCTTTCTATATATAAGAAAGCAAATGAGGTGATGAGAGAAGATGGACAGCTCTTTTCTTGTAAGGCTTGAGGGCATTTTAACTATCTGTTGTGATTGTTGTACGAGTCTTAATCTCAAAGGATTCAATTAAAACATCTCAGTTTAGCCCCTATTTGAATTTAGCACCTGAGACAGTCATCTCCTTACCTTATTTATGGAACTGGTCATATCAAGACATTTCCAAAATTTAAATGATTTTAATAAAACTAAATTTTTAAAATTATATTGTTCAATACATATCCTAAGATCTAGGTGCAGTGCTCTCAGATCCAAAGCTCCTCATTGACAAAGGCCACACGCCAGAAACTAGTTTGGGGATATTGGATGAGTAGGCACTAGATAGGGATTTTATGCACAAGCCTTCTGGCATCTATTGATTACTCTAGTTGGCACTGGGTGGCACTACTATATGGAGAGTTTTGCCTGTTTTAATATAATTCAATCAACTTTATAATATTTCCGTTTTAACACAATAATAAATTGTCCCTAAAAACATTTCCTATTACTAAATAAAGAATATCTGCTATTAGGATTCAAAATATTTTATCAAAATTGCTATTTGGAAAGAAAAAAAAAGTAAATATAAAGGATTATTTTCATATTTGTATAAAATAGTTTGTATTACATTATTCTAAAATCCTACTTTATTTTAAATTTTATAAACAAAATTAAGATAAAAACTTACCAAAAAAAGTTAAAGTAAAATGTTTTAAGTAATAATTCTTTATTTTAACCCCATCTAGATAAGCAAATTTAATAAACTGCTTTGAATACTTAATAATGCCATTATTTACTTAATAATTTATCTTTTAGTAACAGATTTTTTTTTTTTCTAAATAGAAACAGTATACAGGAAATATGTTTAAAAATGTAAATATTTTTTTAACACTCCTTCTTTTAATAATATCACAAGACATTTATTATATTAGATCATAATTTTAATTATATTCAAAACATTTTCTTAGTTTTGAAAAATATTCTGGTATGAATGGACACCAGAGTTAATCCGGTGTTGAATATTACACATTACTTTATAGTAGAAATATTTTATGAGCATTGGGATCTTATTAAACCACTAAACTAAACATGATCACCATCTCTTATGCTAGCACATATCTGTTATAACACAGGCAAAACTCTCCATACAGTAGTGTTACCCTGTGCCAGCCAGAGTAATCAATGGATGCCAGAAGGTTTGTGCATAAAATACCCATCTAGTGCCTACTCATCCAATATCCCTAAACTAGTTTCTGGCTTGTGGCCTTGGTCAATGAAAAGCCTTGGATCTGAGAGCACTGCACCTAGATCTTAGGATCCTAAGATCTAGGTGCAGTACTCTCAGATCCAAGGCTCCTGGGATCTTAGGACAAAAATTTAGGCTTTAAAAATAAAAAAGCATTTCAACTTAAATATATAAAACAGCCTTGAAAACTGTTTAGGATAAAAAAAGACAGCTATGTGGATCTTGCTTAGGCCTGCATCAAGATATGAAGACAATTGTAATACACAATTTATCAAAATAAAAATGTATAAATACTAATCTGTAAGACAATTACATGAGTCTTCTTAGAAAGAGATGTCTTTGAATAAATAAGGTCTGTATTACCTTTATCCTATAATCCTAAAAGTTGGTTTATACAATTATAATTGCTATTATTTTTTTAATACAAATAATAAAAGATATGAGAATCACACTACAGTCAAGGCAGGGAATATAAATCAATCAAATAAATTTATTTAAATTAATGTCTTTATTTGTCGTAATTTCTCAATTCCATACCCATGTAATATAACTACTCTCTCTTACATTTTTTAATGTAATTTTGATTTGATTTTCATTTTTTGTTTTGGCTGACTTATGGCCTTCTTCAGAGATTTGTAAATATTTTACATTTCATAATATGTTAATATCAACCATAATAAACTTTAACTTTTATTATTATTAGATATATTAAAATACTTATAATTGCAAACAAACATATTTTTCAATGCGCAAAATAAATTTTAAATCTTAAACCTTACAAATAAATACATAAAGACTAATAATTATGCATATGAAGGTAACTGTTTTTTAAAATTATATTATTTGACTGTCTCTAATATAAACAACCAATTAAAATTTATAGTTTAACATTTCCTTGTAAAATAATATCTCTAATAGTAATATATTCTTAAATAACTAATTTTATCCTTTTTTTTTTAAAATAAACAATTAAAAAAAACCTGCAAATAAACAGAAAAATTGCTTTAAAGAATGCAGAAGAAAATATTAGATTTTATGAAATCATATCGAATAAATTTATAAAGTAAATATTCATTTAGCAAAAAAATAAAACTTAAAAAGTATCTATAATTATATAATATATAAATAAATAAAAAACATACTTATAAAAATAGTATAATATTGAAATACAAGTATAGTATATATCACATGATCACTATCTCATACTAGCACATAATTGTTATTAAACAAGGCAAAACTCTCTCCATACAGTAGTGCCACCCTGTGCCAATCATCAGAAACTAGTCTGGGGATATTGGATGAGTAGGCATTAGATAGGGATTTTATGCACAAGCCTTCTGGCATCCATTGATTACTCTGATTGGCACAGGGTGGCTGTATGGAAAGAGTTTTGCCTTTTTATAGTATATATATACTTAAGCTAAATGTAATTAAAGGGATTTGAATCCAGACTTTCAAGCACCCTTCAGTCATCCACTCTATCCAATATAATCGATACACATGGCCACATACATGTGAAAAAGATAAATGATCTCCAAGGTATGTATTTCATGCTGAATCAGCACTCATCAGTTGATCCGGATCATCATCCTCCACACATATATATAATCAGTGTTCGGTTTATCTGAAAGATGAGAATGTCTATAACATATTTATTAAACCAATAAGGCTCATCTGACCTACAAAGCATAACACATGATCTTTGCTTAAATATTTTTCTACCTATCAGCAATTCTCTTTCAATTTCACTACATTTATATTATTTAGTATCAGCTTTAATAATCAATTGATGCCAGTGCTTAATAAATCCTTATCTAGTGCTGTCCTATCTATATATCCCAAGATTAGTTCCTAGCTTAGATTCCAAAAGTCTAAATGCACTTTTCAGAAATACAAATGCTTTCTCAATGATAAAAGCCGTAACAGAGGCAAAATTCTTAATACAGTAGCGCCACTCAGTGCAAGCCAGAGTAATCAATGGATGCAGAAAGATTTGTGCATAAAATCCCTCTTTATAAAATGCCTAATCATCCAATATCTCCAGACCAGTTTCTAGCTTGTGGCTTTCATCAATGAGGAGCCTTGGATCTGACAGCTTGTGTAAGGATAAAGAATGGTGATCGTGAGATGTTTGATGAGCCATAAGCTAGAAAACAGTCTGAGCATAGCAGAACAGCATTGGATAAGAATTTATTAAACCACTATCACATTTGGCATCTATTGATTAATAAAGCTTACACTAGATAACAAAAATGTAGTGAGATTGGAAAAAAAATTTTAAACAAGATTGGTTTAAGTAAAACAGACTTTGGAACATAGCCTATTCTATTTTTCTCTTTCTTTTCATTTCTTAAAAACTGCTGTTCTTTAAATAATGTGATTAATCTTTCATAAATAGCTTTTAATAAATAAAAAATATAGATTAAAAATACAAGGACATTAATAAAAGATTCCTAAAAATTTCTCTATTAATAACTTCCTAAGAATGTCATTGCATAAAGCATTGCTCTAAAGCATAACTATTTTAAACTAGAAAACAGAAACAAATAATAAAAGGAGAGGACACTTTTTAAAAGAACTAGTTATTACTAATATTTGACTATCAATGGATTCGATCACTTGGCAGATAATTCTTGATAAGTTTTTAAGGTAATAGGGTTTATTTAAATATTATGGGTAAAAGAAAATTGAAAAAAAAAAAAACAGCATATTTTGTTTCTATCAATTATAACTATATAATTTTGGTTCTGTTTTTAAATTTCTAAAGTAAATTAAAAAAATAAACATCTAATAAACTTACGGATGCTCTGATGCACTGGAAGACGTGCATTTCAGAAGGAGTGAAGTTCTTCCTATTTGGATCCTCTTGTACGATAAACAGCAGGATATTATTGTAGATCTCTTTGGGATCACTACTCATAAATGCTGTTGGCTCGCTGATGAGATGAATGGGGAAACGCTCCACAACTTCCTACAATAACAATAAACAAAGGTCAACTGTAATACAGATATGTAACCAGAGATGCTTATTATAAAATATATTTTATATAAATTCAATTAACAGTAGCTATTGTATCGCAAATAAAATTAAATATTTATTCCTAATACAGTTTCATATTCATACTATGCTACAAAGACTCTTTCAGATTTAGGTATCTCACTAATATTTTGTTAATTTGATCTTTACAAAAAATGGAATAACTTAGCATTCAAAAAAAATTTGAATACTGGAAAAAAAACTGGGCTGCAGCCCATGGATTTTGACGCTGTATTTCTACACAAAACCACACAGGGCTTAGACCTTTATGAATATGTGGTGCAGACCTCTAATATGTTGGTGGCACACCAATAGATCATATTTAACAGTAAAAATAATTTATTCTTCTGTTATACATTTATATAATTTTATAAAAATAACGATCTGATTATATTAAATTGTGTATACATATAATTTTTTACATGAAATTGTATTAATTGTGACCTGAAAATGCTTTCTATGGTAACACTCCTACATCTGCAGTCTCAAAATGCAAGAATTCACGCGTCTCGGCTAGAAAAAAATATTAAATAAAAAGTAGGAATCAATACTTATAATAAAATAGCAATAACTATCTTCTTCCCTTGTGCACCTAAGTGACATTTCTATGATCTTATCAGTATCATTTGCAAATATAAGATTGCTACTATAAAAAAAAAAGACTAAATTTAATCCAAAAGTCCAATCGCTGATGGTGCGATCGGAAAATCACAAAAACATAGCTGCTGCTCTTAGCACAGGCTAGGGTACTTGAAATTTATGAATTTTATACCATGTAGGTGTTCTATCTTTGGCAATTCATTATCAATATCAATTGAAATCACAAAAAAAATGAAGAAAGATAGTAAATTTAATTTTTTTGAAAGTAAACAAATTCACGTAAAGATGTAAATTAGTTTCGTCTCTTAATTTATTACTTTATTGTCTTTTTTATAACTATACTATTGTCATGTCCATGGAGAAACAATCTCAGGCCATGCAGGCAAAAACGAATAATAAAGGCACAACTTGAATATATACATCAGCAAGTTTATTTCTGTTTGCTAAGGCATTAATTTAACAATATAACAAGTACAATAAAATTACATTACTGACAATAATTTATCCCGCTACTTTTGAGAATTGGTACGGAATATATTTAGTGTGTGAGAATATTTTATTTCAGACGCAGCTGAGAATTATACAATTCATTAATCTCCAAATGGTTTGTTCACTCGTCTAATTAAACTCTATGTGAACTTCTTTCCATTTGAAACTTTAATTGAAAGTAATTTACTAAAACTAACTTCGTTCAGCATTATCCTTTCTCCCGAGAAATGCATCATTTTACTTTCGGCAGCTATTGTCTTCTCTTGACTGTGACTGACTACTTTCGACTAATGCATGCTCAGAATATCAGACTCGTTTTATAAGCTATGCTAATTTACATAATTTATTTTAAAAGTTCTTTTTATAAGACATTTTTTCTAGAGTAATCATTCTGGGGGAAAAAATTACAGTAGTTGTCAGTGCAAGGTACATGATTTAATTAAAACTTTTATTTATATGCAATTTAAAATACTTACACTGACAGAATACTGCTCTAACTCTAGAAAATAATCTCAATATCTAGCAGGCTTTCTCAATTTCTTTGACTTCGTAAAGTAGAAGTATTTCTATTTTCATAGACTCAGTGTTTATATCAGTTGATTTTTCAGATCTAGGTAACTATTCATCTTTACTTGTCAACAATATCTTGATTCGCTTTAACCTCATTACCTGTATGTCATTCAATTGGCAATACATCATTCTGCTCAAAAGAGGAAAAATTTCAAAGTTCATTATTTGCCAAAACTTCTGATTGAAAAATGGCTACTACAGATCTTTTATTTATCATGATCGACGTATCAGAGAATCGCTAACATAAATAATGTATATGTCTTCTGACATGCAATCGAGTTTAATTACTCATAGACTTCAAATACTTTGTCAACTATCTTTTTTAATATCTCTCAAACCCATACAGCTTTATCAATTCTAAATTTAACAAAGTTTGCTTGGTATGTATCTTGCTAGAAGTACTTTTTTTGATTTCCTTTTTACAGGTAAAAGTTTAGATGAGTGTGACATTTTCTACTAAACAACAACTCAGCAGGTGTTTTACAGTTTGTCACACTAGGGATAAAATCCTAGTAGAACATGATTTTTATAGGTGCTTCTTCCATATTTGTAACTTTTACTTTTCTCAAGGCAGATATCAAACTTTGGTCTGTCTTTTCTGTAAGTCCATTAGAGGCAGGGTGGTAGGCTGGAGTAAGAACATGACGAATGCCTTTATCAGTTAAATAGTTTTCAAAATCTGCAGAAGTAAATCCTATTCCATTATCAGAAGGATCTCAGGATATATTATGGTACATTTAATACTCATAGTTTACATGAGCTTATACTTGATCTATCTGCTGTATAAATCTATGATTATTAACATTAAAAGTCCTGCATAATTTATATGAATATGCTTTCATGGTTTTTTGGGCTCTATCCATGGTTTATAAACTTTTTGGTAAATCAGCCGTAGAGTTGGGAAGCCATGTCAGGTTTTTATTATTTGTTCAATTTCTCTATTTATTTCAAGCCACCACATTTATAAACATGCCAGCGCCTTCATCCATACAAACTCCTGAATATCCTTTATGTTACAACTTTAGCACTTATTTCCGTCCTTTTGCTAGTATGAATACTTGATCAATTATCAGGATACAGGCATTACCAATTGACCAACTCTGTCTAGCGTTCCAAATTGTCATGGCAATAAAACTTTGTTGACTTTTTGGTCATCCTTCTCAGACCCAATTCTTCAGCTTACTACATACAGGGTCTCTATTTATCCATTCAATGACTTTAGAACTATTTAGGTTTTGTATAATATTTATTGTGTCTAACATGTTTACTTTTGCAAACTTCTGCTAGACTGTTTTTCAAAGGTAGTTGTGATAATGCATCCAGATGCGTAATCTCTTTTCCTGGCTTGTAAACTAATTCATAGTTATAGGTGGTTAATATGTTAATCCAACTTTGCTTGCATATTCAGGTGTTTTTTTTATCCTTTCCAAAAATTCCAAGTAAAGGGTGATGATCCATATATAATGTAAAACTATATCCATATATGCATTGATGGATGGAATTTCTTTATTGCAAATATTATAGCTTCCTTATCAAATTGATTATAATTTTTTTGATCCGAAGATAATGTTCTGGAGGCATAAGTGATTATGTGTTCACATACCAAAGTGAGATGACAGCTCCAACTCCAAATATGAAGCATCTGTAATAATTGTCACTTCCAGATCACTCCCATAATGCACTATTTTTCTATCATTAATAAGACCTTGGATTTCTGGAATGCAATTTTATGCTCTTCATTACATTTCCGGCATTTTCCCTTACATAATAAATCATACAACAGTGTTAGGATTTAACCTATAAAAAACTTTCATAGAAATTTAACAGTCCTAGAAAAGCTTATAAATCTTTTTCATTATTGGGAGTGGCTGCTTCTTTTACAGCTCTCACTTTCTCAGAGTTGGGTACTTTCCATCCTTATTTATCACATATTCGAAAAATTTTATTTCTAAAGTTGCCCAAATTTACTTGGTGCTGTTTAATCTAACTCCTACTTTATTTAGCTTGGAACACATTTTCCTTACTTGTTTTTCCAGCTCTTCTTCCAACTGAGCAGTAATAAGTATATCATCAAATTAGGGAATAACTCCATCTATGTTTTTCAATAACATGTCCATCTTCTTGAAAAATGCTTGGGACCACTGTTATCCACAAGGCAATTTATTGCGTTTAAACAAACCAACGTGGGTACGTAATGTTAAAAATTCTGCAGTTTTTCTGTGACCAGTATCTGATGAAATGCAGACTTTAAATCTATCTTCGTGAAGAATGAGGCTTGGGATAAGCACTCTTATTTATCTTTTTACAGTAACTCAATAATCTTCACAGAGACAAATAATCCCATCAGGTTTAACAATTACGACCACAGGAGTAGCCCATGACAAGTCTTCTACAGGTGATAGCATGTCTTTTTTTTACCATACCTTCTATTGCCACTTTAACCTTTGATTTCAGAGCATAGGGAACTTTCTGTGGTTTACACATTGTAGGGTTGTGCACCTTTAGCTAATTCCATGTTTACTGGTCTTATTCTTAATTTAGCTATTTCCTGTTTAAACAGCTGAGAAAACTTTGTTCTAACTTCTGTTTCTAGTTTAACCTTCTTAATAATTTTAAAACAGATTCCTAATGGACAGAACTAATTTTGACTGAAAGTGAACTAATGTCTCTCTTTACAATAAACAGTGGTAAAACTTTTAATTTAATTTCATTGGAATAGAAATTTTTCCATATACTTGTATTGTTTACATTTACATCCGTGACTACTATATTTGTCCTATCCAATTTCACTCTCTACTTAGATTTAACATTAATTTTTATTCCACTCCTTCAGAAATAGAATCAATAATCCAGCATTGGCTCTCAACCTTCATACTGACTTTGATTCCATAAAAAGTTACATCCAAAGTAATTTGGCCGTTGTTTGAGTTGACTTTATCTCGAACTTTCTCCAAGCTCTGATTCCCCATGATTTAAAGTCCGGATGTGGCTTGTCATTTTTTCTGCAAACACAAGCTAAGTGCCCTTTAATACCACAAATATGGCATTTTTCTGATTTGAATTTGCACAACTTTTTTGTGTGCCCTACAATTCCACAGCAATAGCATGTTAATTCATTTCTTATGAATTTTTTAGGTAATTTATTCATCTTAGCTATGTATTCACTTGTGGTATTTTTTAATTCATTTGCTATTGTTTGATATTTGAATGCATTACATGTTCTTAGCTCATGTGCTATACAATTTGTAATAGCCATTCTGTAGGTTATACCCACTTCACATAGTAGTTTTCCTAAGATTGTGATCCAACATCCCATGTAGTAGTTGATCCAGGAGCATGTCCTCTAAATCAGTCATAAATTCACAATGTCTGGCCAATGTACTTAATGCCCAGATTGTAATCTTGGTAACTCTCTTGAGGTAATTGTTTTCTCATTTGAAAATGCAAATGAGCTATTCTCTTCATTACCGCTGGCTGAAAATATGTAGTATGATTTTTTATTAATTCACTGTATGGTATATCTTCTGAAGTCTTGGGATCACATAATTGCTTAGCATAACAATGTTGAAACTTTAAGCTTATCATCTTCAATTTTACTGAACCTCATATAACAATCTATGTGCCTCCCATACGTATTCTACACTGAGGGATTAATGAGGTCAAATTCACATAAATTATGAGTGAGAACTGTCATTTTTCCTCTCCCCTTTTTTCACACAAACGTACAATTCTTCTTTAACTTAATTTTCTACGCAGCTGTGCTCATGGGGAGACAATCTCAGCTGTGTAGGTGAAAATGAATAACACACACAACTTGAATATATGTATCAGCAAGTTTATTTCTGTTTGCTGAGGCATTAATTTAATAATATAAACAAATACAATAAAATTATACTACTGACAATTATTTATCCCATTTACTTTTGGGAATTGCTATGAAATATATTTAGTATGTGAAAATAGCTTATTTCACATACAGTCGATAATTATACACTTCATTAATCTCCAAATGGTTTGTTTACGCATCTAATTAAACTCTATGTGAACTTCTTTCCATTTGAACTTTAATAGTAAGCAATTTACTAAAGTTAACTTCGTTCAGCATTATCTTTTCTCCCTTTTGAGCAATGTATTGTTTTACTTTCGGCAGTCGTTTTCTCCTCTTGATTATGACTGACTGCTTTTGCTAAGAAAATCGATTATTAGCTACACTAATTTACATAATTTATTTTTTCTTTTTATAAGATGTTTTTTCTAGAGTAATGATTCTGGGGAATAATAACAGTACTGTCGGTGCAATATGCATGATTTAATTAAAACTTTATTTACACGCAATTTAAAATATTTGCATCATCAGCACAATTATTCTGTAGAAATTATTTTTGTAGAAAATTTTAAAATAAACAATATGGTAGATATGTGAATACATGATAAAACTATATGTACTCTAAAATCATATTATAATGAATTGTTATTATCTATTGGTTTCGCTGACTTAAAATCAGATGATGGTAAAGTTATAGGAATTCTACTATATTTGAATATGTATATATATGTAAAATAAATTATTCCTTAGTTAAATTAAAAATTGCATTTTAAAAAAGGAAAAAGACCATAAGTTTTTTAATTAAAGCAAAAATTAGAAAACAATATTTTTTTGACATATATCACACTGATTTAGATCCACTTTATTATATAGTGATCTCTTTATTTTTATTCACAGTCAATTACATAAGCAATGATTTAAAAAACTTCAATATATTTCACAAAGAATGTTACAAAAGAGTATTTATTAAAAAAAGGAATGTAGAAAATATAAAAAAAAAACTTTTAAGAAACAAATTAAGTGAAAGTTGAATAAAAAAATTTTAAAAAGTAACCAAAGTAGAATTACAACAGAAATGAGAGAACTCTATAAAAAATTAACTCAGAAAATTAACAGTAAAAAAGAGTTGCAAAAAATCTGAAAATATATTAGAAGGAGAAATAAGTAAAAACAAAAACCTACTATGCTGTAAAATCTAGAGGGAAGAGAATATAAGGCTAAGAAAAATTCAAAAAAAAATAAATTCAATGAGCTTGTAACAAACACTTTGTGATAGGACTTAATAGATCAACCCCATGTTATTAGAAAGAAGAGGCCAATTCTACAAGTAAAGATATGTAAGATACTTCTGTTTCATACTTCCTGCTTTACAAGCAGTTGTCCCGGTTAGCGGGTTCGCTTCCCGGCTGATACTATGACACATGAGAAAAAAAATAGCAATTTTTTTTATCATAGTTATGCCATCTAGGGTAAGTTTTAGTAATCAATATTATTATATAAGCTAGGAGGCATGTGATGTTTTATTCGCTTTAAAACAAGAATATTTTCAAAAAAAGAGGTAGTAAAATATATAATTCTCAAGATGGTACAAACAATAAGATAATTTACATAAATTTTGGACAACTGTAAAAATATTCTTAGGAAGAATACAAATACAAAATTCTGTAACTTACTCTTAATGGCTAAATTTGTAATGAAATGAAAAGAGTATTAAAAAGGGACTATATACTACTCATTACAAACACGCACACAAAGCAATTACTAATTACAATCTAAGAGACCAAAAACTTTGATTTTATTTTTTGGCTATTATTTCCAACTAGAGAAGTTATTTAAAATGAATTCTCAGTAGTTTGAAAGTAGGTCACTCGTGAAAAAAAAAGACACAATTGATCCAATCTATTAAAAATTATCCATGATTAGCTATGTTGAGTATTATTGATAGCCTCCAATAACCATCACATGAACCGTCCTGAGTAAAGACGCATTATATCCAAAAAACCCAGATGTATTGCTTTCAGATCCAAAACTCTTCAATGGGTTGGGATTTATTACGTACTATCATCTGGCATCTATTAGTTTAGGTAGTACAGCTGTGGTCACAGAAAAAGGATTAACTACTGGGCTTGCAGTTGGATCATGTTTGTACTATTATTTGTGGCCGCACCATACTGAACCTGCATGACAGAGAATGCTCAATTTTAGAGCCGCAAATTATTAAAAAAAAATTACACTGATGATGATCAGGTGCTACCACTTGGTTGAAATACTATGTTGGTTTGCTGTCCACAGTACTGAGTATACCAATGTTTACATAAAATTCAACTGATAAATTGTTAAATATTTTGTTTGCTTACTTAACATAGAAACGCTATGAAATCTTTTTTCCTTATTAAAATTATCACAAATAATTATGCATAGATTATTATAAATTGTTTTCTATTTTGCTTTAAAATTGTTTGACAGCGAGGATTTTCTACTGCTCGGATGCGGATCTTCTATTGCTTGGATGCCCTTTTTTTTTTATATAAAAAAAAATTATTTTAGCTGATTTTAATAAAACAGCTTACAGTTTTGCTAAATGAAAGATATAATAATATATCCCAGTGAAAAGA
This sequence comes from Epiperipatus broadwayi, assembly GCA_028023455.1. Lineage (NCBI taxonomy): Eukaryota > Metazoa > Onychophora > Udeonychophora > Euonychophora > Peripatidae > Epiperipatus > Epiperipatus broadwayi. Next base: position 223,555 of record JAQFVV010006794.1, read on the forward strand.
TGACTGGTTCTTCCCGAAGCTATCTACAGCACCTCTGAATCAATACATGTCCTGCATAATGATATAGTTTAGCTATTCGCCATAAAAAAAAAAAATTTAACATCCTAGCATGACTGGATCAATGTTATGACATGATATAATAAGGTGTTCCATTCATTTGATGCTCTCACTTTCATCATGAATTCTTGTGAACCATTTTGTCATATCTCACCTTGCCTTCAAATAATGAAATAGTCCAGATTTCATCTTACCTAGATAGGATTGAGCACTCATTACCATGAACCTATACATATATAGATAGAAAACACATAGCCAATGGCAAGAATGGTCTAACAGGCGATGAATGCTTAATCCAATCTAGATAAGATGGAATCGGGTTTAGTCCATTATTTAAAAACAAGGTGAGAGATAATACCCCCCCTGCTAAAATTAGCCCTGGAGGAAATGTAATCATGCAGGTGTGTTGATAGGTGTCTTCTTCGCTTTGTAGTTTCATCTGGCTTGCTGTTCTTCTCAGCAGGCCCAGTGTTGTCATCTGTGGATCTCTGAACTGTAGGTTCATCACAGCCAAGTGATGACTCACCTGTCAATTGCACCAAATCTGTTGTGTTTAATCTGGATTACACAACACATTTGAAAACCTTCTAGCAACTCATGGCTTCACTGTTACACATAGTTTGAATCATTTCAAACATTTTAATAGTAGTTTTTCTCAATTTAAAATAAAATTTAATATTATCAAAATTGTTCCATTATGAGTTAAGGCAGGAAACAAGCTATCACATAATCCAAACATACTACTACTTAAAATTTTTGTGAAGAATAACTAAACTAAGTTGCTAGATAATATATATATAATATATATATTGGTTCAGAAATCGTACAGCAGACAGCTTGGAGAGAAAACTATTACAGTCACAATACTGTTTACATACCGATACCTTTTTTTTAAAAAAAAGAAAAAAAACAACATTATTTATTAGAAATTAGGATAGTTTAGAATCCTCATAAGATACAGGTGGGATTAGTTTGATGGAGAATTAACACTAATTTGTTACAGCAATTAAATAAAGCATTGTCAATATGACAGCAATATCATTAACAGAGATATATATTATGATTAATTAAAAAAATTAATTTAAAAATATAGTGCTGGGACAAAATAGTCCTCATTATTTCAGCTTATGCCTAAAACAAAAGTGTTAATGACCTTTCTGGCTTATATTTCACCTGCATGTGAATTCCTGAGCTATCAACAGATACCAAATGTCAGTGTGAAAAAACTCCAAACACTTTCTGATCTACTGACTCGATTACATGCACCACCTGCAGAACATCAAAAAACCACTCATGGAAAACTCCTATCTTATGTGCATCAACACTCATACTTATGACTTGAAAAAAGACTGCTTTTACAAATACTTCATATTCAAAAACAGGCTGCTTTTACAAACACTTCATATTCATAGAAAGAGTGTTTATATTACCGTCTTAAGTATACCAGTCTTAAGTATATTACAGTACTTTTTTTTTCTGACAATATTACTTTAAAAAAGAAACTTACTGCATTTTCAAAATCAATGATAGTGAGCCATTTCTTTTCTAGTCTCATTTGCATCTTTTGAGTCCAAATGCCACTAGATTTTTCCATCTGTCGTAAACGCCTAAGTCCATCCGCAGGCCAGGCTAAACCTACAAAGAAGAAATATGCATTTCATATATATATATATTAGTCCATAAGTATACGTAGCTAATTAGTTATCATATATAAATCACATTACTCTAGCCAGGATTTAAAAACAACCAATAGAATATCAGCAATCTGTTGTCAAGGCAACACTCTGACAATAAATGGAATCTATTTACGAAATGAGTGTTACCTTGACAACATATTGTTGATTTTCAATTGGTTAATTTTAAGTGCTGGCTTGAATAAAAGCAATCACTACAATCAGAATAGCTAAAGTTGAATGCTGCAAAGAAACATTATTTAAAGCTCTCTCAGACTGAAAACTAACAGAAACCTTTTACTCAGGATTCAGATTTCCATCTAGATGATTTCAGCAGCTAGATATAAGATAAACATTCCCAAATGAACAATTAAAGCCAAATAATATGTAGTTCAATGATATTTTAATAAGATGCATTAAATATTGAAGATTGCAAGGTTTGCTTATAATTATCACAATGAAGAATCAATTCAGGTGAAATTTCTAATCTTGGATAAAGAATTTTCATTAGTTTTCACTCTGATAGATTTTTGATGGTATTACGAGCTCATTGAGTTTACAATACAGTCCTAAAATTGAGATGATAAATAAATTGTGTTAAGAAGGTGGCAAACTATTATTGACTATGATCAAGAGTCATTGCTTATTGTGTTTCTCTTCTGGAAAAGAATTTAGCATCTGTACAAACAAACTTTAAATAATGTTTACTTTCAGCACTAACTGTTCATTTAATAGCACTTATTTTTGAAAATACTGATACTTGAATTACTCCTCTATTAAATATATATTTAATAGCGATCAGGTCCTAAACTGTAATCCAAACCACTCTTTCCAGTTAATCCTCAAATGTGACTTGTTCTTCATAAATTCATAACCATAACTATCTTGTTATGATGTCTTCTTCTTGTCATTCTAGTCCAATGTCCTTCTACAATTCCTCTATTTCTAAGAATATGTCCAACTCGGTTCCTTTTCTCATTTTTTCACTGAATAATCTCTCATAATGTATCTTTTTAATACTTATACAGTTATAAAGTCTCTATCTTGTGTTTGAGTTTGAGAGTTTCCTCTATACTCAATAAGACATCACTGAACTCTTATATAAATTATTCAGGTGCACATGTGAAAAGGTGAGATCCTTTCTCTCTAATTACTTATACATTTTTAACTTTTTCCTTTCAACTTACTTTTGACAATCTTTTTCAATGTTCTCTAGTTTTCAATTTTTCCTCTTTATTGTCTAAATCTGCGTTTCCTTGTAAAATAATAGTAATAAACAGTCATTCAAAAATGAGTATGACCCTTCCACCACCTCCACCTCCAGGAAAGAGAGAGAGAGTGAAAAAACATTACTCTAGAAATGAGTTTTGTGATGATTATACAAACCAATCTGTCAACCACAAATACAGATAGAAAAATGCTGGCCCATTTTTTATGATTACTTAATATTTTATGATGTCTTTAGTTTCCTCAGCTGAAAATTTTTCTTTCTGAAACACTTCAACAATTGCTGCTTTCCAATGTACTCTATTTACTGCCATATCTTTCCAATGAAAATAACCAAGATTGTACTCCTTTAAAATGTCTTCGAGATAATCCTTATAAAAAAGACGGAGTCTACCTCTCCTATGAATGCCATGCTCAAGGTTAGCGTAAAACACCCTTTTACGAAATCTTTCACTGTTCATTTCTTTTACATGTCCATTCCAATGATGATGTAATTTTACTATTGTATTTTAAAATTTTATGGAGCATCCTTAAATGAAACTTTTCAAACACCTTTATATTGTTTTTCTGACAGGATGTCCAAGTTTCACATCCATACAATAAATTAGGTAAAATAACAGCTCTATATACAGCTAACTTAGTTGCAGTAGTTATTTCTCTGTGATGAAATACTCTATCTTTAAAGTTGAAAAAACACAGCAGCAGCACATTGGGGTCTGTGTCGGACCTCAATATTTAAGACTACCTTTCTACTCATAAAACTACCAAAGTATTTGAACTGGTACAAATTCTTAAGCTGATAACCATCCAAAATAAAAAAAAATCATTGAGGATTTTTTTCCCATCACTGGTAAAGAGTTTGATCTCTTTGAACATTAGTTAATAAACCAAGATCTTTATAAGTGCTGTTCAAAACATTAAGAATGTAAATCATCTTTAGAACTGGAAAAAACAGCACAATCATCAGCATACCATAAATCCAGAATCCAAAAAAGATCAAGTTCTTATTTTTGTTTTTAACTGATTCCTTTCAAATGACCCAGATTTTCTACCTATCCTAATAACACTTCCTTTCATTCCATCATGTAGAAGTTGTATAATATGAATAAATTTTGATGGACAGCCAACGATAAATAAAGCATTTTATAATCTTGTTTCATTTTCATTCCAGTTTACATTCTCAAACTTCTACAGACTCTATCCATTTTAATTGTTTCAATTTACCTACATTTATTCTCATTTCAAACTTACCATAAATTCCATCTATTCTGCTTAGCATTCTCACTTTTAGAATCTACAATTATAAGTCTAATACAATGGACTCATCTTTTTCTGTTGTTAACTTTAACTGTATCAAGATAATATTTAGCAATTCATCTAAATAAACATTGAATAAAACAGAAGAAAGACAATGTTCTTTTTCAATTTTTCCTACATTTATTTCTACCGAGAAAAAAAAAACAACTAATTGTACAAATATTTTACGATACTTGTACAAATTTTTTGATGCCCATCTACGCTTTTGTTTTGTTTGCTTTTTTTTAAAAAAATGCAACAAAGCAACCTGATTCGGCGTATCAAAACGCTTTTCAAAAACAGTAAAGCAAATATAAATCTCACTGCGGATTTCTATTTACCTTTCAATACCTGAAATCCCAATTTCAGTCCACCTCTTGTCTTTCTTTCCTTTTTAAACCCCAAAATGATAAAATAGTCTCCTAGACATATATCTATTGATATTATACTCTTTAAAATTTTAAAAATCCAAACTTGCTCTATATAACTTTCATTGCCATTTAAACTTCTGCATCTGATATTTCAACTAGTTAAGAATTTATATACTTCATAAAAAATTAAACCAAGATTACAAGGAATTCGAAACATAGGATGTAAATTTAAAATGCACTAAAATAATATAATATAAAGTTGTATTATTTTAAACTACAAAGATCATAAGATACTCAAAATCAATAATAAAAAAGTATCAATACTATGAAAAATGGTTGACCAACATGTGAAATTAATCTCTAATTGTGATTAATGAACACGGAAGATACTATTATTTTCCATTTAGTGTAGTTTACAAATATTTCTATAATGTACTCTATACATACGATTATCGTAATGGAATAACAGATTATACCGTAATATATTGTGTAAACAAAGCAAAGCAAAACTCCACATAGTAGTGCCACCTGTGCTGAACAGAGTAATCACTGGATGCCAGAAGGCTTGTGCATAAAATCCCTATCTAATGCCTACTCATCCAATATCCCCAGACTAGTTTCTGGCTTGTGGCCTTCGTCAGTGAGGAGCTTTGGATCTGAGAGCACTGCATCTAGATCTTAGGATCTAATGCAACCCTCTAGCAACCGGTTGCATTAGATCCTAAGATCTAGATGCAGTGCTCTCAGATCCAAAGCTCCTCACTGACGAAGGCCACAAGCCAGAAACTAGTCTGGGGATATTGGATGAGTAGGCATTAGATAGGGATTTTATGCACAAGCCTTCTGGCATCCATTGATTATTCTGTTTAGCACAGGTGGCACTACTATATGGAGTTTTGCTTTGCCTTGTTTATAAACATTTATGTGCTAGTATTGGAGATGTGATCATGTGATGCTTGCTGGTTTAATATATTGTGTACATTAATAGAATTTCAAAAATAACTAAGATACACGTAAATGAAGCAACAACTAGAAATATATTATCATAATTTCCCAGAGTCTATACTTTAAAAAAAAAAAAAGTAATGCTTTGGAATATATTTAAATGCATGACCCAAAATATCATTTTTTACCAAAACATCTTACAGAGTATTGATAATCAAAATAAAGAGTTATTGATAACTATTATTCTTTAATTTGTATTAAACTAAGATTAATAAAGAATTCCATTTTAGAAAAGCATAGAGATTACTGCTTAAAAACAAAATTTATTTCAAAGTATAAGTGAAAAAAAAAAATGTTGCTATAATAGTAAAATCCTATCTGGATACAATAACATTTATTTCCCATAATTCTTTGTGTGACCAGATAGGTAAGTATTGATGGCAAATATTAGTGACAAACTTCTACATTAGTTTCTAACCATAGGCCTTCTTCACGAGAGAGCATGGTTTTACGCTGCAACTATCCAGAAGTCATCTGTTATTTCCGGTCAGATATTCTAGACTTGAAAAGTTAATATAAAACTATTGGTATATAGTAATATAGATAAGAAATTTTTAATATTTACCTGATCCAACTGTAAAGGTGGCAAGATGTTCCAGTATGTAGGTAGGACCATCTTCACTCAGCTCACTGTGTTGATCTGGGGAGAAACAAAAAAAAACATTCAGAAAATTTTTTTTATAGTCAAATGCTATCTTTAAACAAATTTTACCAACATGGCACTAAATCTTAATTATTCTTTAAGTTTAAGTGTTTGTTTTAATAACATGAGCGGTCATTTGAAGTTTATGACTTTGCTGGATTGGCCACACTAAAATAAATTGTGTTAATAAATCATAAGTAGTGACAAACTACTCTAGACAATGAAATGCTATCATCTAATAACATAGGATTATTTTATTTCAATCTATTTGCTTTTAGGTAAAGAATATACATACCTCAGTAATGGAATCTCCTGTAATGTTTCTATCAGATGTAAATAAATTATGATTTAAATGTTGCAAACAATACGTTAGATACTCACATTACAATTGTGTATAAATAATTAATAATTTTGTGACATGTTAATAAGGATCATTAATATATATATATACTCATTGAAAAAATTAAAAGACTGAAGTGGAGTTGGGCTGGACATATTGCTAGAAGAGATGATAATAGATGGACAATTGAAATTTTGAACTGGATTCCAAGAGATTGTAAAAGACCCAGAAAGAGACCCCATGTGAGATGGATGAATGAAATAAGAAAGTGTGCAGGGGTGATGTGAAGAAGAGAAGCTAAAGATAGGAAAAGATGGGTTGAACTTGGAGAGACCTTCATCCTGCAGTGGATTGATAATGGTTGATAATATATATATATATTAATTCTAATGTTTTCATGGATAAAATATGTCATATTATTATTACTATTTGCGGGATATTCCGTGTAGTGAAAAAGCTAAATGCTGACGTTTCAGTACAATATCAAGTACCTTCCTTAGAGCATCCTCTTTCTCAAATCATAAGAATCCCGCAAATAGTAATAATAATATGACATACATATATATAAACTCAAACATGGAACCAACAAGTTTGAATACATTACTAAGATAATTCACAAATAAGATTCCTAAACAATCATTTACATGAACTTGCAAAGAACATTTATTTTTTGTCGATTGACTTTACTGCTATATAACAAACCGAAAGTTGGGCAAAATCATCTTTGATTTGATAAAATAGGATGGCATTGATATAATGAAACAGTGGGTGTTGTTTGCAATTTCATTTAAATGATTCTTTTGGAATTTTGCTTGTGAATGATTTTAGTAACATACTCCAACATGTTTTTTCCGTGAATGAGTTTATATTCTTAGTGCTACATATTTTATAAGTTGTAAAATTATTTATGTGCTCATTAAAAGTCATTAGAATATATATCTGTAATGTACTAGTATTATTATTTCTATGTTTTACATTAAAGATCAGCCTGTCAAGCTATTGTGCATGTGCTTTTTACGAGTGTTAATAATAAATGAATACTTTGACTCCCAACACAAGATATAGTATTTAGGAAAGAATAAAATGAATCCACTTATTCTATCCAACCCAAATGCTTATATATGGGCAAATCTTAAGTACTGGGGTTCTAGCATCTGATGTTAAAATACTGAAATTTTTATTTTTACATTTCAAATCAAATGAAAGAGAAATTATTGAAAATTATTGATAAAAATAATATATATATAAATTAAAACAACAAATAAAGTTCTCATTATTACTGGAAACAAAAGTAGTATAAGAGGTCTGTTATATGGCACATAATAATATAGTGTGTGTGCACAAATATGTATAAAATTGAAAGGAAAAGTAGAAATAAACACAGACATCAATTTTAGTAGATATTTTCTACATTCACTGAGAATAATAATCCTATAAAGGATTAAATAATTCTGAATTTAAAACAGAATTTTATTATGAAATAAATATTTTTTAAAAACGTCTAATAAATATTTATTATTCTGATTTTGAAATTTAAAAACAAGTAGGGGTTATTTTTGAAATCTTTTAATTAAAACTTGTATAAAGCATCTATTGTTTATTATTAATGCTTGTTTATATTTCTAGTATCTATTTTTTTAAAAATCTTTCACAAGATTTCCAAATGTAGCTTTTTAATTAAAAGTGCTTTTGGAGGGATTAAAATTATTTCCAATCAAGAGAGACAAGAAAAAAAAACACAGTTTTTAAATTAGTATTGTTGTCAACTCAATCCCAAGTCTATAAAAGGGTTGGATAAAAAGATTATTTCAGTCTGCTTTTAGTTTTTATAAGAGCTGGTAGCTGGCCAAATTGGCCCACTACAAGGTTTTCATAATTTCTTTGTGAAGCAGTGGACAAATTGGTCAGCTGCAAAGTCTGGATTGTATTTTTTGTAAGAGTTGGCCAGAACAGTTTGTCTAGTAAAAATTTTTGAGCAAGTGGCAGCAATTAGCTGACCAAAATAGATAGCTGCAGTCTGTTGCTGGCTGTAGTAGAGAGTTGGAAGCTCCCGTGAAGATGTAGCTGAAGTCAAGCCCGTAGATCCAGCAGTGAGCAGTCTACTAATTCTATATACTGGAGTTTTGATTCACTTGAAGACTGGATCAACTTCAAAATTGGATCAATTAGCCTACTAAATGTGTTCTAAGAAGACAGCTGCTTGCCTGCAACAATTCTGGACAGAAATCTAAAAGTAAAGGATTAATAGGTGATTCTATAATCTAAATTTGTTGATAATTAATCAATCAAAACAATTACAGATTGAAAACCAATTTTATTTTTTTTAAAAAAAAAGAAAAAAAACCTAAACTATTATGATAGAATTTGATAGCTGGTTTTCCTTTATTGATACACACGAAAATGGAATTAGTAATTATAAAAATATCATTTATTATTTTTACAAAATTGAATTTGTGTTAATAGATTAATATAATGCACATCTGTATGGATATATATGTGTATTTTGAATACACCTATTAAAACATATATATAAACCCATGTATTTTATAGCGTTTAAAAGTGACAATGAAATACGAACAGAAATTATACGCGCACAGATGTACGTGCATATATATGTCAATTGTATTGCAAATACCAATATGTGTCAGATAGACACTTACATGTAAAATTTTAATAATTTTATTATTTTGTCAATTCAAACATGTTCATTTTATATCAAGCCACATACCTGTGTGCTGAATGGGTTTCAAGTAAACCTAATGTATTATTCATGTAAATCATAATATAATAACTTAAATTGTGTATAGTAATTTTGTAAATCACAAATGTGCTTTTTTTATTGTATATTAATCAAAATCAGAAGGCTTAATTTATATGACCTTAGTATCATTTTTTGTTGTTTTTAATAAACTTGAATTCAATTATAAAAATTGTACTGCATCATCTCTTGGTCACTGTAACAGTAATAGTAATACAGCTTATGATCTCTGAGTTAGATTCGAGTACAGGATGAATATATAAATGGGGGTGTATTTAGTGCTTTAGGGGCAGCCATTATGACACTGTCCTGGCTTGGCACGAGGATTATATTCTTCAAAGCCCCTACACTACCTTTTATTTTAGTTCAGTCTTATTAAAAATTAAGTTTATAGATGGCCAGTACATTAATGGTACTAAGTGGCCAGAGCATTGATGATTAACAGTATGTTTTAATATCCCAGCATTATTGTTTAGATTTTTTGGTTATGTATTCTAATGGATTAGCACATAAGTGGTACATCCAAGTTATGTTTAAATAATTGCCCAAGCTGGTAAAGTCTTAATAGTTAGCCTGGTCTACAGAAGACTCATTTCCAATCCAGTCACAAGATTGACTGTTGATTTATTCTGATTTATTATTGATGGATCATTCACAATGAGGAATGGTTATTTTGAGTGTGGTTGATATACAGTTAATCCTAGTGGCTTTAGCTGATTGATCTCTCACAGAGATCTTTTGATCTCATGCTCTCTTTGAATATATAAATTTCTTATATATATATTTTTTTTTGACATTCAACATTTCTTTAATATCATTATCTTATTTTATTATACTTTTTGTAAATATTTCATTTTAAATTGACTGAGGTATGATGATGATTTTTCCATCAACCCAGGTTCACACCTTTCATATAGCCCATCCTGTTACAGTAGCTATCATATATTTTTATTGAATTACAGTTTAATTTAAATTTCAGTCAGTGATTTTTTTAAGTGTGTTTTATCTCCATTGTTTTCTTTTCCAGTATCAAGACAAGAACAAAAAAGTTTTGATTCTTTATTGGTCTTGTTTCGATTACTCTGCCTTTGTAGTATTAATTTTTAGGTACTAGTTGCATGTATATATCACCTGTTGGTAGAGCCTCCATCCACATACCAAAGTAAATGAAGTAGCTAACAAGTTTCTATTGGTATAATTGCTGAGAGATTCTTGACTTCGTTTAAGAAGAAGCTACAGTACATCGCATCACATAAACAAGTATAAAATAATCCATAAGTTGAATTTTTCCATATAAAATCAAAAACAAATAAAAACATAAAAATAGTACAATTTATTTAAAAAACAAACCTGAAAAATAATAATTTTAGTGATCAAATAATGATTGAAGGACAAATATTTTCAATAAGTAAAATTAATGTAAACATTTGGTAAAATATTTGATTAGCTATTTTGGCAAACATTCTATTTTGCAGAAATTAAATTTGCTGTCACCCATCATCACTAACTTAATTTGTCACTGAAATGCATTGATCATGCTTAATAAAAACATTTGTTAGCTTCTTATCTACTTTAGTATGTAGATTGTGGCGCCACCAACAGGCTGTACACACAAGCAAACAGCATTTTTTATTAGTAGTATTATGTATAAACTCTATCGTTATAACATGGCTTTAATATTTTTCTCACACACATAGATATATATATATGATGGCATAATTTAATGACTTGAGTGAAAGAAAAAAAATTGAATCCATTTGTGCTCAGAAGGACACGTGACATTCAAGCACAGGAAGTAATGAAGCTGAACCTTGAAAACCTTTAGCTCTTGTATCCATAAATCTGCCGTTGCACAAAACCACATATATAGTAGATGATGTAAGTTATTATACTTAAATTATTTTAATTGATATCTAAATGAAACACTTTGTTTTTGCTTAAATCTCATAATAAACAATAAGTATTTGCAAATTACATATAAAAGAAGATTTCATTTTAAAAATTGAATAGAAAAAAAACTATGCTGTTATCGGAAAAAAAAGTTGCTTCAAAGAAAATTTAAAAAAAGCTGTTTAAGTAGAGCCAATTTGCCAATAACTGTATCATTTTACCACTTCAAGACCCTTTTCTGAGTATTTAACCAAGAATCTTTTCAAATTGTAAGATTTAAAAAATGGTCTTCTTACAAAATTCCAAACAAATTTGTTTTTTCAAATCCAATTTAAAAGCCAGTTGGATTTGATCTTCATGGATATTACTGGAGTTTTATCAATAAATTCAAGATAAACCAATATGCTTATCTGCTTCATACCCTTGTAGATGTGAATAAATATAAATCATAAATCATACAGCAGGAGTGCAACTGAAGGATATAATAAAGCCATTCATGAATCTATTTCTGCCTAGAATCCAGGTTCCTTATGATGATTCACGAAGTATAATAAATACTATTTCTTATTGCATTGTCAAATGTATACCATATAATAATCAATTGATGAAACACTTTATTACTTTTACAATGCTTTATTATCCACCCTTTCCTTCAGTTAACAGCTTCGATTGCCCCAGCAATCTTCTTCAGAACCTTATATCTCTTAATAGTTTCGATTGCCCCAGCAATCTTCTTCAGAACCTTATAACTCCTAATCTCACTGTAACAATGAAATTAGGAGATATAAGATTCTGAAGAAGATTGCTGGGGGAGATTAGGAGATATAAGGTTCTGAAGAAGATTGCTGGGGCAATCGAAACTGTTAACTGAAGAAAAGAGTGGATATTAAAGCATTGTAAAAGTAATAAAGTATTTTGTCAATTGATTGATGTTTTGTTAATAATTAAACTGTCCAAAAAAAACAAAAAATCCATACATAATATAAATAAATAAATATAAGAAAAGCTAAATTTAAAATTATTTTTTGAATCTATTTAATTCGTGTTAATCCTAGGATACAGAGGATACATTTCTAATAATGTACAAAAATTTGTGAAAGAAAATCAAACTTTTTGAATAAATACAATGCAGACAAGACGATATCTCTTATGGACTCAAGTTATAGAAAAAAGATTACGAATTATTATTAATAGGGTGTTTTTTTACAACTGATGACTATGCAGGTTTAGATCAATATTAGCTACTTTAATACAATGCTTAGATTTTAGCCAGATCAACAAACAAAAATATCCTAGGTGCAGTATACAAAAATAAAATATAGCGAGACTATAAAATAAGCAGGACCCTTATTAATTAAGTTTTATAAACAAGAGAGAAAAAAATATTTTTTAGTATTAAAAATACTTGGAAGTGTATAACTAAAGATGAAATAAATTAGTAGTAAATTTAGTTAACTTAATTTAATTAATTGCCAAGTTCTTCAAATCCAACATTTATAACCTTCATCTTAAACTGATTCAGTTTTATTTCCCCAAAATAGGGTTAACTAATATTTATTTTTAAAAAATACCTTTGTCATCCTCAACATGCAATATTATACTAGAACTATAGTATTACTGAAATACATTACCGTAAAACTGTTTGAATTTCATCAGACTATATAATAATGAAGTTGGGATCTATTCAAATAAATATTTTTTTAACATCTGCTTTGTCTTTTGCTATTGCACAATGAAAGAAAAACACTTTCATGTGTTATAAAAATTGAAAAACTGCAGGCAAAACTATGAAACCTTGGTATATTAATAATTTTTTATTAGTCATTCATTAGACTAGTGATTATCCAATAATGAAGTGTAATTTTCACTATAGAAATATTATTCATTATTGGATCTCTAGTCTAATGAATGACTACTAAAAATTATTAACCTATTTTCATTACGTGATTTGTGTCAAAGTTGTGAGGGCGCCATGTTGGACACATCAATTAAACTATAGTAATTTGCTATATATATATATATAAGAGATTGTGATCTAGACCAACTAATGACTGCTGATTCAACACAAAATGTATGCCTTGGAGATCAGAGATTTTTTTCGCAAGGTGTTAAAAACAAATAGAAACCAGTTCTTACCTCGCATGAAAGTGGTGTAATGAAAATTATACTACAGAAGTATTATTCATTATGAAGTCTTGGATTTTTTTTTTGAGATTCAATATTACCTTCGAGGGGGCAGGGACATCAATTTATTCTGCAACTTATGAATAAAGAAAAATCATACCCGTGTAGTTTGCAAAATTTATAGTATCATATGACTGACCAAATTAATAAACTTTTAGTCTGCAAACTAAAAGAAAAAATCAATTTGTATTTGAAATTAAAAAAAGAAATAAGTGTTGGTCTTGATAGTACATGCAATAAACGGAGGAAAACAAAAAAAACACAAGATGAACATTGAAAACACAATGATATAATAAAATGTAAAATGCATGCTAATGTCTCCTATAATGTTTTTGTTATAGTCCTTCCTTCTCTCAGAAGTGGACTATTCAAGATGCCTCCTTATCTGATCAGATTAAGCAATTGTTTGCCACAGGCCAATAGGCTGATGTATAGATAAAAACATAGCCAATGATTATTAGAGGCCAATAAGCAACGATGCTTGCTGTAGTCAGTCTTTTGTGAGAACCAGGTAGAATGTCTGTCTAACCTGAAAGACTGTTCACATTCTTCCAGGGAAGCTCTGCTAACCTGAACAGCAGCAAGTGTTCCCATTGATAGCACTATGCTATTTAGTCTACGCAACAAGGCAAATCCCACAGAGACCGGACGGTGCTAATCTATTGCTGGCTCAAGGCAAGCTATCTTGTACAGCTGGAAGAGGCATACACCCTACCCATGAGGCAAGCTATCAGGTGTAGCTGGAAGTGGTAGGCAGAACCCAGAGTTCACGTTAAGCTACAATATTCAACATTGTAAATATTCTCTTGTATATGTACTATATATTGTATTATGTATATTTGTAGACATAATAAATATATTAATTGTAATACTTGTCTTAGTATTATTTTCTGTTGGTTGGGTCTATAATCCAGACTAAACATAACAGTTTTCAAATCAAAAGATGTGCTTTTTTTATTCTTAACTTTTTCATTACGTTCACTTACAAAAGTCCCATTTTTAATAATGAACTGTCAAATCTGCTTGAATTGTTGATCATTTCTATCAGGTTAATCTATAAAACCAAAGATTTGTCTTCACTGATTGGCAAATTCTGGAGTGCCCCAGTTCTATCACTTCCAATGCTTCTTATGAAGCCCCCAAGCAATAAAGTCATTAGTTTATTTTATAGCAGTGCAAGGAAATGTATTTATCCTCCATTTCCAATGTCTAATATAAAATATTAAATGTTCCTAATACGCTGTATTTACTCTCAATACAAATATTATGTAACGAGCACAGACGTTCGTTACATTGTTGTTTTTTTTATTAAACATGAAAGTAAATTAAAAAGTTCGCATTTAAAAATTTTCTTTAAGAATTAAAAATTGAAATTAAATATCATCTTAAACTTGTATATATTAAATCGCGCAGTTAATGAAAAATTATTAAAATAAAACTTTATTAAAGAAAAAGTATTTTAAAACTAAATTTTAAAAAGATTTGGAGATAAAATTATATCTTTAAATATATCTTTGATTTGGAAAACAGGTTAATTAATCAGAAATGGAAATGATAAATTTAATTAGTCAAATGTAAACCAGCCTTGGGCATTTAAATGTAAAAACATCGGTCAGATAGGAAAACAATAAACTTTTAGCGAATGAAATAAATCCATTGGGAAATCAGACCTCAACGAAAAGGATCATCACATTGATGACGTAATGTTAAGGCAATCCTTCAAATGAATATAAAAGGACAAGGTTGAAAATTATTAGTGATTGATTATTGATTATTACAATGTGACTATATGTAGTAGTACGGAGTTGGAGGTGATGGAATTGACAGACGCACTGTCAAATCTGTCAGCTGTTAAAGAAAAGAGAAATGAACTATCGTTTTCTACATTGAGGACTAGTTAAAGCAAAAATCTCCGGATGGATAAATAAATCGGCCTTCAGAATATTAACCTTTTTAGGACGGCGTGGGAATTTACGTTCATGGCAAGCAACGGATAAAGTTGGACGTTTTAAAAATCGTAAGAACTTTATATTCACTTGAAACAATAAGAACTCTAAATTTTAAAACTTTTTAGTAAATAATGCAATAGAATCCTATCTGACCAAACTAAATTCTTCATTAATAATGTTATTTGATGTATTTGTTATTTATTTATTTAAAATCATTTCCATTTATTTAATTTTGTTCTTTAAGTTTATTTATGATTTCTGTTTTCCGATGAATTAAAATATATCAATGTTAAACTTAAGTCGGGCGTGAATGGCTGTATAGATTTGTAAAATTATATTAGGGGAGGGTAATCTTAGGTTATTTGTTTCGTGGTTAAATTGGGTCAATGGATTGGATATATTGGTGTGATTAGTAGATGTAATATTGATTCGCTACGGGCAGAATCGCTTCATACGCCGCACACTTCCGTTTGCCTATGGAAGGAATTATAAGTCGGATACCGCGTTCCTTTCTATGGAGTTTTTTGTTTTATTGCTCTTCTTTGCAGATAGATGTAATATTCCTATCTCATAAGAGGCAATTTCTTCTCTTAACCTTTTGTGCTGCCGTATTTTATTACATTGAATACATCGATATATCAGATGAATTGATGCCAGTTTGACTACGAATTTTAGCCTAAGGTTAAATAGGGATAGAATGTTTATTTTCAAAAGCAAATTTATGTGGTCTATTCATACTCGACCCTAAATAAAAATGCAGTAAATTTAAGTTGTTTATAGACGCTTGCATGGATTGGTTATCGGTTAAGTATGTTTTGGGTTTTCATATTTGATCAAAATATATAGACATTCGATAAATAATGATACCTTACGGTGAGTATCTAAAATGTATTTATTCGGATGTCTTTTAAGTTATTGGTGACAATGCAAGTATCTTATGGTGAATACTATTGGGTTACGTATAAATTTCCCTCCGCAATTGTCAGTAATCAATAATTTTGTATTTTGATCGTTTATGTTTATTTTGAAATGTTTTTGACCGTGAAATCTATGTAAACGATCTATATTCAACATTATAAACAAGCTTTCATAAATTTATCTGTGCGAACTTAATTAAAATGTAAAATTAGAATATAATAGTAATTAAATGTAAATTAAAGTCAAAAAATCAAAGTTAAAAATAATGTTAAATGTTAAAATGTAAAACTAATACTAAAATAATTTTAAATCTTATATATATGTGCATAAATAAATGTTTGTATGCTAATTACGGGCAGTGGCTTATTTTATTTATTTTTTAATGTTGAAATCTAATTAGATAAGATATTATATTATTTAATCTCTGCTACTCCCTGAGCTAGTGACATGGGCTAACGACCGGAACCAAAATATTTAAAAAAAATTTTTTTTTTTTTGACTTACGTATCTGCCTACTTTATAAATTTTTCTAGGTTCAAATGCCTAGATGGCGCCCCGTAGTGCAGATTATGTTAAGTCTATTTCTCCGGATTGTTACAATATATAACATTATCTTTTATGAAACTATTTTTTTTTATACATAAAGATCATTATTAAGCATTAATTAACTTTGATGTCAAAAATATATTAAATTTAGTACAAAAAATAACGTCTAGGTGTCTCTATAAGCAGTAAAATTAAGTAGCTAACAAGTTTTTCTTGGTACAATTGCTGAGAGATTCTTGACTTCGTTTAAGAAGTTACAGTATATCACATCCTTGTTTTAGCTGATGCAATATCATGTTTATAAAATGAATTTGACTGATTTTTAATAAATTAATCTACTATTTGATAACCAATATTTTTGTATAATCACTAATATTAATTTGAATAAAGATATATGATGCGAAATTTATTTTAGCTCTGTTAAACTAATCCTATATTTGAAAAAATAAACTCTTTACCTGATGTATATCCACTTGTTCCGTTAGTATATATCTGTCTATTTGATGATGAACCACCATATTTTGAAAAAGAATCATCTCTTCTACTAAAGTTTTCTTCTCTTCTGTAATAATCGGGCCGTGGTGGGCCTTCTCGTCTGCTGTAAAGTTCATAGCTAAACAGAAAATGAAAAGTTAGAATTTTTTTTTTTTTTTACAATTTATTACTAATTTATATACACAATTAAGAAATGTTTACCTGGAACTCCTTTCATCCCAGCCATACCCATTTGTGACCCCGGGCATTGTGGGGCCGGTAATAAGAAATCAACCTGAAAATAGACGAATGTAATTTTATTTCTCACAAGACTATAACTTCAAAATATATATGAAAATATAAATGATAAAATTGCTAAATTGAATATACAATAACTCTAGTTCTTCGAAAGCCAGCAAAAACTATCCCAAATTTAGTGTTTCCATAAGAAGTTATTACATTGCAGCCAGGCCAGTAGTCAGCTTTATAAACCAAAGTATTTTTAAATATATAACTTAGTAAATACATAGTGAGTTTTATATCAATAACATCATCATTACTGACCATTCATAAACAACTATGGTCATTCCAAATCCAAGAGAGAAAAAAAAACTATAGGAATGAGCTTTATGATGATTTTATAACCCAGCACAAATATGTCCACATACAGTACATCCTGTCCATCATTCTATTTATTTGATATTTTGTGATGCTGTTTTTTTTAATTCTTCTGCAGCAAAGTTTTCTTTCTAAACTACTTCAACAGCGTGTTTAGTTGTTCCTCTTCAGTACATTCTATTCTCTCCATATCTTTCCGACGAAAAAAATTAACATTGCACCTTCTTTAAAATGTCATTGAGATAATCCTTCTTCCATGAAATCTATGCTCAAGTCCACCATAAACACTCTTTTAAAAGCATTGTATTGTTCGCTCATTTTACATGTCCAGTTCAATGAAGGTATGATTTTATAATAGTGGATTCTATAATATTAGATCCAGAAAGTTGAAAAACATTAATTAATCTTATGATCTTGCTATTGTATTTTTAAAATTTTAGAGCATCCTTAAGTGAATTTTTCTCACCCGTTAGTGCCAATAGGGCATCCAAGTTTCACTTCCATATAATACATTATGAAAAATAACTCTCCAAACATCTAAATATGCTCTACTATCATATGAATAGATTGCTCCTGATGCTGAATTATATCTTTCTTTAAATATTATCAACAAAAGTAAAAATATCATCAATTCTTCTCATCAATGTTAACAATTTTGCCAGTTGCGTCACTTTTAGTGCTTTTGATTTTTCATCTTTGAAGTATGCTAACTTGTTTAATAATACCATTAAGCATCACATGATCACCATCTCTTATACTAACCCATAATTGTTTATAAACAAGGCAAAACTCTCCATATAGTAGTGCCACCCTGTGTCAACCAGAGTAATCAATGGATGCCAGAAGCCAGAAACTAGTCTGGGGATATTGGATGAGTAGGCATTGGATAGGGATTTTATGCACAAACCTGGCATCCATTGATTACTCTGGTTGGCACAGGGCGGCACTACTGTATAGAGAGTTTTGCCTTGTTTAATAATAGTATTATTTTCACATAAAGAAAGAGAAAAAACTTCTTTACAAATTTTTTTCTATTATAAATCCTAATTTCATTGCATGTTTAGATCTGAAATGTGATGGCTGTCTATTTTTAGGCTGTTTCCTTTGTTATTTTTGGTCATTATATATATATATATAATCAAAACTACCACAAATCCAAAATTAAACCAGACCAGCATAAAAATAATATAAAAACACAACCTAAGGTTTCACTGCTACAAGCAGACTTCTCAAGTGTAAAGAACTACAAAAACTTCACAATATATATAATATTAAAAACTACCCACAAATCCATTCATTTGAAGTTTTTGATAGAAAGACTATTCCTGGTGTAGTATATTTTATTCCTTGTTTATTTTGTAAGAAGGTTTACATAGGTCAGAGTAGTTTGAGTTTAAATGAAAGAATAAAGGTTCATAAAAGTAGAGTTAAAAATAGACCACACTATTGATTTTGATGAAGCTAAGGTTGTCTTCTTTGAGAGAAATGAAATCAAAAGAAGAATTAAAGAGTCTTTATTATTGAAAATTTATTATTTTGAAGCAATTAACTTATTTAAGAGTTCTTTTAATATTAAGGGTGGTTGGGAAGTGAATGGATTTGTGGGTAGTTTTTAATATTATATATATTGTGTAGTTTTTGTAGTTCTTTACACTTGAGAAGTCTGCTTGTAGCAGTGAAACCTTAGGTTGTGTTTTTATATTATTTTTATGCTGGTCTGGTTTAATTTTGGATTTGGAGTAGTTTTGATTTTATATTGACTAGTTTAGCTTTATGCTTGTAATGTTTATATATATATATATATTGTAGTAGATAATACATCATCAAATATTGGTTGCTTCATAGTTATGCAATGTTCAAACACATATTGATGCAGGAACTTTTAGCTATTGAAGACATTTAACCTCTGAACTAAACTAAACAGAAAAGTACAGAAATAAATAATTATCAATCTGTCACTATATTCTCTATTGCCAAATCAAATCTTGTTTCTCCCTATCTTTCTTACACATTTGCTTCCTAACTTTGGTTCTATTAGAAATTTTTACTCTTTTTTAAAGACTTTCTATTCAGAAACTACATTTTCTCACAATATGATGAGTCAAATTGTAATCCTTGTCTTTAAGCACCACAAATTTATTTGGTTAAGTTATTTAGTTTTATATCAAAACATACAGTCCTGTGATGACAACCAGTGTCATATTCTGAGCAATAAGCTCATAAAAATTCTTTATTTCTCTACCTAAGAGCCTGAAAGATAATCGCTAAGGATTAGTAGATGGTATTTAGTAAAAAGCTGAAATAGAAAAGGAGTTGATCTGTTTGAAATATTATGTTACTCAATTCTATTTTTCTATTGCTTATAATAAATCCTTTACTAACATTTTCATTCTATATTTTCCTTATAATATCATCCAAGCCTATTTTTTCAATTGTTCCCCACCTCCACTTTTCATCAAATCACAATGTACATCTGTTGTTTATAAACTTTAACAGAATGTGTCAATACCCTAAAACTAATTTCTATTAGTCATTCATTAGAAAAGAGAATATCCAATAATGAATACTATTAGTGTAGTGTAATATTTAACTTCAATCTTTTAAAAAACTTTTCTCGTAAAAATGTAATTCAAAATATATTCTCTTATTCTTCTCTTTCACTTTCTTTACATATCTTCATATATATGTTGCTTATAACACTTCTTTCATATACACTTCAATGAAAACAAATTTTCTTGAAAATTTCTTTATTTTCCTTACATTTTCAACTGTCCAGCAGTCTTCATCAGAGCTACAATATTTATATATAGATATAGGTATGGAATTTATATATATATATATGTCTAGGGGTGATATAGATATATATGTATGAAGGGAATATATGTGTATATTTTGATTGATATATATATATGTGTGTGTATTTTATATATATATATGTGAAATGATAGTTATGTATTTATATTATTCAAATATTGTACCTCTTTTGAAGACTGCTGGACAGTCGAAACTGTAAGGAAAATAACAAAGTTTTTAAGAAAATTTGTTTGCATTGAAGTGTATATGAAAGAAGTGTTATAAGCAATATATATATGTAATTCAAAATAAATAATGTACATACAAAATGTATCTAAAGAAAAATTTGGTTTAATATTTTAACAGCATGTTTAGCATACCATAATGTTAAATTATTAAACCAAGCTTTTTTTAAGATACATTTTGTATGTATTTATTTTGGATAATCTCTAGTAAATGAATAACTAATAAAAATTATTAATATACTACCATTAAGTGATTTATGTTAAAGTTGTGAGGGCAGCATATTTGAAACATCAATTAAACTGTAGCAATCTGCTATCTATATATAATATACTGACAATGATAAAGATATATGTAAGAGATTGTGGTCTGGGCCAACTGATGAGTGCTGGTTCAGCTTGAAATGTGCATCTTGGGGATCATAGAACTTTTTCACATATCTTTGGTCATGTTTCTAAATACATCCCTCCACAAGAAGTTAAAAGCAGACAGAAACCAGTCCTTGTCTTGCATAAGAGTGGTGTAGTAAAAGTTAGACTACAGAAATATCATTCATTATTGGATAATCTCTAGTCTAATGAATGACTAATGAAAATTATTAATATACTTCTATTAAGATAGTTGGTGTCAAAGTTGTGAAGGCAGCAAGTTTGACACATAAATTTAAATATAGTAATTTGCTATCCATATATGTTGGACTATGATAAAGTGTAAGAGATTGTGGTCTGGGCCAACTACTGGTTCAGCACAAAATGTGCATCTTTGGGATCATAGATCTTTTTCTTATGACTTTGGTCATATGTTTACAGTTACATCTCTCCACAAGATGTTAAAAGCAAATAGAAACCAGACCCTATCTTGCATGAGAGTAGTGTAGTGAAAGTTGGACTACATAAATATTATTATCTAATGAGCTTTCCAATATCTCTTAACAAGCTTTTCAGAATATCCCTAACCTCAGACCGGTTTCTGCTTCTAGCTTCCTCGGTGAGGTGCTAGGATATTCAAGCATTAGATTTAAAATAGCAGATCAAACTCAGCACTTTATCTAATGGTTAACTATTAAGTAGAAATTCTGAGCTATTGGCAAGCTTATTAGATAATATTTGTAATACAAGCTTGTTAAATTAGGTCACGTGACATGTGACTCTATTTCTTTAAGATAAATATTATTAATATACTTTCATTTTGTTAGGTTAAAAAAATCATGGAATAGTTTAGCAGTGGTTTAGATGTGAAAAAATTTTATATTATTCAAACTGTTTAAATTGAAAATTTAATCTATTCTGTAGCTTTACAATTGGTATTCCACAGTACCATCTCACTTTTATTAATTATTTTTTTTAATATTCTCATAGTTAGACAAGTAAAAAAAGCATTCTATCATGTAAAATTCATACTTCTAAAATATACTAATAGTTTCCTTTTCAAAAGAAAGAGGACTAACTCATTATAGATGATCAAATCTACCTATTTTTCCACCAGTGCTGTCCATTTTTTGACTGATATAAAATAGTACTTACTACTGATAGTCAAAATAAGAGTCATAGATCACATGACCCTATTCTCTTAAGCTTGTAAGTTATAAACAATGAGGATTGCCGTTTCCTCAACAAGCTTTATGATAAATGCTTAGCCAAAGCCAGCATTTAAAATATCTCCGTCAGAACCCCCCCCCCCAACCCCTGACCGTGGTTTCATGCTTTGGTACTCTTCAGAGGTGCCAGGGTAGGTTCAGACACTAGATTTAGTACTTACTATTTTTTCACTATTTTTATAACTAATTTATATATATCTGAGAATATAGAGATTATCTGATAACTTTGAAATGAAATAAAATATTTTGCTTTCTTTTTGAATCCATCAAGGAAATGAATGAGATTTTCTAAAGGAACTATAAGAAGAATCAAAGAATATAAATTGTCATTTTATATTGGATTTGTAGATTATGAAAAGCTATTTGATTCTATAAGCATTTCTCAGTACTTAGAGCTTTAGATCATCAACTTACAGAACCAGGACATTGTCAAATTCTAAAAAATATTTATCAAAATGTAACAGAAATGATAAGATTACATGATGTGACTAAGAAGATTAACATCGATAAGGCTGTGTGACAGAAACTCAAAAACTATTTATAGTAAAATTGCTACAACAGACTTCTAGAGCATATAACTAGTAGAACAAACACTCTTTTCTTGTTAAATTATGAATTCCACAATAAATATAAAATCATATAAATATTTGTTGCCTAAAATAGGTCAATTTTGTTTATTTATCTATTTTTAACAGTAAAAATCTATTGTGGTATACATATTTATGTTTAAAAATAATCTACTAGATAGGTATATTGTTACTACTTTTTGCCATAAACTATGATTTTAAGGTGAATTAAAATTGACATAAAAAACAAATTAATTAAAAACTAGCAGCAAAGTATTGGATATGTTTTCATTTATAGTATTCTAGGCATGTGTACTATAATAATTTTATCCATTCAAAAAAAAAAAAAAAATCAAAATTAAAAGTTTTTTGTAAAATGGTGGAAGTATAAGCTTTTTCATTTATTTTGCTTATTATCTCTAGTGTTAAAAATGTACATTTCATTAAAAATATTTTTTTAGACTATAATAATTTTGGTCATGGACCATACAAGTAGATTTGAAAGCTGATTAAAATTTAAAGTCAAAAAAAAAAAAAAATTAATCGGGGGGGGGGGGGGGTGTCAGACTGAAAAATTGATAAAAATGGCGAAAATCTAAAATTTAATTATCTTAGCTTTATTTTATCTCTAGCACTAAAAATAATGTACAATTTTTTTAAAAATTTTCTCCTATGTGAAGTCACTAATAATTTTAACTACGGGCCATTTTATTTTGTCAAGCATTGGTAACCGAGAGGTCAGCGCAGCTGCCTTACAAGCAAGCAGTTGCTTGCAGACAGTTGTCGTGGGTTCGCTTCCCGGCCGATGCTTTGACATATGGAAAAAAAAAAACAACTAGAATTTGAAAGTTGAATTAATGTTGATATTAACATTTAAAAAATTCAAAATACAAAGTATGGTGAATTATATAAAGTTAAGTGCTTAGAATGAATGAACACTAAATGGATGAATGATTGATTGAAATAAAAAATAACAAGTGCTGAAATAAACACATACACAAGATTTTTTTACAATGGTAGCTTTGAAACTTCAGACCTCATTTTTTACATTTTAGTTTTCTGCATTTTTTTCTTCTTTAATATATTTTATTTTTAATTCTCTTTATACAAATATGAATTTCAAATAAACTTGTCTTATTAATGTGAATTTTAGTCAACAGAAAATAGCAAGTGCTTATTTGTGAAAAGGTTTAGTAAGTGTTTGAAGAATTTTTTGTGGTCTTCTAATGTCATATACTGTTTCTGAGAAAAAGTTTATTACCACAGTAAAATAAGGTTCATCAGATTCAGAAAAAGAACTGGATTGTTTAGCATTTCAAGGCAGCTAGGACCACTGTGGTATGTTATCTCGCAAAACGCTTGATCTGAATTTTTATTAGGATGCGCAAATTTACATTTTAATTTTATGCTTTTTAAAAGATTCATTTCAGCTTTGTTTTTAAAATATAACTGTATTGTATGTACAGTCAATACTTTCATACATTTTTATTTTATTTTTCTAAAATGATTGTTTTGGGAGGTAACTTTGATTTTGGCTGCAGATTATCTCAAAATACACATATTTTAATATAAATTACAACAAACCAATCGCTTAATAAATGGCTTTCTGGAAGTGAAGTATTTTGTAGAATAAAATGAGAGGCTAAGGGAATATAAAAACGCTACCAAATAAAAGCTGGAAAATAAGACCAAAGATTATATTAATATTCAATGGCATTTACAAGAGGAGATAATAATGACTGATAATAATAAATTAAAAGTTTACAATAAATACTTTGGGCATATTATTAATAGAGATGCAAACAAATACTTTGGGCATATTATTAATAGAGATGCAAACATAATGGATAAAATTAATCACAAAAAATACAGCAATATGTTTGAAAAGAAAGATAAATTCTGGTAATGATGTACTCAGGCATTAATGTTACATTTTGTTTAACTATTTCTTTTTTAAAGACAAATAATACTAAAACTTCACAATAAACCTGTCAATGAAAAGTAATAAGAGGTTTGAAATTACATACTTTTCCAAATGTTGTGTATTCAAAATGCAAGCACTCTGAATACCAACAAATAAAACAATAAATGATAATAATGAAGTTATAGCTATACATACAACACAATACATATAGTTCACTTCCTATGACGCACTTCACAACTGGCTGCTTTCTAGATGGTTTCCTCCGGCTTCGGTTTCCCAAACTCTTTGTTTCTGTAAACTGCTTGCAAACATGTTGTCTCCGCAATAGAGCACTGCATTTTCAATTATGCTTCTTTCAGCTACCATCACTTAAATCTCTCTGCAACCATTCACTCCGTAAATTCACTGGAAATAAAACATCACACTTTGCTGCTACAAACTATTTAGAGTCCCCTCAGTTGGTCTTTGGCAATCCAAGGTTCCTCTTTGCATTTTATGGTGTATTGTATCAAGAAATATTTGTAATTAGCAAATACCTGTTGGCATTTATCAAATGCAATGTTCTTATGGCAAATATGTAAATTTAATCACTAATTAAATCTTTATTAGTTAGCTATCTAAAATATGTTTCTTCAATATATTTTCCTTACTTTTTCTGGAGTACAAAACTTATACATAAATTTCCATAACTTATTTATACAAAACCGACACCAAATAAAAAGCATTTTATATTTGTCAATTACTTATCCCGCTAACGTTTCAAGATATTGAAGCAGTGTTTGAAGTTTCAACTGATGTAGATTATCCTTTTAATATTTCACGATGCTGAAGCAATATTTAAGAATACAACAAAACAAAAAATATAATGTAGATGCCTAAGTACATCAGTACCCAAATTTTTTACTTGCGTTATCCATTTTTACATACAAATCTAAGATTTGATCACTTAAGAGAAGAATAATGCAAAGACTTCAGATCATACAAAGAGCTATAAAAGGATGTATGATGGAAGTAAATTAAATGTAATCAAAAATAAAATACATATATGAGAGAGCAAACAATTATCAGTGAAAAAAAGTCAAGACTGACGTACAGTTGGACTGGACATGCTGCTGGTGAGATAATAGATTGACAATTGAAATTTTACATTAAATTCCAAAGAGATTATCTGTGGCCCATACAAACACACACAAAAAACATTACATTGTCTTTTTAAAATGGTTCATTTATCTAATAAAGTTTACAATATGTTTATGAATTTGAAAAAAAAAAAGTCTTGGCAAATATGTAAATGTATCAATGTTTTGCGTGTGTGTGTGTGGCTGTACATTTTATATCTATATCTAATTTACAACATAATTTTATTTTCTTTGGTTTATCCCTTAAATCTCAAATAATTTCGTAATATAATTTAAATGACTTAATAATAGTATAAACATACTAAGAAAAAAAAATTAATATATACGTATTAAATTTAATAATTGTTTATCATCAACTTGTAATGCAATCATTAGAAGTTATCTAAGCTATGACTGGTGCTGACAGAAACAGATAATTCAGCAATTAGCTTTTAACACTATTTGATTAAAACCAATTAAAAGATAAGAAAACAAGGACTTTAATC
This sequence comes from Epiperipatus broadwayi, assembly GCA_028023455.1. Taxonomy (NCBI): domain Eukaryota; kingdom Metazoa; phylum Onychophora; class Udeonychophora; order Euonychophora; family Peripatidae; genus Epiperipatus; species Epiperipatus broadwayi. The sequence continues at coordinate 250,251 of JAQFVV010006794.1, forward strand.
ATATTATTTTTAATAAGATAATGAGCTCTAAAAATTCAACAATAATGATCACAGCAAAAGTGAAACCGATACACTCTGGACGGGGAATTTCATCTAAGCTACAAATGCCACAGACCTGTTTAAAGTTTATGACGTAGTCGTAAAATGAAATGGGATCAAAATAATACCGACAATAATCAAATGCATAATACACTTAGCCACAATGCCCTCATTACAAATTGGTCTTTGAGAAGAGAAGTTTTAAGAATAACATGAGAGATGAAGCGACTGATTAGTCGCGCCCTCTAGAAGGACATCATGAGTAAATAAAACTAATTGTAATGATATGTAGTTTTTAAATAAAAGTTTCAGTTATTAATGAATATTTTTAAACAAATTGTGTTTTTGTATAAAACACAAATCAATCATTATTTACCTAAAGATATATCCTTGATATATCATTAATTCTGTTCTCCAAAAGTTCATAGCTATCCATTCTTAAATTCATTTATCAGGGGTTTTTTTTTTCCTTTTTCTACTCCACCATTCATTCAGTCCTTTCCGATATGTTCATAATCGCTCTATTTTTAAATAATGCCCAATCTTCTATTGCTTCCTATTATTAATTAACTCAATAAATAATCTGTTTCATTTATATTTTTTCAACACTTCTACATTATTAAACTTGTTTTTCTAAAAAAAATTTCACGCTCAAATTCATATTTCTAAAGATGACCCCTACTTTAGAGTTATTTTCTGTAAGCTTGATTAATCAATGAAAACTAGATGCTATAGTAGTGATCTCCAAACCAATCAGTTTTTCGCTTTTGCCATCACAAATAAAGATTAGGATTCAAATTTCTAACTAATGCTCTTATATAACAATATTTTACTCCTTTATACTACTCAAGTTAATAATCTTTTTTTTTAATTCTAAAGTTTCAAACCCAGGCTCACTTACTTGCACAGCTATATAGATCTGACATCAGTCTGAAAATGGGGACTTTATTGCTCTATACTATCTAGCGTCCTCTGATTACTTAAGCTTACAGTAGATGGGCGTAGAGTAGGATGAAGATTATTGCTTTTGGAAGTGATATTGGTGGCACTACTGGGGAGATTCTGGTCTGTCCCTCTCTTTAACTATTTTTCTATTACATATAATGTAAAAGTCCAAGTAAATATTTTATAAGCCTTTTTTTTTTTAGTTTAAACTTTAAAAAGTAATAGAATAATTTCCTAATCGTATTAAAAACCTTGTCCTCATCCCAAATTTATCATATTTTAATTTCCTCCAGCTATTTTCACCTGAATAAAATTTTAGGTAGTTAGTTTTAATTCAAATACATAACAACTTCCAGTAGCCCTTTTTAGCTCTTTAAAGTTGATCACCATTATCCCCAATTACACCACCATCAAATTCAAATACAATACAATGAATCCTGCTTCCCCCAAAATTCACTTTCATCTTCATCAAGATAACATTTATTTAAATAAACAACAACAAGAAAAAGTTCTAAAACAAAATACTTCTTTATCTCTATAATTCGACTTCTTACAAATGTTCCAACAAACATCTCCCAGACTTTTTAGAAATAATCTAATTCAAAATAGTGAAAGTCTTTTTAAAATTAATAAGTAATATTTACTAAGGTTGTAACTTCAAGAATATGCACGTAAAAATGCGATAGTAGGGATCTCTACAGGACTTAACCACAAGCTTACGTTTTGGAAGAAAAGCTTGTGGTTAAGACCTGTAGAGGTCCCTACTATCGTATTTTTACATGCATATTCTTGAGGTTACAGCCTTAGTAAATATTACTTACGTAAATAAATTTATAATTAAAATTAATAAGATAAATATTCATCTCCATTACTCTTTTAACGCATTTTTTCAATAATTATTTTCAGTGCTCCAAATGTATTTTTTGTCCCTTTTTCTTTTTGCAAATACAAATTGGTTTTGAAGTTGTCTAGTGGCATAGTAATCCGTTCAAAGAAAATGCCTAACCTTCTGAACTGTATATACTATAAGCATGAACTGTTTGTTTTTTTCCCACATTCCTTCCTATAGCTTTTAGCAATTCAATTGAGAATCTCACTCATTTTTTGAGCACATCCTAACTTCATCTCGTATATTATCTTTCTAGCTTTTTCTTCATTACTCCGTAGCATATATTTCATCCTTATCTTTAAAACTTTTTTTTTATTGACTTTAACAAAGGTCTGTTAATACAGAGAGGATTGTGTTTAGACAAAGTCTGTCATTAATATAATTTAATAATATTCCATAGTTTCTTTATATATATATACATTAGTTTTGTTATGACTCATGTACCAGAGGAAGGGGCAAAAGGAATTTTTCTCATATTTTAATCTGATAATATTCCCTTGTTAGAAAGTGCAGCAAAAGTTTATCTGTGAAAAAATTATGTAGAAATCCAAATATTTGATTATTTTTAAGAATAATAATTTTTATTTTAAAAAGAATGCTGTAATTTCAAAAATATGTGTGCATAAACTGACAACTGATATTTTACAGTTAAATAGTGCACTAACTAATAGTAATTTAAACATGGGTAGAATTCAGTAATCCGTGCATGAACATAAACTAACTTACCTTCAAATAACGTTTATTAGCAGATAACTGAAAAATAAATATTAGTGAATATTTTCTATATTACTAATTTTTTTTTCTCATGTGTCATAGCATCAGCCGGGAAACGAACCCGCTAACCCAGGACAACTGCTTGTAAAGCAGCTGCTGACCTCTCGACCACCAATGCCTGATGAATTTTTATTTTAACAATTTTAAAAATTACAGAAATATATATGGATCTGAGACTTGAACACTCAACAGAGCAGCAATACAAAGATTTCATGCTATTTGATCAAATATGGATAGATGTATGTTTGGATTAATAAAAGAGATGGAAAATAAACCACATGAGTAAGAAAACAAACAGGTATCACTGATATCATTGAAAGTATGAAGAGAATGAAATGAGAGCTGGACTGGACCTATTGCTAAAAGAGACGATAGTAGATGGACAGTTGAAATCTTAAACTGGATTCTAAGAGATTGCAAAAGACTTAGAAAGAGAACGCATGTGAGAAGAATGGATGAAATAACGAAGTTTGTTGAGGTGATATGGAGAAGAGAGGCTAGAGATTGGAGAAACTGATTAAACTTGCAACCCTCCATTCTGCAGTGTATAATAAGAGATGAAAATGATGACAATGATATGAATTTTCAAATTATTGGTGTTTGATAGTTGGAAAATTCAATAAATTTTTATTGGCAGAAATCCATATATAACGAATTTGGTTAAAAATAATATTGTGTTTATTTATATATAGAGTTCGCAAAACAAACTCTTAACAAGCTTTGAGAATACCCTCAACCCCAGACCGGTTTCTGCATCTAGCGTCATCAGCGAGGTGTTAGGATATTCATTAGATTAAATATATATATATATGCAACTACTTACTTGAAATAAAAATTATATTTTGGAATCAAGAACAAAACATTCCAGAAAGTGATCAATATATTTACCAAAATTATGGCTGGATTTTTTTATAAAAGTGACAAGATTCAAATAAAAAGTTAAATACTGATAACCCAAACAAGCAGAAATTGTAGGAAAATCTTAATTCCATTGTTTAGTATATTTCAAATTCAGATATAAATTGTAGATGGCAACAAAAAAAGAAAAAGACATTAGGCTGAGTAGCAGAGGCTCATGTTTACTGGGTAAATCTTAAAATGGTTGACATCTATGCATTGCATTTCATGTGCCATAAGACACATTGGTCTCTGTATCTAAAACTGTTATTATATGCTAGCTACATGATTTCTAGCATATACTATTTATGTTAAGACATTTAAGTAAAAATGTTCATAAATAAATAAAGTCTCTTAAAGTGAGTTTTTAAAAATTAATAAATATTAGGGTTAATGTTTATTCAATTACATGTTGAAAAATAAATAATACTCCACTTTTTAAAAATTAACAGAATCTTCTTTCAAGACTGTATGCTGAAAAAAATTGCTAACAATCTAATGATGTCGTTGGATATAGTCCATACCCTGTTTGAGGGAGTTGCGTATTATTATTTAACATTGAGCCAAAGAAAAACTAAGGAATAAAAAAAATGACTTCAAAATTTATGAATACAAATGCAGGTGTAATATGTAAAATAATGGTCTTTATTTAGAAAACAAGTAATATATTTTCATAACACTTAATAATTGGAAAACAAATAATATGAAAACAAATATATAATTTTAATTAGAAAGCAAACCTTTATTACTTAAAGCAGAAATTAAATTAATGATGACAGAAAACACAATTCAATGTTACGAACTCCTTAAGATTAAAATCTAAAAAGATAATTGTCACCATATTGTTATTAATACTAATAAATACAAATCCAAAAAATTGACAAAATTAATTACATTTGGGGAAAACGTTCATTTAATAAATTGTAAATCCAAATTTGTCATTACTGGATGAGATCAAATTGAATTAGAAAATGAAGTATCACATCATCATCATCATCATCATCAACCATGATCAATCCCCTTGAGGGTGAAGGGTTTTTCAAATTCCATCCTTCTTCTCCTTTTTTTTTTTTTTTTCTCCCCCCCCCCCCCCTTCCTTTTTTTTTTTTCCCCCCCCCCTCCCCTGGTCTCTTTCTGGGTCTTTTACAATCTCTTGGGATCCAGTTTAAGATTTCAATTGTCCATCTATTATCATCTCTTCCAGCAATATGTCCAGCCCAACTCTACTTATTAAATCCACAAAGCTGAGAAACTTATTTCTATTAATTAAAAAGAAGTGCAAAAATGTTCACTGCATTTCTCAATGGCATTCATAACACGTTTTGTATATAATGTTTTCCATGAGATTCATTTTCAAAATAAATTGTTTTTACATTATTGTTTTTAAACTTTTTAATTATTGTGTATTATGAACTATATTAATTAATTATGTTTGCTTTCTAAATAAATAATGTTTTGAAACATATTACATTTTTCTTTTTTAAACTATTAAAACATCACATGCTACCATTTTTACTATTCTTCTTTTTTATCGTTATTCATTTTTGTGTGAAAAATGCTCATCTTTTAAACCACTCTGTTTTGAAAATATATAAAGAAGAAATTAGTTTTCTGAATAAATTTTATTAATTTCCATATTATACTATTTTTTTTTTTTAATTTTATTTAATGTACTCTGATGTTAGTAAATTAACGTAGACATTTTTTTATCAATTAGTTTTTTTTTCACTCAATGTAGCTCCATCAAGTGGGATAGAGCATATATGCAAACAGCACCCAATGAAACTTCAATGAAAGATAGAAATAGAAACTGCAGTAAGCAAAGTAGATAGAAGAATAAAAACAAAAAATAAGTCCAGACTTAAAGCTTAATCGTGAATGAAAATAAAATAACAAGAATCACAAAAAAATTAAATATAACTTGCCATAGTACGGTCACAAAAATGAAACAGTAACTGAAGCAAAGAATGCTAGCTGAGAGAATATATTAGTGATTTCTAAGATAAAAATAATAAGCCCTCAATTATGCAGACATGGATAAAATAGGTTAGTCAATAATGAAAGTTGATGTTAGTCAAATTACAGCTAAGAGAAAGAGTCGCAAAGTAAAGGCTATTATAGAATTAACTCAATGCTTGTAACGTAATTTATAATTTAAAAGAATGGCTGATGATCGAAAAGGTTAATTGCAATGAAGTAATGATTATAGTAATAAAATAGGTGTATTTATAAAAGATTATACATGTTAGAAGACAGTTTGAAGTCTGAAAGAATAAATAAACAAAAAATGTAGTTGTAGTGTCAGGGAATTTTCTTAAAAGATATATAAAAAGACAAACAATTATTATTGACTTCATTCACCTTAAGAAATATTTTGAAAAAAATAAATAAAAATTCAAAGGAGAAATATTGACCACACACAAGTAACCATCATTCAGAATTTTCTGATTTCAGGGCTTCTTCAAATTTGTGAATTTTTCAGATTTCCGAAAATAGATACTTAACTAAACCCCTCATTATAAAGCCAAATTCAGTTTAAAATATAAATAAACAATGATTATGCTGTATATAGTTTCATTTATATCTAATACTTTCTGTTTATTGTTGTCTTTTCTAATTTTGTTGGAAAATGTATGTACGAAATCATTTATTTATTGTAAAAGAAGTTTTTGAATAAAAGCTAATTGGATTATCAATACTCTATATGTATTAGGAAATTTGTGTGAGATAAAGATATTAGTGATTAAATGATATTTATTTATATAGAGAGATGATTAATACTGAAATGTTTAATATTTATTTAGAATGAGATTAAGGTTGGAACCAGGAGAGTCTATTGCACATTGATGGTTTTTTGAACATTCCCCAAAATAATCATAACAAAAGGCTAAGGAAGACAGGTGAAAGTGATGAAAGAAATGATAGGAAGTAATAGACAGGTAAATATTATAAATATTTAGGTGTTGGTTATCTGATAATAAGGATATTAATAATATCTGCAATGGTTAAGTAGGTTTTCAATTATAATTAAAAATATGCATATTTTGTTTGAAGAATGCTTTTATACAGAATGAACACTATGATGTTTTAGGAAAGAAGTATGAGAAAATAAGATAAAATCAAAAAAAGGAACTACCTAATAAAAATCAGAAAGATTGTTGGTTTGATTTATATAACCTTTTTTTTTTTTTTTTTTTAAAAAAAAAAACTATAATAATGGCGAAGTTTATTGACTCTTTAAGAGTCATTTATGGATGTCTATTTATTAATAACAACAACAAACAAATAAACAAAAATAAAATAGACAAAATGCAAGTTATTTCAAAACATTTACTAGTTCCCAAAATTTTTAATGGAGTCTTTTTCAATATATAGTAGTTATGTTAACTAATTATTTTATTCTCCGGCAGCTTTTCATGCTATCTTTCTAGAGGGCATTATCAATAATAATAATTCTTTATCTCTAATACTGCCCCCTTTTAAGAGATTCGTGATTAATTGTTCTTTACATATCGTAGCTCTAATTAATTAATTAATTATCGATATTAGTTCAAGTTTAAAGGTTTTTCTCTAGCTATTTTTATCCCATGATGAAGCTCTTCCTGTAAGAATGTTTCAATGAACCCTTTAATAATATTTAGTTCATCTTTTTTTTTTTTTGTAGACACATAATATTTTAAATTATAATAATCTTAACAATATTTAGAGAGTGTTCTTTATCATATGAGCTTAAATTATCAAAGATTAAAGTTTAACGAGTGAAATAGCACACTATCCCCCCCCCCATCTTCTGCAGTTAAAAGTAATTATTTATCAGTGGCTGCTAATTGTGAGATAAAAGTATCATCTATCTTTCAGTACTTCAAGACACTGTTAAATAATTAAAATAAAAAAAAAGCTTATTATTAAAACATTTATTAATAAAAAATGTGGGTACATATTCAGCGGATTAGATTGTTATTTGTATTTAATTAGAAAAAAGAAAATAACATATGAGGTAACAAAACATCTTGGACCATATTTGCTTTTAATATAACATTATTTGATTTCTTTCTGGTAACTATTTTAAGTTTCCTTGCTTCCTTCAGTTCTATTTTGCTATACATAACAACTTCTCTCTTTTAAGATCATTATTTCCCTATTGTTCTTTTTAAAGATTATTCAAATATATTGCTCTACTTCTAAAATGTATTCAATTCTCTTATTCCCAGCTATTCTTTTATATAACTTAGTACTAATCCATGATTTTACCTTCCCTGATAAAAGTCTAAATCTCTTCCGTCCAATTTTAACAATTGCATTTTTTATCTTATAACAGCCCATAAATTCTCAAAATATTAGTAGAGCTCATTTTTATTCTTATGCCAAATTTTTATGAAATCCCGTCAATTTTGTTCTTCAAATCATAGGTGGTCAAAAGGTCAGTGACAGCTGCTTTACAGGCAGTTGTCCCGGGTTGGCGGGTTCGCTTCCCAGCTGATGCTATGACACATGAGGAGAAAAAAATCATTATATTCACACTTATCTTTATTTTGCTAAAATATCAGCAAACCACTATGTTGAATTGTTCTTACAAATATTCATTTTAAATTGTTTCTAAAGATCCCTTATTGGTTACCTTTTCTGAATAAATATAATTTAAATAAAGCAGGAGACATTAACTATCCTTGCATTATACCCATGTCAATACTTATTCCTAAAAATAGTTCATTTTAGAATTGTATTTTGTATCATACACAAATTCAGGGTACTTATATATTAGTCCAGCAGTAAGATTTTACATAAGTATTAGTCCAGCGATAACTTTCTAATTCTTGCGATCTCATAAAATAACATCTTCTGACAAACTTAATCCAACAATTTTGATAAATGATGACAAGTAACTTTATGCGGCGCAACTTATTACTTTATTTAGTGGAAATAAACAACATGTATTTACATTTTGAATCAAATTGAGTTATTTGCAAAAATGAGAATTACTTTATTTCATACAAAATGGCAACCTATAACTTTATTTTGTGGAAATAAACAAATGTGTATTTATGCTTTTTTGTGTGAGAAATGATGTTGCAACAACTAAACTATGATTATGGAATTAGATGGAAAGGATGAAGAATAAAAAAGAAAAGCTTTTTTTTTTCTTACAATCACTGGAAGTTTTTTTTCATGTCCTGCAAAATGCAAACAAAAGTGTAGCTATGATTTATACGAAAATGTTCGTATTCAGCAGCTCGCAAATCGTCACTTTTGTAGGATTTTACACTTTTCTCAAGATAACATGCTGTATGTACAAATTTCTCACAGATAGTTATTTGAATGTATGACCACCCTTTGAAAATAGTGGATGGCTGCATCATCCTCAATAGCGGGCAATTTCCAAAGTTTAATCATTTTGTTAGATAAAAAAAGTTGTTCAAACAATTCATTCTGCAGGAATTAAAGCTGGACTAGCACATCACGTGTACACCTTACTTTCACCACATGATCGATTAATCATCTCAGCATTTTTTCATGACATCACAGCATACTTTAAATCATAAAATTAGCAGTGAAACCAACATTTTGACTAACAACTTTCTCCTGAGCGCAATATTATCTAATATTCACTTAGAAAATTAATTCATTTCCTTTTTAAAAAATTGTAAATGTGTTTCATTTTGGTCTTCATATACACATTTGTTTGTGCTGGCAACTTTCATCACCACTGGAATAATATATAAGTATTGATTCAGTAAAAATTTTGTTTCATTTTCATTTTTTTACAAATATCTAATATAATAACCCAATTTTACCAAATTAATATTTATGTCACTAATCTTGATAAAGCAACACAAAGTTTATGTCATATAATTCTAAATACTGGCAAGCCAAAAGAAAGTCTGTTATAGGAAAAGTATACAATGGCAAACTAACATGGATGAGATCAATTGGTTCTAGTACTCTTCAGATGGAAAATTTCTGAATATTTTTTGGTGATATTTTTACAATCCCATTTAGTTATCTACTTGCCAAATCCAAATCACCTGATACATTTTTTGTTGTAATAATTGGCAGCTAACTCCTGTTATCCCTGATGATCACTCATCTGAACTTTTGAGGATATCTAAACTACTATGAATCTTTCTTTGTCCTTTCCATCTAATTCCATAATCATAGCTCTGGATCATTCCCTGAACATTTATCAATATACTGTCTACTGTTGTAATTTCATGACTCAGATAGCTGTCCATCTTGGTAAAGCCTCCACAAAGCCTGCTAACAACATTCCCAATATGTCTTGCTGCTTTGATTTTTTTAAAATAACAGAAGAAACTTTGCTTTTTAGAAAATCTATCAGTGATTCAATAATTCACTTCAAAAGATCTAACATTCTCAAATAGAGTAAGGAAAGCAAGAAACAATAAGAGTATAAAATAATTTTTATGAGTCATTCATTAGACTAGAGTTTATCCAATAATGAACAATATTTCTGTAGTATAATTTTCACTACAACATTCTCACATAAAGTAAGGACTGGTTTCTATCCACACCTTATGTGAGAATGATATAGTGAAAATTACATTACAGAAATATTATTCATAATTGAATAAGAGTATATAACCTACTTCGTCATGACTTTTATTTACTAATAAAGAGTCTATCATTAAATGAAATCTGGTTTCCAAGTGGGGTCATTCGTTTCACATGTTAACAAAATATGCTATTTGTAGAATGGATCAAATGAAGTCCATCATTAATTCAAATAAAAGCTGTCTATATTCTAAATAAATAAGAAATGATTTTATAGAGTGCAAAAATCATAGGTTTCCTAATTGATCCTTTCTTGCAACAAAGTACGATGTGGAGTCAATAATTAATGAGGCAAACTTGTTTATTGTGGAATTAAAAATTATAATAATTAAAATAGTCTTAATTTTTTTTTTAGCATCATTGTTTTCAAACATTAGTAATCTGACTACAATTTTCATGTTTATTCCAATTTCTTTTACTCATATCTCCTCTTCTTTACAATACTCAGCTAACTTTCTTATCTCATTGAACTAACTATTTTGGGGCTTTAAAAATCTTTTAATATTCAATTTAGAATTTCAGCTGACTGCCATTATCACTTCATTTTGAATAGTTTAACCATGTTTTCTTTCAATATCCTATTTTTAAATAATGTCAGTGATTTGTTCTCTCACCCATGTACTTCAATTTCATATCCTTCTTGTAAATACAACGTGTATTGCTCCTTGTTTTACTATATGGTTGCAGTTTTTGTTTGGCTCTTCTATTAGGTATACAAGTATCAGACCCATAAGTAAGAACTCTACCTGAAAATCTTACATAGATCACTTCATGACTAACATACATTATTCCATACTTCCCTATAGGGTTATAGCTTTTGTTTTGCTCTTTTATTAAGTATATGTTGAAAACCATATTCATCATTCTATGTCTAGCATGCATTGCTCCATGCATCACTATGTGGTTGAAGTCTTTAGTTTTGTTCTTCAATTAAATATATGGTTTCCAGATCGATAAGTAAGAACTAATATAGCACATTATTTTTTTTTCCATCCAAACATAAAGGTCTCTGTTACTTTAAACATTAAGTTACCAGAGCTAATTTACTCAGGTTTAATTTTGATTTAATTTTTATTATTAATTTGTCCAAGATTATTTGTAATTGTTAATCTTTTTAAAATTTTTAGTTAAAGATCTTTATTCTCTCTCTCTCTCTCTCTTTTTTTTTTTTTTTTGTAAAAAGTCCATTTTACTTTACTTTAGCCCTTTTTTAGTATTTATCTAATGTGATTTCATATGATAATTCTTATAATGCTTCTTTCAGCTCCGAGACATTTGATTTCCAAAACCATACCAATGGCATGGTACATATTTTTTATGCATTCTGCATTTATTTTTACAATCTTTCCTGCCCAATTTATCTTCTCACAAAACTTCTGTAATGAAATCATTCTGCTGCATATTATCATTATTAATTTTCTTAGTGTTTTACAATGTAGTCTTATTTCTATGATGCATTAATAATAAATATTTTACCAAATTTAACAAGGTCCATGCATGTTTATGACATTACACTTATTCTAAAGCTTAAAATTATTAAGATTATTTTTGAAAATCTATATATCTTATTAATTGATAATCATTTTTAAGGTTGAATCTATTAAATATATTACTATCTTAATAATATCTATTCCCTACTAATTAGAAAATATAGTCCAATTAAGCAGTATCTGCATTTGGATCCTTTTATATGTACTTCCTTTTTAAAACTTACAAATAAACTTTCAAATGTACTAGTTACTCTTCACTCCAGAAATGGCTTCTCTTATCTCTGCCTTCTTGGTCATATTTACCAACTGCACTTTCATCTTTCAAATGTTTTCCAATTTTCCAATTCAAGCATTTAAATCTCCCATAGCTATTTTAAAATGTTTAGGCACTTCAAAACTATTCTGTAGATCCATATCTTAATTTTATCACTTGCTGGTATCTTCTATTAAATCAGACTACTAACCTCGTTAATCTACATGATTGCTGTATAACCACCATCTTTTACTTGTAATAAATTGACCAATTATACTAACTCTCAATACTTATGCTATTATAGTAGAGTCCATGTTTATTTTTCAAATCAACTATTTTTCCATCTTTATGCGGATGATATTTCATTTAATCTTTAAAGACACTTTCTATAATTTTCTTTATTGAGTAACAATCTAAACTCAAAACCCAATCGAAGCTCATAAATTATTTATAAGTATAAACAAAAGTAGGAAAAGTAATGATACACACATTCATATATTTTCCTTTTGCTATAAGAACGACCCAACTGCTGTCTCACCAGGAACTTCCAGGTTTTCAAAAAAGAATACATTTTCCTGATCTCTAACTCAAGAGATGAAAATAGATATATATACTGGGTAACCTTTACATGTTGACAAGCAGTCTATTTCTGTTTTCTTATGTGAACAATAATAACTGCTCGAATGATAAAACAAATAGAAAATGGATATCAAAAAATTGTCCGGCTTGATTTATTTAAGTCTTCAAAATGGAAAAGTGTTCTTTCATTAATTCAAATTCACTTTACACCCACTTCCAATACGTTTATGCATGCACATATATAAACTCAGCCTAATTTATAAATACGTCATCGGCAAAAGCAATGTGATAACCTTATCTTTCAATTAAAAGAGTATTTCTTTCAATTTAAAGATAAGGATGTTGCAATATTAGAACTGTTATATTTATAAAAAATACAATGGGCTTATTGAATATTAATCAATGACAAAGATTTCATTTGAAATAATATAGTAGTGAATGCAGCTCCATTCAGCGGTGAGTAACCACATACTGATTACCGAAATACAAAAAAAACTATAAGCTCATTTGAATTCTCAATATGAGTTTCAACTATATTTGAACCTTGTATTGTGGATTCGATATATAAATATATTAACTACTCACCATGCCACAAGAGGCAAAAATAATTTTAAATAAATGGTTATATATATATCGTTTTTAGTAATAATGGCTAACGATTTATTTAATAAGCAATAAATGGCAGATTTAAATAAATTGACTATGAAAAAAAAATCCTGAGTTTGGTTGAAAATAATTCTTAGCTAACTAAAACTATTTGCAAGGTTACCCAGGTTTGAACTCCATATCAAGGGAATGCCAATGCCTATTTATCGTATATAAAGAAAAATCTAAAACATTAATGACTGAAACACACAGGTTTATTATATACCTGTGTCTATATATGTAATATATAAGGTATATGAGCACAGACTTTCACACAACCCACCACTCCACACTATCTCATAACACTGATACACTTGAACACATATATGTTGAAAAGATAGATAATCACCAATATACGTATTTCATGCTAAACCAGCAATCATCAGTTGGTCCAGATTACCATCTCTACACATATATGCTATAAGTGCTCAGATATATATTAATATAGCCAATCCTCATACTTTAATGGTAATCTGGACCAACTGATGATTGCTGGTTTAGCATGAAATACGGATATTGGTGATTATTTATCTTTTCGACATATACGTGTTCAAGTGTATCAGTGTTATGAGATAGTGTGGAGTGGTGGGTTGTGTGAAAGTCTGTGCTCATATACCCTATATAAAACATTAATGCTAAATCGGTTGTGCTTTATATATAAAGTCAATTAATTAATAAACAACGGCAGACCATTTAGAAAAGTAAGGAAAGATATAATAAAAAAGAATCGAAAGTAAAAAAAATACTTAAGTGAAAGAACAAATAGGTATTATTGATATCCTTGGAAAAATTACGAAGACTGAAATGAAGCAAGGCTGGACTTAATACTCGAATTTTTTACCAACTCCTTAAGCAATAAAACCGTTCGATTTATCATTTTATTGCTAAAAGAGATGGATAATTGCAGACTTAAACTGAATCCCAAGAAATTGTAAAACACTTAGAAAGAGGCCACGTGTGAGATAGATGGATGAAATAACAAAGTTTGTAGGTGTTATATGAGAACAAGCTATGGCCAAATGAAGCTGATTAAAATTGAGAATTAAAATGATGATAGACTACAAACATAATTTTATTTTAAAATATTTCATAAAACATCGCAGATAATTTACTACAATTAAGAAATTCTTTTTCCACTTTTTTTTTTTATCAAATATTTCGGCCTCATTATGTTAATTGGTCTATGTATTAAAATAGTGCAACTACTTGTTATTTACTTCGCTCTAAGTTATTTAAGTCAATGACTTACGGAAGATGCGCACCCTGGTGGACAAACCCATTCAAACTCCTACCTTTTTTACTTAAATATAGTATATGTGTATTTTATAGATCATTATTCTACCATACATTGCCGACACTTAAGACTGTTTTATATTTCAGTGAATGTTATTAGATTTGAACCGCTAGAAAGGTTTCAAAATTTATTTCTTGATTTATACTGATGGTATCCCCCTTCCCCACTAGTATTTCCTTGTCAGGCAAAAAAAAGAAAAACCTTGAGAAGCGTATAATGTCCTTTTATTCCGTAATAAATTGCTACATTAGAATATAATGATTACAAGACAGGGTGGAGATTATATTTTTAAATGCTGTCAGCCACTTTCATATACCTGTGTGTGTGAATACATATATTTACACAAAATTGGAACTAATTCTAGGTTATGTATAAATAGTATTTAATAAAGTTCCAATAACTTGTTCTTTATTATTGGCTTACGTCAAAAATAAATCCTTTTCTTGTACCCTGACTCGCAGACTAAAATATAAAGGAGTTAAAGATGGCCGCCATATGACAGAAATTTAGTTGGAGAGGTAAATTCTGTATAATGTCTATTGATTACTCAAACTTACAGTAAATAGCTTTGGAATAGAATGAATTGCTATTTTTTAAAAGCATACATTAAATGTAAGCAGGAAAAAAAATCCAAATTTTGTTTGCATACATCATCACAGTCAAAATTAAAAATATAGTAATTGGTTTTTAATCTAGATTTCAAAGTCTTAGTTTTTTTTAATATTTTGGCCTATTAACTTGTTAGAGATAAATAACAATATTAGATGCAAACTTACCTCTGATGAAAGCCACAAGCCAGAAACTAGTATGGACATGTAGTTATAATATCTCTATCATCTATTGTCTATAATTATTCAAGTTTACAATAGGTAACTCTGAGGTGGAGTGGAAAAAAAACTACTCCTGAACGATTATGTTAAATGTAAGCATCAGAAAGTCATGTTTTATATATATATACACAATTTCCCAATTGGTCATTATAATTATATATCACAGATATCCAGTTTTTCATCCCAAGTTTATTACCAAAAATGGCCTCTTCACATAAAAGCTAATTATCTTAGAAAAGTTCTTTTGACTAAACTAAAACTTAAAAATGTAAAATAAAATTACTTTAACAACATTAGTAGTCTTAAAAATGCTTTAAATAGATTATTGTAAATTTATCCATTATTTAATGGTCCATGTTTAATATCTCGAGAAGGAAACTACCATGATCTCTAGTTAAACAACTGCTTTCAAAAAAGAAAAGTTTCAATTACAAATAACCTTGCTGTTACCAAATAAACGTTGGCCACACTTTATCCTCTAATTTATTTCTGCTTAAAGAAAACAAATAAATGATATGGTAAAATTATTCATTGAAATCTGCCCTCCATGAGAGACACATTTACATTTTCCAATTCACCACTACCTACCTATATTTTCTGAATTTATAAAAATTTTTATTGAACATTGTTTTTAATTAAGATTAATTATTCTGAAAATAATTATGGAAATTTCTTTATCCACTAATAAAAAAACCCAGAATTATCTACTACAACTCAAAGCAAGTATGAGGCCATATACTGCTTAGTTTGATATGTATATATGTACCATCAACATTTCACAATCTCTTACAAGTTGGCTTGAATGTTATATCAAAGCAAAGTAATGCATGATTATTTTAGTTTACCTTTGATCTGCAATAATCCACATCATATCTTTTGAGAGTTTGGAATCACTACTATACGGACTAATGTGATGAAAAATGGATTATTGCTGCTAAATATGCAATTTCTTTTAATGACCAAAATCTAGATGTCTTTTTATCTACGTATCTCATATGGTAATTTAATTTAGAAAACAATTTAAAAATGGCTGCTACATATTCATAATAACAATTAGTAACTGATTTGCTATATCAATTTCTTCTCTCTTCAGATTGCTGCCTACCTTCCTTAATCGCTTCTCTTGAGATGCTTTGTGCACAATACTTTCTGCTTCTCAGAATAGATTTTAAAATATTTTTAAAATATCCTCATCTTACACTGTTAGATGGAAATTACTATGGTTCTCTAGTTAAATAGCTGTTTTCAAAAAAAAATTTCATTCAAAAATGACTTTGCTTTTACCAAATAAATGTGGCCATATTTTTTTCTTTTACTTTATTTCTGCTTATGGGAAATAAATGATAGATAGCATAAAGTTATTTATTGAAATCTGCCATCCGCAATAGCCACATTCATATTTTTTAACTCACCATTATCTACCCATAATTTCTGTGAATTTATATAAAATTTTATTGACCATTGTTTTTACTTACTTCTCTGTACATAATTCTTCAATTTAACAATAAAGAAATAGAGCATGGCTATAAACAAAATAATTGCCATTTATTAAAGTCCATAAAAATTCTTGTCATAAGTTTAGAACAGAGATGTGAATTTTTTTCAGCAAATATGTCCAAATAAATCCTGAAATGATGACTCACTTTCATGTGTCACATTAAATATTATTGTCATCATTATTTTAACTATTACTGACCCACTGCCGAATAAAGGTCTTTCCAAGTTCAATCTAGTTTCTTGGATCCCTAGCTTCTCTTTTCCACAACATACCAGCAAATTTCCTTATTTCATCCATTCATCTCATGTGGTCTTTTATTCTTTTCTTATAATCTATTAGAATCCAATTTAAAACTTCAACTGTCCATTTATTATCATCTATTCTAGCAATATATCCAACCCTTCTCCATTTCCGTCTCTCAATTCTTTCAATAATATCAGTGATATCTATTTGTCCTCTCACTTATGTATTTCATTTTTGATCTCTTCTTGTTACTCCTAATATACATTTTTCTATACTTCCTTGAGTCATGTGAAATCTCTGTATTGCTCTTCTGTTAAGAATCCAAATCTCAGATCTATAAGTAACAATTGGTAAAACACATGAATTAAAAAGTACCTATATTCGATACTTTAAAACAATGCTTCAAGAATACTGGGATAACTAATTAAAATATTTAAGATTCAGCATACTTTACATAAGTAAATAAATACTTTTTTATTGTTTAGAAATTAATCTAAAGTAAACTTTGTCTTCTTCATTTTTATTATTTGAATTTTTTTTGATACAAATAAAATTTGTATTGTTCAGTAAGTGTTTGACTTTTTTTTTTATTCATTTTTTAAAAAAAGAAATGTAAAAATAAACCTGCTGTTCTTCATTTAGACTTCCATGACCTCAAAATGCTAGTCATTTTGATCCTAAGAAAGTTGTCAACTTACTGATTTGTATGCTATTGTTAGAAATAAATATCTTTTTCAAAAATTTCTATGGAAAAGTAATTGCAAGTAAAGGAAGTGCATTGGAATTTTTAAGCCACAATGATTTTCATAATGAAAACCAATCACCTTGTGTCAAATGTGGTCCGTAAGAAGATGAAAAGCACATCCCTTGAACTATTTTGCAGTCTCATTTGAATCACATATGCTGGTAAACATTTCAGCAAAAAAATAATAAACTGAATCTCTTTCTAATTTCTTCATTCAAGATATGTGCTCTGTTTAACAGCCAGTGTAAAGTAAATTTTCACAGCTTAAACCTTTTTAATTGTTGTTACAAAGCCAATTAATGTTTATTTTATTGTAATTTGTGCTGAATAAAGAAGAAAAAACGATAGAATTGCTTATATAAAAAATAAGAAATTTGTAGTTTTTTTTTCTTCATATGTCATAGCATCGGCCGGGACGCGAACCCACACCCGTCTGCAACCAACTACTTGCTTGCAAGGTGGGTGCGATGGCCCTTTAGCAAATATTGTTTTCATAAGAACAATTGATGACTTGTATTTTTTTTTTGGCTCACTTTCTCAAAACCCCAAAGAAAAAAATTTAAATTACAGGGACAAATAAAATGCAAGTAAAAATTCCCAAAAAAGTCTATTAATTATAAATAATTTTTAAGATATTTGAAATTATATATTTAATTTATAAAGTAGTTTGTAAGTCAATAAAAAAAACTACACCTGACCGTATTTTTTTCGTTCCTTATCCCCATCCTACTTCTGCTCAAAACCAAATAAGAAATTGAAAAGACAAATAATACTAAAGATTAAAAATAAATCTGCTAATTACAAAAACTAAGAGGTTTTAAATTACACATTTAATTTATAAATTAATTTGTAAATCAATATTATATGGTATTAGGAGAAATCACTTTTCCAAATAAAAAAATCAAATTTATTAATTAGTTATTCCAATATTGTTTCATTATGTTGATGTAGTATTTAAAGAATCATTAAAATAAAATGGAATGTAGGTGCTGGTTCTTTTGGTACCCATAAAAAATCTTCCTTTTCAAATATATAGGCATATTTTCTTTTAATATTACATTATTTCTACCAAAAGCATTCTAGCCAAATTTAATTCTATGATTAATCTCATTCATTATGTTTCCATCTATATTAATACTTTGATTAAGTATTTGTAGTTATTAATGTCTAATTTATGGTTTTCAATCTCTATTTTTTTCAGAGAAAATCTACTGAACATTAAATTAAAATTATTAAAATACTGTCTTAATATATTTTTTGATAAAAATTAATGAAACTTAAAATCTATGGTTTGATTAAAAAAACTTTAATAAGACATTTTGATGGTGACACTTTGATGATACATATAAATTTTAAATCTAATATGCACAGCAGTAAATTCTATATCAAGATAAACTGTTTTCATTTATATGTTGAAAAAGTTGTACCTCCTATTTTCATAGATATGACTGAATTAGCAAAGACTTTTGGTTAAAATTATATTTACAATATTATTTTCTGGAAATATGTATATATTTTTTGCTGTCTCCAATTTTTTAATTTTATCTAATATCTTCCCGCATGGCACTATTCTGGAACTGATCTAAATCTGTGTTTAAATTATTGTAGCTTATCTTGTCTCGGCTGCTACAAGGATAATCTCAATTATTTATTTCAATGAAATAAAATTCTCAATAGAATTTTGAGGACACATTTATAATAATTAGTGTGATTTAGTTTCATAGGGAAGTGTCAATCATATTATCTTTCTCTCTATTCCATCAGTTCCTTTTTCATATATATTTATTTAATATAATAAATTCTAATGACAATCTTTAATAATTCACATATTCTTTGCACTCTCTTTCTACTATTAATTGTTTTTACTAAGAGAAACAGATGATTAGAGAATTAGAATTTAACAAAATGCAGAAGGAAAAAAAATGCTAGATGTCAAGTGTTGTTAGCCAAGAGGTCAGCACACCCGCCTTGCAAGCAAGTAGTTGGTTGCAGACGGGTGTGGGTTCGCGTCCCGGCCGATGCTACGATATATGGAAGAAAAAAATGCTAGATAAGCTACTAACTAAGATGTTTAAAAAACAAAACAGAAAAACAACAAATAGATGATTGGTTCTTGCCAGTGAAAGATGATAAGTAAAACCAATTCTAAAAAGCAAATCTTATATTTCAACTTAAAGTATTCCCAATGCAATATCAGAAGAAAAAAACATTCCTAAATGCAATAGATAAGCATTTTTTCCCCATTCATGTTATTCCTCCATTAGATTGATTGCTCTTTTCCTGCCTTCGGTGTTAAACTGCAAGAATGAGTATATAAACTGATATTTAATGAGAGCTTACTACAAACCATCAGAGATAGAAAAATCATAAAATTGAAATTGATAAAAAAGGTCATAGTAATAATGTTAAGATATATCTGCAACAAAAGTACATATAAAAAAAAAGAAGTAAATATATTCGGGGAATGGGTGACGCTGAAGAAAAGAAAAAAGAAAGAAAAACACACAAACAAAAAAAAGTACATTTATAGCCATTCTTTATATAGAAAATCAAATTGTAATGAATTAAGTTGAAACCAAAAGTAAAGATAATAATGGAATGAAGGTTGGCATAACTAATTTAGTTTCTGGGAGCTATTGGTTAACCACACCGGTGAAGAATAACGATAATCATTTTAAATCGTAATAATCAGAAAACTTACATCACAGTCAATTAATAGTAACTCTGGTCTCTATATAAAAAAACATTAATATATATACTTAGCAACAATGTACAGTATTATCACAAAATATTTAGAAAAGGATCCCTGTATTACAGCAACAACATCAAAATGAATTTAAATCTTTAAGACAACTTAGAAATGATGTAATAAAAAAGTTTAATCCTACACTGTATTTTATTTAGTTCTATTTGGCTGGAATAAAAACTCACCACAGTTAAAAATTCAACAAGTTTTTACATGAAATTATATAGGATTCTTATAACTAATAAATATTTTAATAATAATATTTAAAACATATATAAAAATTTCACAAAATAACATCTAAACAGGATGCACAAGCCTTCTGGCATCCAATGATTACTCTGGTTAGCACAAGGTGGCACTACTATATGGAGTTTTCACCTGTTTACTAACAGTTATGTGCTAGCATGCATGATCATGTGATGTTTAGTGGTTTAAAATAATATCTACTTAAATAATTTTATGCTGAAAAAAATTCCAAAATATACAATGTGCTTTTTCCATGACATAAAGCTTTCTTTAGTTTTAATATTCTTTTATTGAAATTATTAAGAAAGTTCAACAGGAGAAACATTCAGAAAGTCTAAAAATAGAACATTTGAATGAATAGGAAGTGCACATAAACTCACAGAATAAGTTTCAAAATCAATGGCAAACAAGTTGGATGAATTAAGATTTATTGATGTATAGTTTCCAAATATAGTAGGTACTTTCATAAAAATTTAGACATCAATTGAGTCCTAAGACTATTAAATAAAAACATGACATTCCCATGGGTGACAATTTGCATAATAAATTTCAGATAAAGAAGGTTTCAAAGTGAATAATATATTCATCACCATCATCATTAAATATTGCTTGTCAAAAAATTGTAATTCTATACAAAGTGACAAATGGATGACCATGTTTTTCCATAAGAATAATTTATGGATGTGTTTTGAAGGTAATAATTTTTCTTGAAATGAACCTAGAATGTGCGTCATAGAGCACTACAATATTTTAAAACAATCATCATTTATCTTGTTAGAATTTAATCAGAGTAATTCAAATTTAAAATGGAAAATCCGCGATTAAATTTTCAGAAATAATAACTTTGAAAATTTCTCATTTGAGATAATTAATAAAAAATGCTTTTAAAAAAATTACAGAAATTCTTTTATTCATACAAATGAACTAACCAGTAAAACATTTTCTTCATCTTTCACAAATAAAAACATTGAGAGGAACAACTATGTCGGAAATGATTTTGCATCAATAGGAGAAAAAGGGCAATCATTTGCCAGTTTATTTAAATAATTCTTTGGAAATACAATTTGTGAATTAGTTGTATTGTTGCAAAATGGGTTGTGGTTTGGCCTCGTGATTCTAATTGCAAGTGATTCACTTCATTTAATTTTATTACTTCCAGTGTTGTTATTGATAGGACTGGCCTTTTGCTGCTCATGTGATTTTCATGATGGATTGGAATGGTTTCCAGCAGAGACATTTTGAAGCTTGGATTTTTTTTTCTTGTTCTCCATAGTTTTTCCATAATTTTTCCAAAGTATTCAGGATTGCTCTCTTGTGAAGTTATTTGGGCCATTTCAAAGAACTGAACAGTGGATTGATTTAATTGGTATTTTATGTTATCTCCAAGTGTTTTCCTATTTCTCAACTTATATACCGCAAATTGGATTTCTCAATATTGTACTCCTAAAACACTATTCATATTTGAATTCTAGACTTTACAAATAATTTCTAATTGTACCTTTTAATTAAAATTTTCATTACACTCAACTTTGCTGATTGAATGAGAGTCTGGTTGTTGGGAGAGGCCCCAAAGACCTAAATCCTCGTTCTTTTGAGGGGGTGGTCTTAGATGAGGGTGCTGTGGGGATCGTTACCAACGTTGATTTTCTCATTCACAAGAAAGAAAAAAATGTTATTCATAGCGGGTTTTTATCATTATTGTTGTAAACGATTTTATCCAAGTATTATTGCAAAGTAAGCTGCAGTTTGGCCTAATGATTTTAATTGCAAGTGATTCACCCTATTTAAATTTATTATTTCCGATGTTGTTATCTCTAAGTGTTTTCCTATTCTCAACTTATCCATTGCAAATTGGATTTCTCAATATTGTACTCCTAAAATGTTATTCGTATTTAAACTCTAAACTTTACAAATAATTCCTAATTATAACATTCATTTGTCTTTAATGGTTAATCTTCTCGTGGATTAATGCTTTGAGTTTCCATGGGTTGATCAATTTCTGGAAATGCTATGGACAAAAAAACTCAATGTGTTATTTCAAATCTCCATATTACACTATGTAAATCAATATTTACCTTGTAAAACATTTTATACTCAATAAAATCTATTTTATAAAAAAAAAATAAAAAAAACCAAGCATGCACCCTGGATATAAAAAATTACTACTGGTTCTTCTGATTTGTTTGTGGCTGCTGATGTCACATTGATCATGGTCTATGAACTGCCTCTCACTGTGAGTATCTACCAAATTCCATGAGATCATGTTTTTTTATTATATATTTGGTATTGCTTTTGCCTATTACTATGTTTTATTTTAAATATCATGTTTTATTTATGTATATCTCTCCTCATATTTTAATCATTTTTATGTTAAGTTTATTTTTGACTTGTGCGATATCATTTTTTATACAAGGTTCTAGTTATTATGTATTGTCTTACCTCTGTGTGCCCCTGGGGTGCCTGTACATTGACTGCTCAGTTTGTGTTGCATTTTTAATTAACTGTTTCTCAGTTTCCTAGAATTTTAAGCTGATTATTCTTTCACTATATAAATTGTGTAATTTATGCTTCCAAATATTACTAGTATCAATGTGAGGGATATAAACTCTCCCAAAAGGCTGTTTGCTATAAGCAATTGAATCTCTCTCAATTTTATCCTCATAATACTTTCTTCTCTGAGACTAAATTTTATACACATTCTGATATCAATCTTGTTAGATATCTTTGAAGGTTTGGATTTTTATAGTTCTCCACCTTCAATACTCCAGCAGTGGGGGTATGTGTTTTAATTCATCATAAAGCACTGTTTGATTTCTTTAACATCCTTAATCTTGATAAAAACATGATCATCATTATTTTTCATCATGCAAAGGGAACATTATTTATCTTTATTTATATACTTGAATAACACTTTATATATCACTCATTACATATTTTCTAACTGTTATTAGTATTTCAGAAGAATTTTTTATTATTAGACATTCACCATTTAAAAGTATATTTACAATTAGGATAAAAATATTCTTCCAATGGAAATCACACTTTTTATATTTTTGTACATGAAATCACATTAAAACTCACTTAAATCCCATAAGCATGTCAAAACTCAATTTCAAGAATTTTGTCCAATCAAAAAATTTAAATCAAGCTAATGTGGAATTAATAAGGACTATGCATGAATAGGTGACATCATTTTTTCGTTACTTTTCTAATGGCAGAAGTATTTTTTTCTCTATAAAAAATGTAAAAAAAAATTTTTAAAAAATTTTATTTTATTTTTTTTCTTAGTTTTTTAGATTTGATGGAAAAGAATATAAATTTCTTTCACTCCAAACATCTGATTATAAACTCTATGTCAACATATATATATATAACTGGAAGAACTTTAACCATCATCAATCTTATGAAGTCTCCAGGACTAAAGTTTTCTACCATCCACAAATATACAATCTTTTTCTTTTTTTGATATAAAATTATATGAAAAAAATCATATATGATACTTGTCAATTTTGTGTCTAGTTGTATCTCATAATGACACTACAGTCGCATTTTCACTTCTCCATTTTTTATGACCTATGGGGGAGGGGGTTTGTAAATAATGCTTATAATAATAAAAATCAAATTTATTTCATTATAATAATATCCTATTTTTTCTAAAATAAACCATCTTATATAGCGTGTTATAGGAAGTTCCACAAGGTGAAAGGTAGGACGGACAATAAAGAGTATCAATATCATAACTATTTTCATTAATATTTTATATTGTACTAAATTGAAAAAATTGTTTTTCCTGTTTAATTATTACTATGTGTAAAGATGGGATATGCATACATCCTGAAAACTGTTATAGACTTCCATCTGGCCATTTTTTTTCTTTGCTCTTTTATATTATATATTACTGACAGTTTTCTTTGCATAATATTTGATTTACATTAATTATTGTTAATTTTATTTATTATTAAAGAAACATTTCTGGCAGAAAAACATTGAAGAGTGATGTGATTGCTGGTAAAAATAGAAGTCACCAGCATATCAAGTTTTCATTGTTTTAGAGTAAAAAATTGTCTCAGATAAGTCATGTTATATACCAATTTCTTAAAAATTTGAAGAGGAATGTAATGAATCTGTCTATTAAAATGTGATTAAATTTAATTTTCAAAATTTAGAATTTGCGAACTTATATAAAAATAAATTTTTTTTATAAGTGTTAAAGTCTTGTTTCTTCTTTCTTTTTTAAGATTATGACTATATTTTCTCAGTTTTATTACCTTCCTGAATATTTACTCTCTATGGCAACATCTAACATTTTATTCCTGATTGATTATTATTGTGTACAAATTATATCTCAATCAAATTTTCTAAAATTCAATATAACAGGTCACTGAGATACAAGGAGTAATTTTATTATTTTCTAATTCTCTTGTTTGAACCACATATACAATATTAAAACTGGAATTTTGGCTCACTAAATCATGATCTGTATTTGTATGAAATTCAGCAAAATGGCATATTAGTAATAAAGTTTATTTTTCCTTTCTTTCCATTCTCAATAACAGAAAATTAAATTATTATAAAATTATTTTAGCTCTTGTTAATTTTAGTTTCATACACTTTGTTTGTTTCCTTTAACTTTTAGTATAAAACAATTAAAATAAATCATTTCAAAGAACCAACTCTGCAGGCTATCTTTCAACTGAAATTTAAAACCAACATGTTTTTACTGCTTAATTTACTGAGTAAACTTGTCAAATCAAGCCTTAATCAACTTTTATTACTAATATTTTTAATATATATAACAGCCATAATATGAACACTTATATGCGTTAATAGAGAAGTTTATTAATTCTGTAAAAATTATATGGCTGAGAGCTTTCAAAGAATTTATAACATTCTCATATTCATAGCAAGATAATGTTGAAAAATAATAGAGATGGGTGTGTATGTATTTACTGTTGGTGGAATTCAAATTTATTTAAATTACAATGTTAATTATTTAAATTAGAGTGACCATTTCTTGGAAAAAGGGAAGAATGAACTTTTGCAATTGATAGCACTATTGTTGCTGTATATATAGCATGCTTCTCTGATTTTTCCTCTTTGAGTCATTTCTCTATGTATTGAATAGTTGCAGAAGGAATAAATTGGTGTCCTGACACCCCTTTGGTGTTCCAGGAAGATAGAGCTGTGTTCTGGTTTGTCTGAGGCTCTTTTGTACAGATATTGATGCTGTATAAAGCAAGTAAATAAGAATGCTCAAATTTCACCATTCTCTCTATGTATTGAATAGTTGCAGAAGAGGGAATAAATTGGTGTCCTGACACCCCTTTGGTATTCCAGGAAGATAGAGCTGTGTTCTGGTTTTGTCTGAGGCTCTTTGGTACAGATATTGATGCTGTGTAAAGCAACTAAATAAGAATGCTCAAATTTCACCAGAATAGATTGACTGGCATCTGGTTTGGATGCATTTAATTTTATAAACAGTGCTAGGGATGAGTTCAGACTCAAGCATATTTTTGGGAGAGGAGGTATGGAAAGCAGGGCGATAACTTGGAGAGAATGTTTTATTAAAAGTTTTGTTAAATATTTATATATTTTTTTAAATATAATTTTGCTAAAGTATATATATATAATACACACAAAATTCATAACATTAGAAGAGTCGCAATAGTATTCTGTCCCATGAAAAGGTAGAGAAGCTGTTAATATTTTTATCTGTTCTTATGTGCTTGAATTAATAAGTCAGTTTAAAAAATTCTTTTAAAATGAGCTGACCTTAAAGTCTAAGATTAAATGTGTTACGTAATGGTGTTTATGAAAGTGTGTTTTTAAAAGCAAGATTTGGTGAGCTAAAGGTAGTTTTAGCATATTCTAGTGCAGGCATGATGAAGCTATGACATGTGTGCTAAAAATGTGATCTGTGAAATAATAATTAGTTTCTTATTGAATGATTTACAGGTGGTATTTTATATACTTATAATTTTTTTTTTTAATTGTTAAAATATATACAATAAAATTTTGTTTCATATGTAAGAAACTAATTATTATGGTTTTTCCTCCCATAAGTCAACAAATTTTACATAATCATGCTTAGAATTCCTGAACCAATCAATAACAAGTGAGGTATCATTGATTGGGTTTTGTTTGTGCTTGAGTTTTTGCTGCATGTATAAATTATAAAGGTAATTTGATTTAGGCAGATAATAAATCTTTATATTCAAATTATATACTAAGAAAAGTATATTTTATTTTTTGAATAAATTTATTATAGTTCTGTTTAACATGGCTAATAAAAAACAAATTATCAGAATCAAACAGCAGAGAGATTTCCAAAATTGATAGATGAAGAGTGTGGCATGATTATCAAAGGCAATAAAGCAGGATGTTTTGGGACAGTTGTATGCAAAGAGCCATGATAAAATTGCCTTATAAAACAAAGATTAAATTGTTCTTCCAGAAAAGAAAAGATAGACAAAAAGAATTTTTATTGCTCCTACAATTAAAATTAAAAATATTCATTCAATATCCCAATTTATCAGTAATGATTCAAATATTTGCCTCAAATACAATTTCCAAACATGGGAAATCTTTGTAGTGGGAAATATATGAAAGAAATAGAACTAAAGTGCATACCAGTTTTCTATGAAAATTATAATAAAAAAGGGGGGGTGGGGGGAATATTCAAAGGATAAAAGTTATGTTTTTGGCTAAAAACATGGTGAAAGATAGAATATTGAAAAGAATTTAAAATAGAATTCATCGGCAAAAAAACAAAATAGATTGAAAATGTTCTGCTTAAATTTCTCTTTATCTTGATGAAAATACTAATATAATTGGATTAGTTGGTTCATGTATTTGTTATTGTGTTGTGAATAATACTCAAAAAGAATTGATCTATTTAACATCATTAGCAACACTAACAGAAGGAATAGATATTTGAAATACCCTTGTAAACATACTCAGTGACTGGAGAAAAAAATTGTTTTGTTAATTTATATATCAAATATATTGAACATTCAGTGGATAATCAATGAATTTTCTTCATGATTTTACACAGCTCAGGCAATTTGAACAAACATCAAAATTTATTTATCTAGGGACAGCATCAGCAGATAAATTCAATTTTGAGATTTTCAAGCAACTGAATTTGGAAGGTATAATAATGCGATTAATCGATTTTTAATCTTGTTCTATATGGAAACAAGAACGTCAATTTGAAATATGATTTGGAAATAACTGAAAATGAATCAATTATTGGGTATCATTAAAAAGAATACTGGAGAGGAAATAATGAGAATTTAAATGCCATTTCCAAAACTTTGTATAAAAAAAACCTTTTCTCCTTTATATATGCTGGTGAGTCATTATCTTTTGAATGAGCTTTATAAAAGACAATTTTAACACATAGAATGACTGATGAATTTATATGTAATAATATGTTGGACTATTTCCATCATCTATCAGTAAATGTTGAATGTACAGAAAATCTTAAACTTTATTTAAACTTTTCAAATACAAACAATTTGTTAATAATAACATACAAACAGACAACACAGATTAGTAATTACACAACATTTTGAATAGTATTATTCTCCTTTCTTCTTTAAGTGTTGCTGGTCTAACCAGTGACAGTATTAGCATACAAGGCAACCTTGCACCTTTCGAATATCAAATTTAAGACAAACGTTCTAACTAACTGAGTTATTCTGTTATTTTATATTAGAAATGTTTAAATAAAGTTTAAAATTTTCTATACATTCAACATTTACTTATAGATAATGGAAATATTCCAACATATTATCACAGAATCTAATACACCATCATCACAAATCTTCAGGCAAATGCATCAGAATTAATATTCTCAATCCAATAAAACAATCCGATACTTTGCTATTTACTTTACTGACGAATGTAGTTTTGGTATGAATTTTACTAGGAGTGACAAAATATAAATATGGTATAAAGCATTTGACAAGAAGATCTCATAAATAAATTGGTGTTTTTAATATACTGTTTATGACAAATTATGAGTTCATTTTTATCAAATTCAGTCTTAATTTTTAAATTTGTCTTAATAAAATTCTACAATAATCAAGTTTTTATCATTTATACTCCTTATTAAAAACTTCTGGTTATGCAAGTAAGGAAGGGTTCACCTCTTTTCTTCCAGAGTGTAAGCTTGTAGTTAAGACCTGTAAAGGTCCCTACCTTCGCATTTTCAAGTGCACATGCTTGAGGTTTATTGCTTAGTAAATAATACATGTTATTTATAAATTTTTAGCATGCCCAAATAGAAAGATTCACTACCACTTGCCCTAGTGCTTTATAAGGTGCGGGAAGAATTACCATATCCCCCCCCCCCACAAGCATATGCACTAATATGTGAACAGATGACTTCATATTTCCGTATTTTACTCTGCTACATCATTTCAAGACTTCTCTAATAAAAATAATGCTGTCAACTGCATTGGAAGTCAAGTGACAACAGTTCTACTCGCTTGACAGAACACAGTTTGTTTTTCCTTCTAGTTTTTCCATTTCGGAATTAAATTCGAGATCCTTTACCTCTTGTGACTGTCCCATTTCCCACTGCACTAACCCATGCAAGGCTTCTAAAATCTGTGATATGCATACCCACAATTGTGAGATCCACATTTATGTGTACGCAAGCATATACAGATACACACATACAGTTTTTATAAAAATTAATATTTTTTCTTTTTTTGTTTTTAAAACACACACACACGCAAAAGTTAAAACACAAAACCAGAAATTCTTCTTATTAAGAATTTTAAAATAGATTATATATTCGTGTACTCACTATACAGTATATACAATAACAAAGCTATAAAAATAAATTATTGCATACCTAAGAGAAGTAGCAATTTTTAAAATAATCAACTTGAAAATAAATTATGATGTATAAAAAAAAAAAAAAGCATAACGACTGCTTATTTCCAGTTAATTTGCATTTCAACACATTGATATTACATTTTTAAAATTTCTTGCCAAGATGAGGAATTCTTTATATATACTGCTTTCTTTTTAAAAAACCTAGGGTCATATTTTTTAAATGCTTTCTATAGTAGATGTAGTTTTTAAAGATGTGAAAATATATATCTACAGAGCAACTCACTTTTTCACAATGTATAAAACTCAATTCCTAATTTGCATGAAGAGAAGAATACTGATTGTTATAGATCTGTCATCATGGAGATACCCCTACTTCATTTCATGAGCAAAGAATGTTTGTCAAATGCCTTCACAATAAGAAAGTGTGATCTAGACTTTCTGTGTTGGTGGATGATCACAATATGGAAAATGTGACATGAAGATTGCACGGACAAAAAAAAAAAAACCTTTGAAAATAATTAAAACTATATTTATGTGGGTAGTTAATTGCTATTCATAATTAAACAAAGTGTTATCTATATTTATTTTTGTCTGAGTTTTGATAAAACAGAATGCAAATATGGGTTTTAAAAACTAGTTAATGTTAGCTTCACTCGCAAAAATACAGCATCTCCCTCCACTCCCAATTAGTGAAGAATTTAATATATCTATATTGATTCAAGAGCTTTAGTTTTGTAGTTATATATCCATTTATTAAGCACTACTGACTGCTTATCCTTAAATAGTTCTAAACCTGTCTGTGATTTTAAAAAAAATTCAAAGTTCACACAGTAAATGGAAAGAACAAGCATTCCACTAAGATGCCCTTTAAATGAAATTACAATTTTGCACATCTTTAGAGTGCATTTTAATGGAATGAAGTATTATTTCAGTCACCACATTGATGCCAAAAGTAATATGGTACATGTAGATACAGATAATCGTGAAGAAACCAAATGTAAATACAAATAATTGTATAGAGTGACACAATGATACATCAAATGTAATTATACAAAAAAAAAATAGAGGTATACATGCATTTATAACTATAATTGACTACCAAATAATTTAACAAGCTACCACATAGTAGCAATCAAATGGCATTATTTGAACAAAAGATGATCCCAATAATTTAAGGATCCATACATCTAATGTGTAATTGACTATATTTTATCCCCAAATAACAATACCTTATTTATATAAATATACATCTTGATTATTAAAACACAACCTTTTCTTTAAAGATAAGCTAAAAAGATAATGTGATATTTTGAATTTATAAAAGACTTATAATAAAACCATGGGGGCAGTTGTGACTTGGGACAGCTGACTGGTGAGTGCTCGCTTAGCATGAAATGCTTCTTGGAAATCATTTGCCCTTTTCAGAAAAAAATTCACGCGATTAGAGTAGTAAAAGGAAACTTATAAGTCTAATTGTTTCAATCAAAATGAACAACATCAGTTTTAAATCTTTAATAAATATTAAACAATAAATGTAAATTACAAATTAAAAATAGAGTGGTATGCAAAGAAGGACATTTTTCATTTCTAATTGAAACAATAAATTTTTAAAAAGCTACAGGAGCTGAAAATTTAAATGCATTTTATTCACTGTATTTTTTTTAAATATGAATTGATTACAAGCAATATTATAGAATTTTCTACTGCTGCGTGTAAATGATAAAAATAGAAACACATTTAATACTAAACATACCACTCAAATATATATATAATTATAAAAATCTAGGAATCTAAAGTATATCAAAAACGGGAGAGAAATGTATATCTATAGATATTTCGGTTTAAAAGAAAAAAAAAACATTAATAGGAAACTAATCAAAAAATACCACAATAAGTATTTTCAATAGCATTCAGTGAATTATACTATTATTAAAAACATTTACAATAAAATAGGAAACAGAAAATATATCTCACTAGAGGTTAGAGCACTGATGGACAAGTAACCAGATGGTTGCAAAAAGGTCTGATGGTATAATTTTTTTATCTCCTTGTTTTATTGTCTCTAATTTGTTTTTAAAGTACACCATAATGCATATAGTATAAATGTTGTACTTCTTATTTCTGCAAAGCAAGCATTTGGAAAAGACTCTATAATTGAAAATATAATGGCATTCTTTTTCGATAATTTTTTGTAATATAAGATCAAGTGTATTGTAGGCTACTACACTCAATAATATATGCCTTTGTTTCTCCTTCTGATCTGTGGCACAACTCACATATAGTATCAATGTTATGTATGTTTCTCTTATATCTCATGTTGGTAATGACCACATATTCATTTTGAGTAGAAAATCAAAAAATTTGGGCTCGAGTGTCCAATACTTAAATCTATGTATTAGTTTCCCACAAGACAAATGGTGCTACTGGACTACATATGTACTTCTACACACAATTGTGATTTTATATTTTTGATTTTACTGATATGTTTGTGTTTTTTTAATGTTCAATCATGCTAGTTTTATCTTAATGCAATTAATCCTTGAAGCAGAAATAACATTCTCATGCAACAGATG
Source organism: Epiperipatus broadwayi (assembly GCA_028023455.1). Classification (NCBI taxonomy): domain Eukaryota; kingdom Metazoa; phylum Onychophora; class Udeonychophora; order Euonychophora; family Peripatidae; genus Epiperipatus; species Epiperipatus broadwayi. The sequence continues at coordinate 282,357 of JAQFVV010006794.1, forward strand.
GTTACGAGTGTGCGCGTGTGTATAAATATGATTAATATATAAATATATAATAGTAACTTATAAGTAAATCACGTTTTAAGTGAAGCCTTTTATTAAAAAAAAAAAAGAAAAAGAAAATACAATTAAAGAAAGAAATTCAGCACTACAGGTTATGCTAATAGAGATTCATTATTATAATGAAAGAGTGAATTATAGAATTTTAAAAGAAATTAATTGCTTACATTAGACATTAAGTTGCTAGATAAATATCATCTCCAAACTGCATAATTTTATTTTACAATTTTATGGGATGTTCAAAGCATAATTAATCATTCTATAATAAGTGGTAATTTGGAAGGACTGATATTGGAGTATGAATTTTGATAGAGTGGTTAATCTTTGAATAATGCAATTATAGAAAGAAAAATTAAAGAAATAAACTATTATAAATTTATGAACAATTTATTCTTTTATTTATTTACCATATGAACAGGATCTGATAGTATTAAAAAGAAAATATTTGTGTGTGTGTGTGTGTGCTAAATAATTATTGACATGTTCAAAATATATACAGTTGCACAATTTTGAAAGTTACATCTTTTACTGTTTTTACAAAATAGAAAAATAAAGTGGGAATTTTAAAATCTATTCAATGAAGTGTGGTAAAAATTACATTAAAAAAAGGGTGAGCACTAAGCAAGCAGTATTAAGCTTCTACGTGTTTCCATTCAATAAACAATGAGACATAACTTCAAGTGCCAGCAGAAATATGAGTTATAAGCTAGATCTCTACAGTTTAATTTTATTGAATAAAACAGATAGGAGTTTCGAAAAGTTCCTTAGAAAAGACAAAATAAATAAAATGAAAATTGTAGCTCTATATTGGAGAAAAACATTTCCGCATCTTGTTAATTAGTACATTTGAAGATGGACTGTGAAATCAGGTGATAATATATTGTTTTGATATTTGTTAATTAGCATAATCCATTGCAATGAAGCAGAAAATGGGCTGAGAAAACAAGACCTGTGAATAATACTGAATATATATTATAGACTTAATATTTAAAAAAAGCACACATCCACACACTCCCAGTTTAGCGTATATATTGTAACGTTTTTCACGTTTTGCTCGTTTCTGGTAGAAAAAATTCTGAACGCTCTTTGTTATAGTAACTGATATCAAGACTTTGAAATACAGTGATAAACTGTCATTGATACATAGGAATGCTTTAATTTGCCCCAATATTTTTAGTGACCAAAAATCATTCCGAAGTTAACAAATCTCCTTTTCCAACAAACCATTAAACATATACAATGTATAAACACTTTGTTTTTTAAAAAAAAGAAATTAATTCAAATTCTTGGACGATATTAAATCAGAAAATAATAATGCCTACCCTCCTCCCCCATTAAGAGAAAAACATTGTTTTTACAGTATAAAAAGAAAAAAGTGAAATCAGATTTTTTTTTTCTAACAACCTAATCTAAGTATAAAAATTACTTTGTTCTTCAAAGAATGTATTGATTTTGTTAAAAAAGTTTTAAAACTTCTTGGCTTTTACATGAGTTAAAGGAAAGAAAATAAACAAACAATTCATTGATTGTTTATTTATCTCTACAATTTTAAAAAATATTTTATTTTTCTTTTCAACCTTATCTGTTATACAAATAACACATTGAAACTAGGGAATCGTACATGCGTTTTCAAATATGTATAAACTGATTCCGATAAGATTGCTTTAAACGTATATAAAAAAGGGGGAAATTACGATTATATATTAACTATTATTAATATATTTACATTTACTCACACATTACTTAGAAAATATCTATTTATATATTAAATGAAATTCATAACATAAAAGTTTAACACATAATAAGAACAAATCATTAGCTTGCATCAATAGCAAACTTTAAACACACATTTATTCAAGAAGTCATAAACTACAGCAAGAAAAAAAATTATAAACAATTCAATAAAAAAACAAATCCCTGCTGTAATTCTAAAGATCACACAAAATAATTAAATCCTAATCAATAACTTCACCAAGAATAATAACCAGCATGACCATCTAAAACTACAATGAAATTTTCATGCCTGTTCCTATAGATAAGACTTAAACTGCTCTTAGTTGAATTTACCTTTTAATGTTTTTTGCTTTGTTTTTTCTGAAGTTTTGTATTATTTTATAAGTTTTTATTACTATTTCACTTTTCTAGAACATTTCATTGTTTCAATGTCTAAACATATATGAGTGATACTACAGCCTGTGATTTACCCATTGAATGGACATTACCTTTTAAATACAAATGATCAAAGAAAAGACTACATGATGAGTTTCATATTTTTTGTAAAAAACATAGAAACATGAAAACAATATAAGACTTTATCTTGTATTTAGAAAGTGGGAGTATTCGTTTATATAGTTACATCTGCAAAGCACATGTGCATTAGCTTATTGGCTTATTAATATTACAGTTTATAAAACATCGCGCTATATAAAGTAAATGTCTTGAATACAGTGTATTGTATTTAGAAAGCAAACCTAAAAATAAAAAATTTAGCAACCAAATTAATGCACAATAATTATAAAAATAGACCATTCAATAAACTTTCATAAAAAATTTAATTATTTATTTATCCAGTAAATAACAAATAAATAATGCAGTAATGTATACTCTATAATCTAGAAAACAATAACTAATAACTGATAAAATAGTTCAAGTACATGTACTATTGCAATGCACAAAATAATTATTACGAATAGTGATGTCAAGAGAATAGGATACAAATTTGTAAAAAAAATGTATTGCTTTTATTTTATTCAGATTAACTGATAAACAATTAAAAGCTAACCCTTTGCTGATTAAAAGCAAATCAGCATTAATTGATGAAGTCGCAGCATAAGATAAAGCAATGTCTGCAAACTTATAAATCTTTGATTCTAAATGTAGTGAAAATATAACATTTACATCAATTAAAAATGAAATAGGATTCAGAACAGAATCCTGCAACATGCCATGATTTACCATTCAAATTTGCATAAGTTTGTTCACCTGCATAACCAAATGGCTTTTTCTTTCTTAATAACCTAAAGTTGAGTGCACTTTTGGTGAAGTCCACCATAATCAGTAATGAAATGGTTTATTTCTTCTTTATAACCTAAAGCTGAGTGCAATTTCGGTGAAGTTCATCATAATCAGTAATGAAATGGTTTATTTCTTCTTTATAACCTAAAGCTGAGTGCAATTTCGGTGAAGTTCATCATAATCATAGCTCTCTAATTATGAGGAACTACACCGAAACTACATTATCTCTGATTATGATAAACCAAGTATACTCAGTTTTAGGTTATAAAAAAAGAAAAAAAGCCACTTTATTACACTGACTATTATGAATAAACATGTAAATTTAAATTACAAATACTAAGGGAAATATATATTATATAATTTATTATTGTAAAAGAACTACTAATCCCAAAAACATTCACTGCCTGTTTCCTTTATAACTTGCAAGCCAAAAGCAAAAAGACCATGAAAAACAAATTTTATGAGATACAAAGTCAATCACCTTAGATAAGTCTAAATATACAGCAACAAATTTGAGATCCTTAACTAGGGATGATATCAAATTATGTACATAATTATAGAAAGGATCCAATGTACTTCTACCAGAAACAAAATCATACTGATGCTCAGATAATATAAAAATGGCATTTCCCCTTTAAATACCATTTCCAACACTTTAGAATTCACAGAAATTATAAAAGTTGGTTTGTAATTGTTAAAAAGTAAAGAATCACCATTTTTAAAAATACTTGTAATAATACAAACATGTGGAAAATAATCCAGATCTTAAGAAAAGATTAAATAAATAAATAACAGCTATAAATTTAATAAACTTTTTTTAAAGAACTTTTGGTGTTAAAATATCTATTCTGGCTGAACAAACAAAATTTAAATAATCACTAATGTAAAATATCCACGTACAAAATAAATTAAGGCAAGACGAAGGAAATAATTCTTGGTTTGGTACACTGTTCATTGGCGCACATGCAATAAAATTATTAAACAAAACAGCAATATATTTTTCACTATTTTGAACTTCCAACAAATTACTATATTTGGTTTGTAGTTATAAATTTATTTAAACGCACATTGATTACGTAAGTAATATTTACTAAGGATCTAACCTCAAGAATATGCGCGTAAAAATGCGACAGTAGGGACCTCTACAGGTCTTAACCACAATCTTATGCTTTGGGAGAAAAGAGGTAAACCGCTTCTTACTTCAACCTACTTTCTATATAAATAGGTGAAGCTGAAGCGGTTAGATCTGAGAGCGTGAAGCTATTCAATACTTCACTGATTAAGTCCACATTTCTTACTATACATTAATACTCATGAAATCTTTCGATTGACTCATTGTAAAATGAAAGATTTCACGAGTATTAATGTGTAATACGAAATGTGGACTTAATCAGTGAAGTATTGAATAGCTTCACGCTCTCAGATCTAATCGCTTCAGCTTCATCTATTTATATTTGGTTTGATAAAAGTTTCTTTATTAAAGAATTAATCAATTTCTATTCCAAAGAAATATTTTTATCAATAACATTTTATTTTTATTTTTGATGAGTATTACAACTTTAATTTTTTGATGTCAGATTTAATTTGGTTGTTTTGCTATTTTTAATTTATTAAATTTCTTCTCTTCGAGTAATCTTTTCTACTAAGTTATCAGTTATCCATGCTGAGCGTATTCTTGTGTTGCTTGTTGATTTAAAACAAACCTGTTACTTTGTAATTAAATATTTACAGATTTCATGGAAATTTAAAAATGCAGAATCAACATCATTCAAAGCAAAAATATTATCCCAGTTCTGAATAGATAATAATATTATTTTATAAAGCGCAGTCGATATTGAAATAATTGAGAGATTTGCACTCTCTCAATTATTTCAATAGATAATAATGTTTTTAATTTATTATGGAGTAACTTATTAACATTCAAATGAGTAACTGTCTGTAGCTTGCAGTTAAATAACAATAAGACATCTGCAACGTGACCTGAAATGAAAGCTTTACAAAATATGGTTCATAATTTAGATATTGATATAGTGTCATAAATAAATAATCTACTTTGATAAGAATAAATTATACATGACGGAGGAAAGATAATTTGATTAAATCCATAACTAATATGGGAAAATTAAATAACATATGGTAGGTCTATGTACACTATCAGCTAAATCTATATTCCCATCATCCATAAGTCATACTGAAAAAGAATGCAAATCAGAAAGATAATAATACATCAAGTTCAGCAATAAAATACAGAATGACACTCTTATACTATCTATATAAAGCAATAACAGAGGAAAACTCAGACAAAATCCATTCCATAAGTGTTGAAATATGATAATTAAAATTAATATCTATTTTAATAAAAATTGCTCCCAAATGTGTATGAGTTCAAAAAGAAATAATGCATGAATATCCATCCAGAATATACAATTGCTGCATATCCATAGAAATTCAGGAATCAGTTAAAATTAAAACATCATAAAACTATAGGAAAATTATTTAAATAAACTGTAAGTATATCAAAATTAACTCTAATATTTTGCCTATTCAAAAAAAAAATATTAAAAGCAAAGTTTATTTTATTAAAAAGAGTATATTAAGCCTCATTTTATGAAACAAATATCAAAAAGCTATTAAGTCCATTTAATTTTTTATTAAAATATATATATATAGACTTCAAATTATTCCAAACCAAATCATTCTGTATAAAATCAAGCCTTTACATTCTCAAATTATTTGATCTGCCATTCTTAGAAAATGCGTACTGTGCAAAGTAGTATATGTTGTTACACAAATACATATATTAATTTTACTTAATAAAATGATAGAAATAATTTCCAATACAGGAAACTTTCTCTAAAACCAATATTTCAGTACTGATATCAATGCCAAAACCAGAAATACCCATATTTTCAGTATTCAAAAGAAGTCTTATTTTATTCAATTTAACAAAGTTGTAAAGTCATAAACAAAATTAAAAAAATGTAAGTAAAAAACAAAACATTCTTTAATTTATTTTTCAAAAAATTGATAAAACATAAATTAAAAAAGATTAAAGAAAAATAAATGGAATAATAAAAACTATTTACATATTATTTTTGTTTTAAAAAATAGACTTTTAAAAAGCATAAATTATTGATCCTGACATCCGAAAGCAGATATTTTAAAAAGGGCATCTGACTAAATTTTGGCGAGTGGCAGAATAAAGAAAAAATCAGGCAGTATTAATGTTCCTGAAGAAGAAAACTAAGGAATTTTTTATAAAAATGTTTGTGTTCACCCCCAAGTTTCCATTTAGCGAAGATATGGATATTCTGCATTGCCCCAGTCATATGATTTTGAATACAAAAACATTTGTTGATCAACACCGTGGAATCAAAAGATCCAACCTATTATTTACCTGGATTCCTAATTGAACATTGAAAAATTATCATACAATCAAATCTGATAAAAGTTTGAAAATATATAATAATTATCATATTTCACAGTAATTTTACTTCAAATTTTGACTAAAAATGGTAATGGTAATAGAAAATTACTATATATAAAAACATGAAAATTTTTTAAGTATGTATTTTTTAGCTTAAATTTTTTGTTTAAATTTTAAAGCAAAAAATAAAATAAATAATACTATTTAGAAAGCTAAATTATTTTAATAGGAGCTTTTTAAAATATTTTGAATCTGGTCTAAAATTCTAAGAATTTTATAAATAATATATAAAATTCTTGAAATTTTATACCTGATTCAAAATATAATCAATATCAAAATATCGGTTTTCTTGGTTTGGTATTTTCAGTATTGAATTTTCTTCAGTAATACTGCGATCCCAATATTGGTAGTATTGTTATTGGAAACCTAGATAGAAACCAAAACAACCATTTTCTTTTCATCAAAAATAATTTAACTAAACTATAAAATCTTGAATACCTGATTTGCATTTCATGCAAAAACACTTTCAATACTATTAGTAGACAAAAAATTAATATCAAGTGTTTATGCTATTCTTGTAATAATTGTTAATAAATCTTAATTTTCCTGATAAGAATTCCTTGTATTTTGATTTCCTGGCTTCAGTTTTGTTCTAAATAAAGAGATTTTGTTTTCCTAAAAACTACACGAAATTGGTAATCAAATTAATTCTTTATTTTTATCGACATTATTATATATAGAATCAATGCTTGCTTAAAGCTTCACAATCATAATTGAAAGCTTTGATATAGCAGTATGTATAACTGATAGTCAAAATCAAATCATTATTCACTATGGTAGAGTTTAAAGTTTTATCATCAGAATGGGCCCACTTCTTTTTACAGACATCCACATGGAGTAGTTTCTTCTAATGTTGAATAAGTATAAATTTTTTATATACTCCTTATATGATTCAAAATTTTCATTTCTAGGTAACAATTCATTATACATCAGATATAAAGCCATTTTATGAGCACATTCCTAATTTCAATAAAATAATATATATATTGTAACGGGCACATACGATGTTACATTATTTTTTTATTATTATTAAACATGAAAAAATAAAAGTTCGCAAATAAAACTTCTTTTTTAAGAATTAAAAATTGAAAATTAAAAGTCTATACTAAAATCGCATAGATGAGAAATTAAAAAAAGAAACTTTATTAAAAAAAAAAAAAAGTATTTTAAAACTAAATTGTCAGTAAAGATTTAAAGATAAAAATATATCTAAGTTTGTACAAAACAAATTAATTAATGCTATTGAAAAAATGGAAATGATTATTTTAATTAGTCCAAGTGAACTAGCCCTTGGACATTTAAATTTATAAGCAACGGTCAGATAGGAAAACAATAGAAGCTAATAGCCAATGAAAGAAATCCATTGGGAAATCGAACCTCAACGGAAGGATCATCATCATCGATGATGTAATGTCCATTGGATCCAAAAGTTACATATAAAAGAAAAAGTTTGGGAATAAATTTGGTATTTGAGTATTAACTAAGCTATGACATACGGTAGATATAATCGTCGAAGAACCAAAACAATGTCATGGCAACTGAAACATTGGTATGACTAATCGATAGAAGCGGTCAAAGTGTTTTCGTGGTCACCTTCGAGATTTTAAAATACTTGGGTGAATTCTTGGTAAATATCTGTCTTTTACCTGCTTGCGTTGACCAAGTGAGACTTTTTTTTTTTACAAAGTCTGATCCGCCATTGTAAGAATTGAATATTTTTTGATTGCTTATTTTATATTTTGATCGTTCAACTATTGCTGGTTTATTTACTAATTTTATTACTAATTTATCAAATTGTATTCCTAATTTATCAAATTTTATTATTAATTTATCTAATTGTATTACTAATTACCATTTATGACTAATTAACCAAAATGTCTGTGCAAAAACCAAAAAAGGGACTTAGTAATTTATCAAATTGTGTTCCTAATTTATCAAATTTTATTATTAATTTATCAAATTTTATTACTAATTTATCAAATTGTGTTCCTAATTTATCAAATTTTATTACTAATTTATCTAATTGTATTACTAATTACCATTTATGACTAATTAACCAAAATGTCTAACCAAGAAAAGGAAAATAAAGCCATATTAAGTTACTGGGACTTACAGTCTTTTCCAAAAAAGAAGCGATTTCAGTATCGCACTATCTCATAAAGGCAATTATTTCTAGTTAATAATTGAGAACAATTTGCTTTTTTTTAAAAAAAAAAAAAATGTAAATAATTACTTAAATACCATTAAAAATTATAAAGATTATTTATAATACTTATTTTTGATAATATTTTACTGTAATAAAATATTACTTATTAGTCCATTTATTATCGGAGTAAATTATTACTGCGGTTCTGAAATTAAATGTCTCATTTTTGGGACTGAAAATTGGAAAGGGGGGGGGTTCGAATGATCAGTTAAATATCCCTATCCCTACAAAAAATTGTAATGATTATTTATAATATATTCATTTTTTAATAATTTATCGTTTTCGTTAAAAATTGTTTTGATTGTTTATAATATTCATTTTTGATACTAATTTTTTATCATAGTAAATTATTAGTTATTATTTCGCAATAGCTTCTAGTCTGAAAATATATATGATTAGTTAATTTTTTTTTTGTTTTCGGGGTCAAATGATTAGTTAAATATCATTAAACATTGGGTAATGATTATAATATTCATTTTTGAATTTTTTTTTTTTTTATCGTTTTCAGGCTCAAATGATTAGTTAAATATCGTTAAAAATTATAATGATTCTTTATAATATTCATTTTTTGATAATTTTTTTTCGTAGTAAATTATTAGTTATTATTTTTTCGCAATGACCAAACATGGTGATGTTCAATGTCTCCTTTGCTATTAACTATGCTATGATGTACTATCCCAAAGGCATACTATTCTAATCTTGCGATCTTCAAGGTGACTTTTCCACATGATCTGCGGGCAAACTTTATCAATTAAGTTTGTTCGCAAATCACTAGGAGATGTTATCTTAAAGATCATACATTAGAATAGTATGCCTTTGGTGTAGTACATCATAGCTTAGTTAATACTCAAGTACCATAAATTTTTAGTGAGTGAAGAAATTTAAGAGAAGACAGAGATGTGTTAAGTCGGAGAGTTGGAGGTGAAGGGATTGAAAGACACAGTTTCAATTCCTTCAGTTGTTATAAAAAAAAAGAAAATGAAACATCGCTTTTCTTATATTGAGGACCACAGGATCATCGGGGGATTCAATGCTGGATTCCAAACTGCAAGCAACTATAAAGGATGAACTTTTCTAAAACAGTACGAAGTATAATAACTAATGAACATTTCTAAAACTGTAAGCATGTTATGAACTTAAATGAATATTAATTTGAAAACACTAAGAACTCTAAAATATAAACTTTTTCCCAATATTGAATTTATAGAAATAGAATCCTATCTGACCAACTTAATTTATTAATAAGTAATATAATTTGATGTATTTCTTTTTTAAAATCATTTCCATTTATTTTTTTTTGTTCTTTTAAGTTTTTATTATGATTTTTGTTTTTCGTTAAATTAATATTATATAAGTGTTAAACTTAAGTCGGGCGTGAATGGCTATATAGATTTGTAAAGTTTTATTGGGGGAGGGTAATCTTAGGTTATTCATTTCGTAGTTGAATTAGGTCAATGGATTGGATATATTGGTGTAATTAGTAGATATAGTACGAGGTTCACTACGTGCAGAATCGAATTATACGCCGCACAACCTCCTTTTGCCTATGGAATGCGATCATAAGTCGGCAAAATGACTGCAGTCCTTTCCTATGGAGTTTTTTTTATTGCTCTTCTCGTCAGATAGATGTAGTATTCCTATCTGGATGAGAGTCAATTTTTTCTCTTAACCCTGCTGCTCAGATGTACATTCCTGACAGTATGGTATTTCGTGTTGTCGTATTCATATTACATTGAATACATCGATATATCAGATGGATTGAAGTTGGTTTAACTACGAGCTTTTGGCCTAAGGTTAAATAAGAATAGAATATTTTCTTTTCAAATGCAAATCTATGTAGTCTATTCATACTCGACGCTAAATAAAAATGCATTAAATTTAAGTTGGGTATAGATGCTTGCATGGATTCATTATCAGTTAATTATGTTTTTGGTTTTCATATTTGATCAAAATATATAGACATTCGGTAAATAATGATACCTTACGGTGAGTATCTAAAATGTATTTATTCGGATATCTTTTAAGTTATTGGTGTCAATGCAGCATCTTATGATGAATGCCATTGGGTTTCTTATAAATTTCCCTCTGCAATTCCACCAATGATTTTATATTTTGATAATTTATGTTTATTTTGAAATGTTTTTAACCGCGTAATCTATGTAACCGATCTATACTCAACATTATAAAACAGACTTTTATAAATCCATCTGTGCAAACTTATAAAAATTAAAATGTAAATTTATAAAAATTAAAATGTAAATTAAAATCAATAATCAAAGTTAAAAATGTAAGTTAAATTTTAAAATGTAAAACTGATACCAAAACAATTTTAAATATTATATATGTGCGTAAATAAATGTTTGTGTGTATAATTACTGGCAGTGGCTTATTTTATTCTTTTTTAAAATATCCTTAGATAAGAATTTATTATAAAAAATAAATCTCTGCTCTGCTTCATGAGCTAGTGACAATGGGCTAACGACAGGAATCAAAATAAAATAAAATAAAAAATATATTTTTTTTTAAACTTACGTATCTGCCTACTTTATAAATTTTCTAGGTTCTAAGTAGCCTAGTGGCGCCCTCTGTTGGCAGATACATTAAGACCCTAATCCGAACCGTTATAATATATATATCTACAAATATATTTTTTAAAAAATAGTTAAAATTAATTACACAGATTACACAGAACAAGATAAGAAAGATGTGTCCTTTAAAAAAAAACCTATAAGTAAAAAAAATAAATTAGCATTGAGAACAAATGCAAATCCATAAAAAACTAAATTACAAATCAATTTGTGAAATGAGTACAAATACAGTTTTACAAATACAATAACATAAGCAGCAATAAGGGTGTTCAACATAACCAATTTATAAGAAATTAATTCTAAAAAATAGATAATATTTACTAAGGCTGTAACCTCAAGTATGTATGCGTAAAAATGTGATAGTAGGGACTTCTACAGGTCTTAACCACAAGCTTACATTTTGGAAGAAAAGAAAACTGTTGTCAAAAGTAGCAAAAACATATTTATGATCATAATTATATGAAATAAAATTCTCGTTAGAACCATGCATCATTTTTTACAGCATTCATATTTTTCCTTTTCACCAATCAATGGATAGCCTTCCGGAATTTAATTTTTTATGAATCTATTACCATCACTTATTTTCTTACATTTTTAATTACTATATTTATCTAAAGTGGATGGTATCAAAGATGTGGGTTGAGTTAATTTGACACTTGTAATTGAAAATGTAATCATTTAATATAGATAAACATTTTCATATAATAAGAACATATATGAGAGATAAAGATCTGGGACAACTGATGAGTACTAGTTTAGCATGAAATGCATCTTGGGGGGCATTTGTCTTTTATTGTATCTTTATTTATATGAATTTTAAAAAATATGTGGTAATATTGAGGTTATTTAATATATTTATAAAGATATTACATGTGGGATAAAGAAATGTGAATACCCTCATGTGTTTGTAGGTTTAATTTTTAAAAAATGAGATATATCAATCTTTAATTGAGTTTTGAAAAGTTTATATCTGTGCTAGAGATAATCTCTAGTTTAATAAATGATTAATAATAGTCATTACTATATGTAAAGTGGATGGTTTCAAAGATGTAGGTTGAGTTAATTTGACACTTGTGATTCAATGTAATTATTTAACATAGATAAATATTCTTCATATAATAAGTGTATATATGAGAGATAATGATCTGGACCAGCTGATGAGCACTGGTTTAGCACGAAATGCATCTTGGGAGTCATTTGTCTTTTATTGGATCTTTATTTATATGAATTTAAAAGAATATGTGGTAATACTGAGTAATTTAATATATTTATAAACACTTATTTTCTTATAGACTGCATGGCTTACTTTTTATATTGTTCCACTTTTTAAATTCTTACTTATATTCATTCCATGGATTAGTTTTTTAATTTAATTTCTTGTGGGTTTGCATTTCGTCTCATCACTGGAATTATTATTGAGTTTTGATACTTTTAATTCATACAATTCTTACATGAAACAGACTGCTTTTATGGAATTTACACTTTTTATCAATGGCTTGTTTATTATTATTAGATTGTTACTTCTACTCATTATATAGATTGGTTTGTAATCTAATTTCTTATGGATTTCTATTTAATTAGTCTCATTATTGAACTAACTGCTGTCTTTATTATTACATATAATGAATTTTTACTTACATTTATTATGTAGATTAGCCTTGTAATTTAATTTCCTATGGATTTGCATTTGGCCTTATCGCCAATTTAATTTCTTATGGAGTGCTTTCACTGAACATACTTATTGATTTTATTATTATTACTTTTATAACTATTGGTTAATAAATATATTATTTTTTAGATTTATTTTCCAAATATATTATTCTCATATTTTTGATTTTTACAAACAAAAATTAAATTTAACAATTAGTTATTTCTTTGCAAATTGATATGTAGTAAACGGATCCATTCCAGAGTGTCCATAGACTCTAGTAGTATATATTGCTTATAACACTTCTTTCATATACACTTCAATGTAACAAATTTTCTTAAAAAACTTCTTGATTTTCCTTACAGTTTCGACTGACCAGCAGTCTTCATCAGAGCTCTAATCTAATTTGGATAACTTTAGCTTAAAATAGAACTGGAGGAAAAAAAGCATTTTAAAAAAAATCTTATGCTTTGAATACTGAGATGTAAGTAGAAATAAAAAATTGGCTGATATTAAAGTTAAAAGAAATTAAAATGAAAAATACTGAATGAAGATTTTGAAGAATTCATATTGGCTGTGTCTTTGACGATATTTATTATTTCAATTAAAGCAGTTAGTTTTAAAAAGTTCATTTAAAAACTTGTTTGCAATTTCCAACATAGTTTTTAGAGCAAGAAAGATTGATCTTCAATGAGAGTTTTCAATTTACAGAAATTTGTTTACAAAATACAGGAATAGATCAAAAATGAAAGTCCACTTTTAATTAATGATAAGAAAAGAAGAGTATGATGAAGTCAAATTTTAACCCTAATGATAATTGGCAATGGTGTGTCACTGCTTACTCCTACCCATTGCATATTTTTTTCTAACAGTGTAGCCTTTAATGAGTATAAGATGTACGTAATGTGTGTTTAGAGAACAAATCAACCCCCCATTTAGTTTCACAATAAAACAATGCAACTTTAAAAGCTAAAAATCCATAGATAGATTCTTAGCTGAGTAGAATGTTTTAAAAAAAACTAAAGTCAACTGAATGAAACTATTGGATTCAACCTGCCCATGGAACACAAATATTACATGACCTTTTATGCAACTGATCATACAATTAATTGAAATGAAAAATATACTGCAAATAAATGAGTCATATTGAAGTATATACTTCTGAAGTCAAATTTTGCCAAATCGTTAGCTTAATGTATTCAGATTGACTACAATTCAATAATGAATCTATCAACATCTGAACCTGCTTATAACTGATGGCCTATAATAATGCAGTAATTTGAACCTAGTTTGAATACAAGCTATTAAAGAAATGAAGGAAGATGGACACCTCTTTTTTTTTGTCAACAGTAAGTGAGCAATAATAAAAACTTCTGTCTTCAAGGTATTAATATTCTAACAATTGCAACACCGCAAATGCACTAAATAGATGTTAAATTCTCTGCTCAGAATCAGATTGCAAATGTCTACACAATAATAAATCATACAATGAGTTGCATGACAGATCATGTGACATTAGGTTGCGCCAGGAATCAATCCTCAGAACTTTAGCTCTTGAATTAGTGACTCTTCCAGTGCACTAAGCACACACATTGAGGTACTACAACCAAACTGTTAATATAAGACACTCGATTTGTCATTATTTATAACTTTCTTAATTCAATTTAAACTAATGCTATTTGCAGCTACAGTGCAGAATTTCATTCACAATTACGTTATAAAATAAACAAATGCCTGACCTCCTTATCACAATACAGCATGGCATCGATCACTACAGACTGCAACTCTCCATCATTTGCTACACTCTTAATACAATTGATTCTAAAGCTGACAGACGGACAGTTTTAGTACAAAAAGTGTATACCAATAAAATAAAATAATTTTAGCACAAAAGATGGATACCAATAATAATAAGATAACTGAAAAAGAAATAAAAAACGGGCCTCCATAATTTATTTTTAATAAGATCAACTATTTGCGACAGAGCAGCAATCTTAAAACATTTCAGTCACGTTTCGCTCTTAAGAAAACGGTTCTTATTATTAAAACACTTACTCGCAAGGGCTTTGGTCTTATTGTACTTCCCTAATTTATATTTGTTTTCACCCCACCCTACTGCTTTAAATGTTAGAAAATGGGAGAAGCTATCTGCGCTATTTTTCTTCAATGGATTTATTTTTTATATATGAAAGTATATATACACACAGACACAACTAATGTTAGTGCGTAGAGTACTACACGCACGTACATTATGCAATGAATTTAAAGAGCAAAACTAACATGTCAGACGGCTTTAGAAAAGCATATATACTCGAAGGTTGTTGTTTTTTTTTTAAAAAAAAAACAAGTTTCTTTAACATTCGGCTCAGTCTAATTAAAAATATTTTCTCATATTTAATAAATTCTTTATTCTAAATCGTTTGATTAATTTGTATCATGTGATTGCATTTGTTACAGTCGATTGGCTCGATCACTAGATATCCTATTAAGGTTCCGCAGGAATAATATTTTACGGCACACCCCAGAAGAGGTCAAGTAATACTTTACCTAAGAAACACCAGGGTGTGTAAATTCTTTGGAAATGAGTTATAAAATTATAAATGGTCATTAGCTTTAGTATAGTCATTATCATAATTAATATAGTGTAAAAAAAAAAAAAACAATTAATAAAATATTTAAGTTTATAAATGTAATGACATTTTATAAAAAAATAAGTTATCAAATTATATAACACTATTCTTAATGTATTTATAACTTATGTTATATAACAAAAGTACAGCATAATTTAAAATTATTTTAATATTAAATGTTGATTGTCTAGTTCATATACAATTGTTAAACGATTTGTTTACTGTATAGGCATCTACGACATAGGCATATATAAGTAAAAAAAATAAAAAGGAATTATTTATTGAGGAAATTATAAGTGGAAAATGAAATGGTTAAAGAAAGGTATTACTACAATTTGATTGACAATCTTAAGAGAAGAAAACAATATTTAAAAAGTAAAGTTAATAGTAGAAAAAGTTAGAATTAGTTGGTTGTGAATAAGATGTTGCGTTTTGGAAGAAAACTACAGTGGAGTCGTCAAGCATTGGTGGTCGAGAGATCAGCGACGGCTGCTTTACAAGCAGTTGTCGCGGGTTCGCTTCCCGGCTGATGCTATGACACATGAGGAAAAAAAAACTACAGTGGAGTCTTGCGTGTGAAATCACCGAAGCTTGACTGTAACCTGAACGGTTCACTAAATCAATTTTTTTTAATTCTCTGGTTGGTTGTTGAAACTACCTTCATCGAATATATGCAGATATCATCATCAACCATTGCCAATCCATTGCAGGATGAATGTCTCTCCAAGTTCAATCCATCTTCTCCGATCTTTAGCTTTTCTTCTCCGCATCACCCCTGCACACTTTATTTCATTCATCCATCTCACATGTTGTTTCTTTCTGGGTCTTTTACAATCTCTTGGAACCCAGCTTAAGATTTCAATTATCCATCTTATTATCATCTCTTCTAGCAATATGTCCAGCCCAACTCCACTTCAGTCTTTTAATTTTTTTGATGAGGTCAGTAACACCTGTTTGTTCTCTTACCTATATATTGCATTTTCGATCTTTCCCACCATGCATCTCTAAATACTTCTTTGAGTGGTCTGAAGTCTTTGTATTGCTCTTCTATTAAGTGTCCAAGTCTCAGATCCATAAGTAAGTACTGGTAAAACACATTTATTAAAAACCTTCCTTTTCAAACACATAGGCATATTTTCTTTTAGTATCAAGATACGTCTACCAAAAGCATTCCAACCAAGTTTAATTCTAAGATCAATTTCATCAATTATGTTTCCATTTATATTAATAATCTGACCAAGGTATTTGTGGCTGTTAACTTTTTCTAACTCATCATAATCAATCTTTATTTTTATACTTTGAAAAAATCCACTAAACATTACTTTAGTCTTTTTAACATTTATCTTTAGTCCTACTTTCATCTGATAACTCCTGCAACATTTCGTGTAGCTCTAAAGCATTATTTGCAAAAACAACTACATCATCTGCAAAATCTAAATGACTTAAATAATGTCCATTTACTTTCACTCCTTTAGCTTCCCATTTTAATCCACATACTTCTTGTAGTACTGCTGTAAAAAGTTTTGGAGATATAGTCACCCTGTCTTACACTCTTCTCAATGTTGACTTTCCTACTATCATTATGTAATCTAATTATTGCTGTTGCATTTTTACAAATGTTTATAGAATCAAATGCCTTTTCATAATCTACAAATCCAAGGCATAATGGCAACTCATATTCATTTGTTCTTTCTATAACTTCTCTCAATACCTAGATATGATCTACTGTATTAAAGCCACTTTTAAATCCAGCTTGTTCTCTTGGTTGGTGGAAATCCAATGTTCTCTGTAGATGAGTTGTAATTATCTTGATAAAAATTTGTATAAAACTGATAAACGGCTGATAGATCTGTAATTTCTAATATCGTCTTTATCACCTTTTTTAAATATTAATATTAATACTGCATTCTTCCAATCATCTGGTATATCTTTATCATTTAGACATTTGGTATATAACTTTGCTAAAAAAAGTTAGAGTTCTTCATCTGCTTCTTTTAATATATTAATTATATTTCCATCATTACCTGGAGCCTTTCCTTTCTTCATAAATTTAATTGCATGTCTCACTTCCTTATTCAAAATTCTGGGCAATTCGGAAGATATAATAGATATAGGAGGTACTTGTTCTTTATTACTATATAATTCTTGATAGAAGTCTTCTACCCATTTCATGATGTCACCTCTCATTTTATTAATAGTTCATCTTTTTTCCTTATTGCAGATATAAATTTCCTACCAATATCAAAATGTTCTTTTACACTCTTGAGACTTTCTCTTCTATAGATTTCCTTGCTAGTTCAGTTATACTTTCTTATATCACTTTAAACTCTTTTCCACACCATTTTACAAAATTCAAGATATTCAATCTCTTTTAATGCATCATTTTTGTATATTTTCATATTCCTTCTTTTTTTCATAAATTCTCTAGTCTCAGTAGAAATTTTATTGGTCAATTGCTATTTTTTCTACCAGCTATCTTTGTTGCAGTTTTTAAAAGTGTATCAGTTATTTTCATATTAATTTCATTCACATCTGAATCATGTTCAAAATCTACTAATACTTGAAACTGATTTGTAAGTTCTAATTTAAATTCATTAGAATGTTTTTGAAGATTAGGAATATCAACTGTAAATATTGTTTTTTTTTAAATAATTTTTGTCTCTCTAGTTTTGCAATAACATTTATCTTACATCTTACTAATCTATAATCACTTCCTGTATTAAATTTATTAAGAACATTACAATCTTGAATTATGTATTTTCTGTTAGTCAAAATATAATCCAATTCTGTTGTACCTTCATTTGGATATTTCCATGTCCATTTGCTTTTAACATTTTTCTCAAAAAAAAAATTCATAATATAAAGCTTTTTTTTTCTTCTGCAAACTCCACAAGTCTATGTCCTCTCTCATTTCTATTATCACAATAAAATTACCTACAGCACTTTCATCTTTCATTTGTTTACCAATTCTAGCATTAAAGTCTCCCATAATAATTTTAAAATGTTGTTTACTCTGATCAAAAGCCTTTTGTACATCCATATAAAAATCTTTTACTATTTCATCACTATGAGAACTTGTTGGGGCATAAAACTGAATCATTTGCTATTAAGTTATATAACTAATCTTGTCACTGTCCGCTACATCATCAATCTCCACAATGTTGTTCTTCCACTTTTTATTTATAATGAAACCTATTCCACTTGTGTTTCCAATATTTGTGCCTTTATAGTAAATTACATGCCCACTTTTAAAATAAATTGTCTCTTCACCTTTTCTTCTAACTTCACAAAGTCCAATAATGTCCCATTTAATATAAGACAGTTCTAATTCTTGCAATCTTCCTTCATTTGAAAGGGATCTGCAGTTGTAAGTACCTAAATAAGAAGTTGTCATCAAATGGCAGCCTGGGTCCACAATCAGATATATAAGGCTATAATAAATAGATTATGCATCTGAATTCTATTATTGATATATATATATATTCAAAAATTATTTGCATAGTTGATTTGAATGTTTTTGTTTTGGAGTGATGTGCAGACGGCTAAATTGGCAGATAAATCCCACACACACATTTATTTAATTTTCATAATGGGAATCATCTAGTCATTCCACCATTCTACTAAATGGTTCTATGTATATAAAGCACAGCTATAAATCCTGCTAATATATTTTGAAATTAAAATTAATAAATAAATATGAATTTATCTTTCAAATGAAATTTTATTCACAAACCATAAGAATCATTTACAAAAAGAAGGACATTTACATATCAATCTCAAAGGAGACCAGTCAACAAAATCAGAGGTTACACTTGTATATATACGCATAAAACAATTAATTTCATATCAATTACATTAAGGCATTAGTTATCACCAGAAATTGAAGACATATAACTTCCCATTCCAGAAATCATAGTAGTGGCCCATTTACATTCATCTGATCATGTATATCACATATATGATGGTGTTAGTCAATTCAAACATATATAAGTTTGTTTAATTTATGAACATGTGGACAATGATTAAAACCATATTTGGCCATTTAGTCTATAGAATTTTATCTCAAGTAAGAGCATTTCCAATGTTTGTGTGTGTATTAATTTAACATTTTAATTATCGAGAGATTAATCATTATGAATCATATATGAAAACCATACACTTTATTTATAGATCATGAGGTTAGCCAATCCAATATAGGGATTGCATTGATAAAAATTACTTAAAAGCAGGTTTTCATAGAATAAGTAAGACTGAAAATTACATGAAATATATCATAGATTCTTTACAGTAAACAAATGGGTTACCATTAAGCATTGTTAAAGCAGTCTTAATATATTTATTGGGTCATTGATTAAAACTGATTTATTAATCAAACGAAAGCCCTTTCCTATTATTCATCAATTAGGTGGATAACTTTATAATGGCATTTTCTAGTTCTCGGATCTCTTCCATATAAAGTTTATCTAGAATGTGTTAGGTAAATGGTTCATTAAATTTTCTCAGTATCTGTGGATTTACAACTTTATATTCTTTTCATCATCGGTACTACACTTTGTTTTAGGTTTCTTAGGGACCAGATCTGGTTGAACATCCAATTCTGAAAAAATTTTTGGTCTAATTCTTTAATTTCTTTTAGTAAGTGTAAAGACATTTTCATCATGTCATATTCTTCTCCACTTTCGAAGATAGTCTTATTTCTCAATGACCAAATGGAAAATTTTATAAATGTTGCCAATCTTATGACCCCAAAATATCCATTCTTGAAGGCCTTAGTCAAATTTACACAAGCTGATTCTTTGTTTTTAATGAGAGATTTAAAAATGTTCTTAAAAATGAATAAAAATATTTATTTAATAGAGTAAATAAATAGATGTATAAATTAGACAAGCAGAAATTCATAATCATTTTCAAATATCATTGAATCATTGCAAAATGGTCTCTCCAATTTTATAAATCCATTGTTTTTTTCCTCCACATCACACTAACAAACCCCATCATTTTATTCATACATCTCACATGTAATCTCTTTCTATGTCTTTTACACTCTCTTATAATCTGATTTAAGACTCAGCTATCAATCCTGTATTATCTCTTTTAGCAATATATCCAATCTAGCTCCATTTCATGTTAATAATAAATCTCTCATCCATGTACTTCATTTTCAATCTCTTTTTCTTATCCAACATTCATCTGTCCATACTTTGTTAAATGATTTGACATTTTTGTATTGCTCTTCTGTTAAGTGTTTAAATCTCAGATCTATAGGTAAAATATATTTATTAAAAATATTCCTTTTCAAACATGTATCTATCAAAAGTATATCCAAATTTAATTCTATAATGAATTTCATCCATTATATTTCTATCTACATTAATAATTTTTCCATGGATTTTTTTGTAGTTGCTAGCTTCTTCTAATTAATGATTATCACTTTTTCTTCTTCTTCTTCTTCTAAGACAATCTTTTGAACACAAATATATTTTAGCTATATTAATAATCTGATCAACATTTTATAATTATTAACTTCTTTTAATTCATGACTTTTAATCTTTTACTTTCTTTTTCTGGATAAATTCATTGAACATTACTTTAGTCTTTTAAGAATTTATTTTTAGTCCTACTTTCTTACTTCATCTAATATGTGCAACGTTTCCCTAAACTCTCAAGTATTATTTGAAAAAACAGTCACATCATCTGCAAAATCTAGATGACTTAAATAATATCTACTTATAAAATTGTTGTGAAAAGTTTTAGAGATTTTAGTTATTGGAGCTGTAAGTTAGATTCAGGCCACAATTTATTAATTACTAAACAGGCTGAATTTTGAAAATATCAAAAGTTGAATTTTCACAAAAAAAAAACCATACTTCTCATAATACGTTTTCATAATAATTTATTTAATTTATGAGTTTTGTCTGACCAGTGGTCTTCTTCAGATCTAAAAAACAATTCTATTACAAGTATCTATTGCAGAATCATACAATAGCTTTATTTAATATAAACATCACATGATCACTATCTCTTATACTAGCCCATAATTGTTATAGAGTTGACAAAGATTATGTTGTGGAAATGGGGTAGAGCAGATTATGGGTAAATTTAGAGTGGGGAATGTAAAATAAAGTGACTAACAGGTTTATCTGGGCATAATTGCTGAGATATTCTTGACTTCGTTTAAGGAGAAGCCATAATACTTCACATCACATCACATCACCATATAATAAAGTTATGGAAAAATAAACATGAAAAAAGTGATTATACAGAAAGTAGATTATTGGTTTTTATGCTGGGTTTAGAAAAAGATAAGGGGGATTTAGATATAAAGGCTGTAGAGTTGACAAAGATTATGTTGTGGAAATGGGATGAAGCAGAATATGGGAAAACTTAGACTGGGGAATGTAAAATTAAATAGCTAACAAGTTTTTCTTGGTATAATTGCTGAGACATTTTTGACTTCGTTTAAGAAGAAGCTACAATACATCACATCACCTTGTTTATTTAATATACACATGGTTATTTTTGAACATCTTATAAAAAGATGGCTATAAATAAAAAAGATTTTTAATGAAAACTTTATCGAATTTGTTGGATAAGGTACAATAAAAGTAATAATAGCAAAATTCAAGTGAAATGAGAAAAGCACAAATAGTAAGATAAATAAAGAGTCTTAAATTAACAATATAAAGATGAATAAAATGGTAAGATAAGAAGCTGAAAAAATATGAGGTAAAAGTATGTATAGAAAGCTTAAAAGTGAAATGAAGCATATGACAGACAAAGCTATATAAATATTGTTGGACAAGTAATGTAGTGAGATAAAATACAAAAAAAGATATAGTTTAGTTATCACAAAATAATATTAAAGGAGAACTGCAAAAATAGAACAATAATTGATGCAAAGAATGGTGAATTATCAGTAGAGCAGGCAACTGTATTAAATAGAATGATTTGTTGCTCTGGGGTCTTGTGATGCTTGAGAGACAAGAACTTTTAACTTTTGAGCTCATCACTCTAAACACTGAACTAAACATAATTTCTTATTTGAGTTAATAAAAAATAAATAAAGTGACATAAGAATAAAAAAAATTATGCAATAATAAAGGGTGTGAAGTCTGGCAACTTGCAGAGAATAAATAAAATTTTGGAGAAAAAAAAGTTTGAAAAAAAATTAATTGATGTTTGATTCAGAAGAATGGTGGGTAGATTTTCTTTCAATAGTTAAATTTGTTTAAGACAAAACCTAATGCTGTAAACTGTGAAAATTTCAAAACTGCAAGTTTAATCTCAGGTGGAAGTAAGGTATTATTAAAAATATTAAATAGAAGTATTTATAATAGATTAAATACTAATACAAGAAAATATCAACATATTCCTCTAAGCCCACAGCACAATGCAATACATTTTTTTTTCTGTTTTAAACTTCTTAAATAGTTGATACTTTCAACTGTTCAACAGTCTTCCTCAGAGCTATAAATACACACTATATATGAGTGCCATTATGACAACATAAATAGACAACAGTTTCCAATGTCCAAACATCTCACTATAATACACACAACATATAATAGCATTTATATACTATTACTATAATAAAAATAGCCAAGTTTCAATCGTCCAATTGTTTTCCTCAAAGCTGTAAATACACAATTCATATAGCTATTTTGGAAGTTAAAATACTATTACTATATTAAAATTACCACAAATTCACAACTAAACCAGACTAACCAAAAAAAAAATAAACTCTAAAACATACCCAATAGTTTCATTGCTACAAGCAGGCTTCTCAAGTGAAAAGGACTACAAGATAACAAATTTATACTAAATATTACTCACAATTCCATTTATATCCCCCACACCCTTAATATTATAAGAATTCTTATCAAGTTAATTGCTTCAAAATCATAAATTTTTAATAATAAAGATTCTTTAATTATTTTTATTGCATTCCTTTCAAAGAAGACAACCTTAGCCTCATCAAAACTAATAATGTGGCCTGTATCTTTTTCATGAATATATAAAGCAGAACTGAGATATTTATTTCTAACTCTACTTTTATGTACCTTTATCCTTTCATTTAAGCCCAAACTATTCTAACCTAGATATACCTTCTTACAAAAACAAAGAATAATATACACTACTCCAGGAAGAGTCTTTCCATCAAAAATTCCCTTTGTATTCCTAGAGGAGTGTATATTATCCCTTGGTTTTTGTAAGAAGGTATATATAGATCAGAATTGTTTGAACTTAAATGAAAGAATAAAAAGTACATAAAAGTAGAATTAAAATAAATATCTTAGTTCTGCTTTATATATCCATGAAAAAGATACTGGCCACACTAATAGCTTTGATAAGGCTACGGTTATCTTCTTTGAAAGAAATGAAATAAAAAGAATTAAAGAATCTTTATTATTAAAAAATTATGATTCTGAAGCAATTAACTTATTTAAAAGTTCTTTTGATATTGAGGATGAGTGGGATGCAAGTGGAATTGTGGGTAGTATTTAGTATAAATTTGTTATCTTATAATCCTTTACACTTGAGAAGTCTGCTTGTAGCAGTGAAACCACTGGTTGTGTTTTAGTTTATTTTCTTTGGCTAGTCTCATTTAGTTGTGAATTTGGGATAATTTTGATTATTTTATTGATTAGTTTAGCTTTAGCTTTTTAATGTTTATATTATTATTTATATATATTGTGGATTTACAGCTTTGATTAAGACTATTTCTCAGTCAACATTCTCAGCTATTTGGAAAGATTAAATAAAATATTGTGTTCTGTGCATAGATGACTGTATTGATATTATTCTTTTTATATTACTACTAATATAAATCATTGTAGAGAAGTTGTGTTGTATGCATAGAAGACTGTGTTGATATTATGTTTTTATATTAATACTAATTAGTTGTGAAATGTGGACAAAGAGTAATAAAATTAGAAACAGATTGGAAGCCTTTGAGATGTGGATATGGAGAAGACTGGAAAAATTATCGTATGAATAAAATAACAAATGTAGAAGTTTTGAAAAGAGTAAATGAAAAAAAAAGACTGATTATGGAAATTAGAAAAAGAAACTGGATTGGACATGTATTAAGAAGAAAATATAGTTTAATGAAAGATATTGGAGGGAATGGTGAGTGGAAACAAAAAAAAGAATGGAAAAGATTGCCAGTGTTGGATGATATAAAAGATGGGAAGTTAGCTGGGCAATAAAAAGAATGTAGTGGGAAAATGGATGAATTGGTCCATCTGGATCTGTCCATGGAACAGAATAAATTGATTTATTGATTAATACTAATACAATCAATGTATAGAGAAGTTAGTGGAAGGTTAGACAGAACAATTAGAATTGAAAAAAATATGAAAAGAAGAGAAACAATAGGAGGAATGAGGGCTATTGTTGAGGAAAGTGTAGAAAGAGGAAGGAAAACTAATATCTATTTCAATGATCCTGAGCAGTCTTGTGAGAAAATGAATTGGGTTACTTTGAATATTTTGAAAAGACAAATTTAGAGTGAAAGAGAAGTTGCCTTAAAAAATTTGCACATGAATCAAAAAATATTTGTAATTTAAAAATCTAACAGAATGAGATAGATATGGGGGGGGGGGGAGTCAGAAATGCGGCTATTTTCTATCTTGTTTTATATTTATTTAAACGATTTTTTTTTTTTTACAGTAGAAAGATTCTCTGTATACATTTTGTGGGTTCTGAGAGTGAGCTTAACAAAAATTGGAAATATAGGATGATGAAATTTAGGCTAAAGATTATAGGTAAAGTGATAAAAAATTAAAAGTGATTAAAAAGTATAGATAGAAATAATGAGGATAAGAATAAAAATTATAAGTAAAAGAAATTAAGAATGACAAAGATTATAGGTAGAAATGATGGGATTAGGAATGTCAAAGATTAAAAGTTAGAAGCAATAAGATTAAAAAGTCAAAGGTTATAGACAGAAGTGATGAAATTAAGAATGACAGGCTAGTAATAATTTAAAGATTTAGAAAGCTGTCTGTCTGACAATAAAAATAGCAACGATGATATTAGAATACAAATTGAAAAGGCCAAACAAGTTTTTAATAAAGTCAGAAGTTATAATTAAAATTACAATTAAAAAAAAGTGAAGAATTGCAAAAAACTTTGCTTGGAATGATGTCATATATAAAAAGCTATGCAAAGTAAAAAATAAAATGTGCTTTTAAGATGTGATTTTGTAAAAAAAAATGTTTTTGCTATGTTGAGATGATAGAGAATAAATAAAAATTATACTGTGTATGTTCTTAGAGGTAGAGAAATTATGGAAAATATATTAGAAGAATCACAAAGAATAAGAATTAACAAATTAATAATTAAATGAAGTTTTTATGAAAATATGGTAGAAAGTCTAGGACAGGACAGCTACATTGATGTGCAGAATATCTTTTTAGCAGATAACTAAGGATAAAAGTGATATTCTTATTTTTCTCCTTTTACTTTCTTTGCATTTTTTCATATATTCATATATATTGTTATAATAATTCCCCTAATATACACTTCATTGCAAATTTTTTTTAATGATTTCTTTATTTTCCTGATAGTTTCAATTGTCCTGCAGTCTTCATCAGAGCAATATTAATCTTCTCTACCTTTAAAAAAAAAAGCTGTTATTTTTAAAAGGTAGAGAAGATTAAGATCACTCTGATGAAGACTGCAGGACAGTCGAAACTGTCAGGAAAATAAAGAAATTATTAAAAAAAATTTGGATTAAAGTGTAGAGTTACTATAAGCAATATATATGATAAAAGTGATACTAATTCACTATAAATGATAAATGTTGGAGGGGATTATTATATCAATTTAACATATGAATAGCAATTTTATTTTTATCTGTGAGTCTAGTACTGGTATATGATTTGTGTTTAATGTTTCAAATAAAAATAAATAATCATGTGGTCTGCTATTTAGGCAATTATGTGGGATTTGACCAACAAAATGGCAGGCTGTACAAAATGGTCCCACTTAACGAATCAAATAGATTTTTTTTTTTTTCAATTTGGAGTCAAAACAGGAATCTTTATTTCTTGAGTTATCTCTTATGCAGGACACTGAAATATAGTGATACTGAAGTCAGAAATTATTGGGTTAGGCAAAAAATTAGCAAAATGAAAATTAATCTGATTAAATATGGCAAGAAATGTTTTGAAAGCAATTAAGTATATCACTTCAAAACAAATATTAATGTAATACAATCAAATAAAATTAATCAGATTAAAGTAAGATGGTAAATAAAATAAATATAACAAATAAAATTAAGGACCTATAAATTATATTTAAGGATTTTGATAAACTGTAATCATAATTTAGACAAACAGAAATTAGAGAATTAATGAATCAAACTGCAAAAAGACAAAAATGCAAAAACTTTCTTTTCACTTATCTGGAAAAAAAATCGTTGCTTCTTAAAAATTTACTTTATTTATCAAGAAAAAAAAAAATTATAATAAGTAAATTAAAAGTAGAAGATTTCAGAGTAATCACATTAACAGATAAATTGCCTTATATGGTTTAATATTGTGTTTACAGTGGCAGGTGAAGACAACCATGGATCAAGGCCCCAGTTTTTGTCACTACTGGTTTTTGAACTTTTATGAATTACTGAGCAATCATCCATTTTATTATGTTTAATATATAAATTTATTTAAATGTATTTATATGAAATAAAAATATATATAATTAAAACAATTTTTAAAGAGACAATTCTAAAATACACACACATTTTCAAAAGTTTATTAAAACATGTAACTTACAAGTAATTGAAATCAATAATTAAAGCTTGAGTATAAATAATTCCCTAGAGATGATAAATATACTCTGATTAAAAACAGCTACGTTATAAGCCTTAGTAGAACATTTACTGAAACTAAATTAGTTATGATTCTAAAACTGATGTGAAATAAAATATTTTGATTTGGATACTTTCATTATGCCTCACCCCAATTTTCAAGAGCTATTACATATTTATTTATCAAACTCTAGATTTGGACAGTTTGTCTTCTAATCAAAATTTCAATTAAATTTTGAATTTTCAAAGAATAATTATACACAAACCAATCTGATATTAATATAGCAAAAATGAATTACATAAATTTCTGGAGCAAATAAATTTTACAAACGTATATCTATAATTTCTAAAAATGTCTACAATTTATAGGAAATTTTCTATGTTGGTATTTATCCTACCAGTTAAATGACAAAACAAAAATACTTATGCTTTGTGCCTGAAAAGGTTCTAAACTTGAGCTCAAATAAGTTATAATCATTTAACGTGATAATTTGCCTCTTTTTACAAATAAAAATCTTAAATCAAAATTTTATCCTATGAAAGTTCTATAAAGTTTGTTATATATGTGTAAGCATTTATAAATACAAATTTTGGTGATATATAAATGAAGTCCCTTTGAATAACAAGTTTATTTAAAAAAGTAAGTGGAAGTCTGTACTAACCAATCAACAAGGATTCATTTACATGAATATGTTACAGCTCTCAGAAAAACCTTCAACCTCTAGAGCAGGGGTGTCCAACAAGTCGATCGTGATCCACCGGTTGATTGCAAAGCCAATCTGGCAAGAGCTATCGGGTAACGAGTGAAACATTAAATCAAGATTTTCAATTTTTTTTTTGTTATTTTTGTTTTTGTTCTAATTTTTTTTTTTTCAATTCTAGATAGGTGAAGTACACTAAGTCGTATCATTACTGAAAATAATATTTTTAATCTTGACTTAATGTAGCTAATTTGAATTAATAAATACTGTTAATAATTACTCATGTTGCTTTAATTCTCCTGGGACATGAGTTTTTTTGGCCTGTTCAATGATTATTTTTTACTAGGTAGATATGTAAAAATGGTATGTATTTCACACCTCCCTCCTCTTAGGCTATGTCTATGACAAGTCGATCGCCTATGACAACAAGTCGATCGCAAAACACTTTTAAAATAAAAAGTAGATCTTATGAACACAAAAGTTGGCCACCCCTGCTCTAGAGAACATGTTCGCAAGTAATGAACAAAGGAAGGCCGTAAATAGTTTTACTAGATCAGTGAGAAGATGAAAAATAAAATACTACTTATGGACAAACAGAAGATTCAGATGAAGTTCCTTAGTTGCAGTGGAAGTAATTTACTTAGGATTATAAAATCCTGGTTTTCTAAATTGGAAATTGAGGCACTGGGCCAAATACTTGATGCTCACAAAAAAATTAAATGTTAAAAAGCCAATATAAGAATTGATAATGGAATGGAAAAGTGAACAAGACAAAAACAATAAAATAGGACTATGACTTGTGGAACATAGAAATATATAAGTTCCATCAAATAAATTAAAGAAAATAATAAGTGAAATTGAATAAATAAAGTACAGAAACTAATAAGAAAAAACAAGATTCTGAAAACTTTTGGATATTATGATCATTTTTATTATCGTGTTTCAAAAGATGCAAAAGCGTTAACATAATGACTCGCAGAAGTTGAAGAAAATATATAACAACATGGAACGCAATCATCCATTGGTTAATTAAAATAAATACTATGACCATATGTGGATGGACAATAATGATATTAAGAATTTATTGCATGTATAAAGATCTTCCAAATATTAAAGATAATTTTTTTGAATAATTACATGATTAAATTCTAAAAATCGGAATATCTAGAAAAATTGCATTATTTGGACATTTTCATAAAAGAACAGGCAAAAGAAGAAAAAACAAAACCGTAGGACAATATGAAGATATAATAAAAGATAACAGAATATGAAAGATAAATATATGTGAACAAAACAATTTGAAGGCACAGAATAGTTTGTATTGATATAAAGAAATTTATAAATACACATGGATTCAAAATGCATGAAATCTCAAATTTATAAGAGATAACAATATAGTACAACAGAACACGAATTTCAAAGTACTAGATGTTAAAGTATGTAGAGGGCTATCATGTATTAGTGATCATAATTTTTTTAGAATGATTATAATGTTTTCATCAGAAATAAAATTAGACTTGCAAAGTAATAAACAAGATACAATAATAAAGAAAGATATAACTTAGCTAGTTGTTTTACAAAATGAGAGTATTCGACAATTGCATAGGTTATAACTAGATGAAAGGTTACAATTAAAGAACTACTCTGAATTCACAGAAGAATATAAAAATTTGTATACATACAGCAGATATAGACAAGGAAATTGGTTATAGAGAAGATCACAGTGGCAAGATTAAGAGATAGAAAATGAGACAGCAGATAAAAGACATGTTTCAGAAATATTTAAACACTAAAACAAATAAAGATAAGATTGAATACAAAAAAAAAATCCAAGCAAAGGTATAAAGAAAAATGACAGAAAAAAATAAAAAATATGGGAAAAGAATTGTAAAAAGAGTGATTAAAAGAGAAACATTTAAAGCTGGAGAATGATTAGGAATATCACCAATTACAATGAAAAAATGAAAAGGTATTTTGAAAAATTTTTAACAGAAGATAGGATAGAATTTTGGAAGATGGAGAAAAAACAAAATATATAATCGATAAAATATTTTATAATGTTAAAATATACTTACGGGATAAAGATATGCAAATCATTACAAAACAGAAAGACTGCTGGCTACCAGTATAGAATTTCATTTGAATTAGTTTAAAATAGAAATAAAAAGTTGTTTTAATACTGAACTGCATTGTTCCAAAACCGCATTAATAGTGGTGAGATCATAACGAATGTAAAGTGTCATATATTTCAACAATTTATATATAAAAAAAGTGAAAAAGGCAATTATGAAAAATATAGAGGATAGCAAGTGTTAATTCACTGAAACAAATATATGGGAATATTCTGAAAAATAGAATATGAATATAGAAGTTTGGAAGCAGAGGAACATCCATACTTCAGAGAAGGACAATTGAACACCTGTTTTCTGAGATCCGAGTAATAGGACAAATCAGGAGATACATCTTTTCTATATAGATATTAAAAAGGCGTATGATACTATTCCTCTCAAAATACTGGGGAAAACACTGGAATTAACAAACATAAGTGTGACTCATTAAAGCAGTTAAGAAATTAAATGATAGTATATATCAAAAAGTAAAAATAAAAAATATAATTTCTAATATTATAAAAACAAACCAAATACTTAAACAGGAGTTGCCTCTTACCAACATTACTTAAATTGCAACTAGAACAAGCTGTTAAAATATGGAAAAGGAAATGTAAGAAAATGAGAATTCCTCTATATAATAATAAAATAGTTCATATACTGAGTTTTTCTGATGATCAAATAGTTTGGTCCAGGATTATGATGATGATTTAAGTTATATAGCTAGAAAATTGACATAAAAATAATATAACAAAAACAAATATAACTGTGGTGGAAGATGTCAACAAAATATCAATATTGGAAGTTAGATAATGGATTAGAAAATTTAAGAAATATGAGTGTCTAGGCATGAAGATCACACAAAAGAATAACAAATGAAGCTACAAAAGAAAGTAATAGTATTGACTCAAAAATTCTATAATAATATTAAATGGGATATTGTGTAATCAAGATGTATCAAAAATCAATAAACTATGAATATATGACACAATAATGAAAAGTGTCATCATACGACAGAACTGGTGTTTGGTAATTGAAGAAAAGAATGAAAAGAAAATTGATGTCTACAGAAATAAATTTCTGAAAAATATTTTCAGGGAGACCAAAAAAAGTGCATAAACAAGAGAATTTGAGATAATAAATATTGAATACAATACAGTAAATGACTTTGGAACAAGACAATTGGAATGGTATGGACATGTACAGAGGATGTTTCAGGAAAAATTACCAAAATAAATTATTAAACTGGATACTGCCAGGAAAGAGAAAAAGAGAATGTTCAAAAAAATCTGGAAAAAGGGGATAGATAAAAAAAATTAGAGGCTGAATTTTGCAAGATTTATGAATGGACAAAGAAGTCTGGTGATTGGGAACCTGAAGATATCATATAGCATTATAGACTGATAAGAATAATATGCACTACATATCCATATGCTCAAAGTTACACATACTTTATATTAAAAAATAAGCAAAAGAAAAAAATCTTACCTTAAAAATAAAAACAAAAAGAAAACTCTTTAAAAAAAATCAAGTAGGCATGCTCCAATCTAAAAAGAAAAGCACAATAAATATTTGATACTAACATTACATTTTGATGTTATAAATAATCTCACATTATGATAATAAACTTCTTTAATAAAAACTTTTTTTAAAAATAAATTTACAACTTGTAAATTTTACATATGAATAGACCTTATCTGCTTCAAAATATTAAAACCAATCTAATGATTTTTAACGGATTTTCTCCTAGAGATTGTATCATTATAAACAGGTCTATGTTATTCAATTAAAGATTCTTTAAGTCTTTAAGCTGAACATTAATAATGGTAAATTATCAAATAAATGACTTCACTGGCCAAACATTTCAAACAACATAACTGAAATATATTACAAAACAATCTTAAAATTGTATACAATTCTATTTAAAACTATTTACTCTAATGATCAGATTATCAATTTTTATAACATATTCAATTGTGAGGTGTAAAATGACATACACACAGCCTCACCCAGATCAAAATGCCTGTTTTAGGAAAATAATGGAAAAGATTAAAAATAGAGATCAACTATTGTCATCAAAATTTACTTTAGAAGAGACTTGGAAGCTATACAAATTTCCCAACCACTCAAATATACATGGATAATCACATCAATTGTCAACATTGGACAATATTATATAACTTGAGTCTTTGAAATTTCATTTGTTTGACAATTGTCTCAATCATTTAAAATGTGTGGGTTATTTTTCATTCCTTTAATTATGTTGCTTTATACAAAATGTAACCTTTATTAGACCTAATAAAATTTGTTTTTAAAGTAAAATGGAGTTATTTTTAAAATATAATAACATATTATGTTAAAAATACAAAGGGGTGGTAACACACTATCTTAACATTTTTGTACTTGCATTCACTGTTTTGTTGTTTTGCATCCATCCAAGATTTACTTGTTATCTGATGTTACACAACTTTATAAACAGAAATCTTAGCTGTGAACCAACAGCTCATAGATTTAATATACCTAGAAATTCAAACTGCCCACATACATTAGTTTGCCAATAGAGGAAATAATAGATGTTTCCAAAAAGAAAAGACTCTTGCAATTGTGGTCATGTCAGTATTCTGAGAGAAAATTATATCTCTCCGTCTCCTAAAAAAGTTCATCTAGCTTATTTACCATTATCTTATTACGAAAGAAAGTATATAAAAACTTTAAATTGTCCAGGGACATTATTTGTAATTCAAATTCAAATAAAAATAACTGTTAACATTTAAATTCAATTGAATGATATTATAACCCTTAAAATTCATAAATGTTTAGAAAAGCAGAATGAATGCACGAATGTAATATTAATATTACACAAACTGCAATACGAATTTAAATATCAATTCTATTGTCAATGATAACAAATTTGATAATATAGTTCAAAAACCTGATCTATGGTATAATTTAAATTACACATAAACACACACCAAAAAATAAATTTTAAATAAATCACTATTTTCTCCAAAATAACTTTAAAAAAGAATAAGTCTTGCATTGGTGGTCGAGAGGTCAGCGCAACAGCCTTGCACTTGCAGGCAGTTGCCCGGGTTGCGGGTTCGCGTCCCGGCCGATGCTATGACACTTAAAAAAAAAAAAAGAATGACTTCATTTTAAAAAGTCATATATAATACACCAATTATAAGAATCATTTCATTCGAATTTTGATTGGTAACTTGTAACATTGTAAAATGTTACATAGAGTAAAATTTTATACGATGCAATGTTTCCTCCGGCTAAAATAAAATCTTTCAAAATTCAAAGTTAAAAAAAGTTTTGACACATTAATTTACTTCTTTTATCTTCTTTTATATATATAAAAAGTAGAATTCTCTATATTTTTACTTTCTATCCCATTCGTTTTTTTATATATGATTATGAAATACATATACATTGTATATATATTTGCTCCAAAATAAACTAAATGTTCTTTGCTCTTTTACTTCATTACATAAGTCACTTTTTATAACACAGTTGGAAAAACCTTTAAATGAAAATTATTTTTTTTTAGATATGTACTTGAAAAATTGAAAAATAAAACTTGATTAAAATGTTTGTTTCTACAAATAGTTTGTAATTAGATGAATATTCCACGACAAAATTAAAATTAATCTGACTAACAATAGCCTTTTTTTTTTTTATTACAATTTAAATGTCACAACAGAAGAATGAAATTATTAACGAAGGTTTATGAGTTTTTTCCAATTATTATGCTGCTCTTTTATGGTTGATAAAATATTTTCCATAACAAAACAAAACTAAGACACTGGAAATTCAAACCCATTTTACAATCAGCAAGAAAATATTAAAAATTATATTGAAATGATTTCTTTGTTAAAAATTAAATACGTTTTAAATTTATGCAACAAAGAAAAAAGCAGGTTCAAAAACCAGTGGATGTTTGTTATTATTATTTTGACTAAAAATTAAATTTCTGGTAATTATATATATATTTTTAAAAATGTACTTTTTTTGACTGCAATTCCATACAAAATGATTTCCATTCCACAAAAATTTATAAAAATCTACAGTAATAAATAAAAATTATCTTTACATATATACTGCAGCAAATAAAAGACGATTGGTGATATAAATGACTACCTGAATGCATATGCAAATATATAAGTTTGTGTGGATATATATAGTAGTTACGATATTGTGAATATGTATTATCTAGGGCAAGCAGGTATTTGAAAAAGTTAAAAAAATTTCAGAATCATTTTTTGTTTTTGTTTTTTTTTCATGTGTCATAGCATCGGCCGGGAAGCGAACCACAACGGCTTGTAAAGTGCTGTGCTGACCTCGACCACCAACGTTTGACTTTTTTATTGTTTTTTTTTAAACAGAAAAATCCATTAGTAGATAAAAATCAAAATGCGAAAAAAAAAATCTGTTAATATTCACAATTATTTTATTATTTAATGTACCATTCAACTGATAAGGAAAAGGACACATGTGGCTACACAAAACAAAATTGCAATAAAATGCATCACAATTTAATTAATAAAACATTTATTTCACTTTTCAAATATTTTTATTAAAAATATATAAAATTTTAAAACACTAAGAAATGTCTTTGATAAAACTATAAGAAATTACCCATCAATCACATGCTATTGTAAAAGACAAAACTTCCATGGTCATTCAACTCGCTAATTTCATTTCATCAAAGGCTGTCGTCTTATTATTGATTTCAAGATCATGCTTGAAATTTCTGATCATTATTTTGTTTGGATTCTACTTAAAGCTAAATTTCTGATTTTCAGAGATGTTAATGATTTCAAAAAGAATTTTTTTTTTTGCTTAAGATCAACAATGTTGAAAGCATTTGTTGTGAAAATAATACCAAGAATAAAATTTTGCATTTGCAGTCGTCCATATTCAATCTTCTGGTAAATATGTGCCTATGTTAAAAGACAATATCTTTAAAACACAGTCATAATCTCTAATTGTGTTTAAAACTATTGCTTTTCTGTTTGTTTTCTTGATTGTTTTTATTACAGCATATACTTTAAATATTAAGCTAAAGATTGTAAATTATTTACTATTTATATTTATTTGTAAATTGTATGTCTGACTTTGGATTATTAATTGATTGGTCTAATTAAGCTATGCCAGATTTTGAAAACTGTACATATATAAATTTCTTTTCACAGATGTTAAACAATTATTAACTGATATTCTAATTTTGCCTTAGTCGTTACTGTAAATTAAGTGTATGGTCTTTACTTAAGCACTTAGGATTTTGAAATATTTATACGATTTGCATAGTTTCGTGTATCTAATTTTTTTTGAAATTATCTGAATAGCTTGGTAAGGAGTAGAGGTACAAATAATATTAAAATGAAAGTTCCAGTATATTTTGGCTCGAAATTGGCAGTGTGGAAATATTTTTATGATCACAGTTTTTATTCAAACAGATTTTTCTAAATGTATGTTAACTAAAAGTTTTTCTTTGATGCAGATAAACTTTATAACAATTTGTTTCTTCATGTAAGATTTAAGAAAAGTTTGGTTTTCAAAATGGAAGTTAAACATTTGCAGTTGAAGGTTTATTGTGATGATTTAATTCTTTTGTTTACAGTCCCATTTTTTCAATATAATAGCGACTCACATTGGGTTCACATCTTGATTGCCACTATGAGATCAAGGAATGCTTTTTGTATGGTAACAATTAAGTTAATATCTCATTTTTTGGTCTTTTAATTCTCATATTTTTCAATAAGATAGTAGCTGAATGACAGAAAATTTTAAAAATCTATTTTTAACATGAAATTAACTTTTCGGTAGCCCAAACTGGTCTTCTATTCTTTTCTACTGAGTTTTCATAAAGAAAGATATATTTTACCACCCCCACCCCCATCCATGTGTTTTAATGAATATTTTAAAATATTTAAATACAAGTAAATTATATATACTTTTAGGCTAGATGTAGTTATAGAGGATTTGAACCCAGACTTTTAAATTCCCTTTTGTCATCCACTCCTTATTATACAACCAATACACATGACCATCTTTTTCACATGAATGTGGTCATGTGTATCGGTTGTATAAAATGGAGTAGATGACAGGAGTTAATATACTAAAATATATCAGTAAATATTAATAATAGTAATCAAGTGGTTTGTTGCTTAGGAGGTCATATAAAGTTCAAATGAGCTGCAGATCCGATTCTATTACTGCTTTAAAGCACCCAAGGCAAAACATTTTAATTTAATAGAAAAGACTTAATATATGTAAAACATATGGACAATATATAAAATAAAATTTTAGTTACTGACATTTTTCTATTATTGATGTAAAAAGAAAAATACTAATGTTGTTGAGTAAATAAATAAAACAATGTTAAGAGGATGTAAAAATTACTAAGCAATTTTTTGCCAAACTCTAAAAATCAAACAAAGATAAACTTAATTTAAAGAAATAGGGCATACACTTAAGAAACAACAGATAGATATGACTTTTTCTTGGAAAGATTAGATAGTTAAGCCAAATTCATAGAAAATAAAAATAGTCTTAACTACAAACAAATAAAGTAAACCAAACAAAAAAGATAAAATGAAAACAAAAAACCAACTGAAAGTAACTAATATATAAAATAAAAACTTAAAAATGCTGTAATACACTAAAAAAAATAAATTTACTTCAGTTTTCACAAATAAAAGCATGTGGACGCTCAAATTTAAAAATATACTTAGTTGTATTTTACATAAATATAAATTAGATTCTATGGATTTCAACAAGACCATAAATAGACTTTGATAATTCACAAATCAAATTCCTCAAAAATCATCTGAAAAATATTCTTGCACTTTCTTAATAGCAATCTATGCAGAAAAAAAAGGTCATTTGTTATTTGACTAATAAATTGGCATTGATATTAAAATGGGTATTTGTGCTAAATTTATTTAAATGATTCTTTGAAATTCTGGCTTGTAAATGAGCATCCCATTTTTTTTTTTTTACTTTAATGTGTGAAAGTTGAAGAAAATGTGGGTAAAGACTGGAGAAGGGAATTTGCTATTATCTGAAAGGAGACCTTTGATTTACCATTGAAGCCTTAAAGAAACTGGGCAGGGCAAATGCCTAATCTCCACTCTATACATTTTTATCAATCCAGCTATTACTATATGATTATTCATATAGTATACAAACATGGATGGGCAGCTCATCAATATGCTTCAGTCAACATGGTGAGTTTATTGCTTTTCACCTCTGAGTTTTAAGATCAGGAAACACCATGACCTTTCTTCTCCGGCCCAATAAGTCTTAATTGAAATATCAGTTGAGTTTTATTGAAGCAGGATGAATGTATGTGGATGAACTTTTTTTAATAGATATTTACAATCATGACAGATAAAACTAAATTATGGCCTTTATTGCCAGGAGAATGTAAAGTCACCAACTAAGGAAGAGGTTAGCAGCCAAAGGCAGAGAATGCTAAAAATCCCCGATTGTGAAACCAGGTTGCTATTTGATGAACTTTTATTAAGGTACATATAACTGGCTTTCAAGTGAAGGAAGATCGCAAGAATTGAAAGAAAAACTAACAAATATTAAACAAAACCTTATTGGATTTTGTAATGTTAAAAAAAAAAGTGAAGAGACAATTACTAAGCATTTTAAAATTGTTATAAAAGACCTTAATGCTAGCATTGGTAAATGAATGAGATAAAAATGCTGCAAATTTGATTATGGTGATAGAAATGAGAGAAGACATGACTTGAGTTCAATGAAAAAAAAAAAACTTTATTATGAATTCTTTTCTTTGAAAAAAAATCTAAATAAAAATGGACATGGAAGCATCCAAACCAAAATATAGTTGAATTGGATTATATTTTGATTAACAGCAAATATGTATTTCAAGATTGTATGTTCTTAATAAATTCAACACAGAGAGTAATCATTGATTGGCGAAGTGTAAAATACATATCAATGCAAAATTATTTTTAAAAAAATTATTTTAAAAAACCAGTATTCATAGTTGATATTTCTAATCTTCAGAACATTCTAATAAATTTAAATTAGAATTTATAAATTGTTTTAAAATATTAACAGATTCAAATTTGAACGAAATCCATAAAAAGACAACTGATACACTATTAAGAATTGCAACAAAGATAGCTGGTACAAAAAAGCACCAATTAACCAGTATGGAGAGAGTTTTGCCTTGTTTAGTAAAATTTCTAATGACGCAAGATAATTTATGAAGAAAAGAAGGAATATGAAAATATATAAAAGTGGTTCATTAAAAAAGATTGAATATCTCAAACTTTGTAAAATGGTACGAAAAAGAGTTAGTAATGATATAAGAAAGTATAATTATGAATCAGCAAGGAAACCTACAGAAGAGAATAAAAGTACCAGAAGCGTAAAATAATATCTTGGAATTGGTAAGAAACTTATTTCTGTAATAAATAAAAAAGATGGAATAATTATTAAAAAGAGAGATATCATAAAATATGTGGAAAAATTCTAGAAAGAACTATGTAATAATAAAAACAAGAAAACAAAATATTTCCTACAATTATTGTATGATCTAAATTCCAAGTATTTTAAATGAAGAAGTGAGATATGCAATTAAATCTAAGTTGAAGGGAAAAGCTCTTGTAATGATGGAATTATAATTGATATCTTAAAGCAAGCAGACAAAGAAATAAAAAAATTGTTGATAAAGTTATGTACCATATGTCTAAATGATAAAGATATACCAGATTATTGGAAAAATGCAGTACCAATATTAATATTTAAAAAAGATGATAAAGAAGCTCAGAAATTATAAACTTATCAGTCTTATATCAATTTTTTATTAAGACAGCTTATAACTCAGATACAACAAACTTTAAATTTTAATCAACCAAAATAAAAGCTGGATTTGGAAGTGGTTCTAGCACAATGGATCATATTTAAGTATTGAGAGAAGTTATAGAAAAAAAGCCAATGAATATGAGTTGCCCTTATGTTTGGGATTTGTAGATTATGAAAAGGCATTTGATTCTATAAGTATTTCTTCAGTGATTAATCATCAAGATATAAACCCAGGATATCATCATTATATTCTGAAGAATATTTATCAAAATGCAAAAGCAATGATTACATTACCCAACAGTATTAAGAAGATTAACACTGAGAAAAGTGTATGGTAGGCTGACTCCACATCTCCAAAACTTTTGGCAGCAAGTTTTGCAAGAAGTATTTTGTGGATTAAAATGGGAAGGGAAGGAAGCAAACGTAAATGGAAACTATTTAAGTCATCTATATTTTGTAGATGATATAATTATTTCTGCAAATAATGTTTCAAAGTTTCAGGAAATGTTATAAGAGTTATCATATAAAAGTAATACAATAGGACTAAAGGTAAATGCTAAAAAGACTTAAGTTATGTTGAATGGATTTTCTCAAAAGAAAATTAAGATGAATAATGATAAATTGAAAAAGTTAATACAAATATGTTGGTCAGATTATTAACACAGGTGTGAAATTAATCATAGAATTAAATTTGAATGATGTACTCCATGTAGAAATAAATTAATATTATAAGGAAATATGCATATGTTTAAAAAGGAAGGTTTTTAATAAATGTGTTTTACCACTTCTTACTTATGGAGTTGAAACTTGAACACAAACAGAAAATGAATAAATAGCCTTCATACCACTGAATGACATTTTGGAAAGATGTGTTTAGGTAACAAAAATGCAATATATGGGTAAGAGAACAAACAGGTGTTACTGACATGATTGAAAGAATTAAGAGACTGAAGTGGAGTTGGGCTGGACATATTGCTAGAAGAGATGATAATATATGGACAATTAAAGTCTTAAACTGGAGTCCAAGAGATTGTAAAGACCCAGAAAGAGACCACATGTGAGATGGATATAAAGATGTGTGCTGAAGTGATAAGAAGAAAGGTTAGAGATGACAAAATTGGATTAAATTTGGCAAGACTACCATCCTGCAGTGGACTGACAATATTTGAAAATGATGGTAAATAAAAGTATTGAAACAGTAAGGTCTGCTTTGCAGATCTTCGTTTCACCTTTTCTCACCTACTTCCTACCCTCATACCTTAGTTTGAACCCCAATCTATCGTAGTGTGTCTGTAATACACTTTTATACCGAAAATCCCGCCTAATTTTAAACCATGAGCACAATGCTCGTATTATATGTATAACTTATTCCCAAATAAAATAAAATATTATGAATTATGTATTTGTTCACATAATTTACATTTATTAAAAAGTAAGTTATATAAGTCGTAATTGCGCACACACTATGATATCCATTTTAAAACATATCAAAATTATAAATTGTTAGTTATTTTGTTTGGATCTATTTACAAATATATTACCGTCGTAATATATTTTGATTTAAAATAAAATTCATTTAGTAAATATTAGTTTAGTAGATAGATTCAAATATTACAATTTAAAATAAAATAATTTTCGTTTTATTTGATAAAAATCATCCCAAATATTTCTGTTAAAATAAATGAGGGACAATAGTTTAATTATATAAGTTTATCTAAAAACAGCAGCTGTCCACTTAAGTTTTCTTTAATTAGTAGCAGCAATTTTAATTAAATCTAGTTTGTAATTCGAATGTCGACGGGGAAGTTAACAAAAGAAATTA
Source organism: Epiperipatus broadwayi (assembly GCA_028023455.1). Taxonomy (NCBI): domain Eukaryota; kingdom Metazoa; phylum Onychophora; class Udeonychophora; order Euonychophora; family Peripatidae; genus Epiperipatus; species Epiperipatus broadwayi. The sequence goes on from JAQFVV010006794.1 coordinate 323,281, forward strand.
ATTAATGTTGAATTCCTTTAGACATTTGGATAGATTTAATTACAGCAGATAAGTCCAATAATTTTGTACGCCCCAGGACAAATCTATTGTTAAATTTTACTATAAAAAGGATGTTTTTCTTTTGTTCTCCATTCTAAGCTATTCTAAGCTCTGAAAGGTCTAAGCTTTTAAAGAATTCTGAGTTGTCTAAAAGTTTCTGAGTTGTTCTAAAATTCTAATATAATTTGCTAACCTTGACATGTCCGAGTAGAGGCGTTTAAGATGGCTATGTCCCTTCGGAATAGCCAGCCGCTGCTCCATACCATCAAAATTTATCACACGGATCCCGAAACTGCTGCTGCCGCTGCCAAATATGAACATTCCAGATTTTGCTGCTGAATTATAAAACCTGCCGAACATCTACCTGCAAATGCTTTTCCAGAGGTAACCTAAATTAACCCAAGAGCTCTTGTGATCACTAACTAACATGCTATAGCTATTTAATATTGTTTTCTTATATTTCACCACTTCATTATGTATTTCTTTCATGTATTTAAATATACTCAACATTTTGCTCTATCCTTGGGTTAATATTTTCTATTTATAAAGCTTTCTTTTATTTTATTATGATAATGTGTCAGAATCGTCTTTGACCGAGTGAATTATTCCCTCTATTGAAAATAAGACGCCGCTATTAAGGCATATTTTAAATTTATAATTTTCCAATTTTATTGTCTTGCAAATCACTCGTTCGAGGGCGATTCTTTTCTTTAATGTAATATAATCACATCGTTTAAAATCTACATGCTATTGATTTTAATCTAATATAAGAGTATGTGTGAAGTCAATGATTGAATATGTCCCTTAATGCATGATTGCATATATAAATCTATACTTACTTTTCAAACCCGCAAGCATGCATTTTCTTATTTTAATTACCGTGTTCTATTTTAATTATAAAGTTCATCATTGATGTCGAGAATGTGCGGACCCTTTTAAATGAATTTCAGGGAATTTGATTGGGCATTTCTCTTAATACAAGTAAAACCCATTTAGTATGTTTTTATATACACTAGTCTCGTATTGCTGGTACATGAATTGGTTGTTGAGACCGCTTTGTTTTTATTTTCCAAGGATTCTTTACACGGCAAAGTCCGTTCTTTCGCTCATTGCAAGTTTTCCAGGCAGAGGGTGTTCACAAATGGCACCCCTGGGAATTAAATGCAATCGTTACACAGTCGCTAAGTTTCGGCTGTTTCGTCAAAATACTTTCCTACGGGTTAGCGGCGAGATGCCCTCCGTAATTATTCCGGATCTTCATATTGTTTCATTTTATATTTATTTTACAAAGCATCCGTGACTTAAACGAGTCACACCCTCCAACTTTATAAATTCACTATCAGCAATACTGACCTCCCAATACAAATCTATTATTATTCTCAAATAAATGCTTTGATCCCATTCCCACGTTTGCTTAGTAAGCTTTAGTCCGTTACTATTCTCGAAATCAATAAATATTTTAGAACATTTAATTTCAAATATTGTCTTAAACTTGTCTATTTACTCAAAGCACCTCGCACATATTCCTATCTCGTCAAGCACATTATCGTAATGCTATTAGCCCGAGGAATAGAATATATCACTCTGTTTTAAAATCTTTTTGTCATTACTGAAATATAAATGCCAACAATTCTTTAATATGCGTCCCTGTCTCATATAAGCAGACAGTGGCGTTATATATATATATTTATCTAAATAAATTGTGTGAAATTATTTTAAACTAAATTTTATCTCTTATTTTATTTGATTCCTATCACTGTCTCGGTCTATATATATATATTTTCTGCATTTCTTTTGTAAATCCATAGACATTAATTAGCCACCCAAACTTATCTTAGTATAGAGTCTTTTGTTTCTCCCTGACCACCAGGCACCGGTAAAGGGTTATACTAGTTGTAGCATCAGATGCGTTATCACGCAGGTGGCGCTGTGAAATTTGAACTTTAGATTCGAACTTAGTATATCTAGAAGGCAACCCCTCCTAGAATGTTCAGTTTAGTGTCTGGGGTTTGAATTATGCAGTGTGTTAGCGAGATAGACGATTCTGACCGTTACAGTATTACTGAATTATCAAAATCAATTATCATTAAATCATTCTTTCAAATTACATGGATTGCTATTAGACATTGCTGGCATCAATGTACATATAAAATACAAAAATGTAAATGTTTTACTAATTTTTTGTTTAAAATGCATTGTGAATGCGCACATGTGCAAAGTTCCAACTAGATCAGAAAATTGTGAAGTGGATGAAAACTAAATTACAAAATTTGAACCAGACATATAGACTAAAAAACAGAGTAAGTTAAATAAAAGCATATTTAAGAAAAAGGCTGAAAGTAATATATATATATTCAATGGAGCATAAAAAAAATAAAAGGTTACTATTTACATTATTTTTTATAGTAATAATAATAATAATAATACATCATTTATCACATGATTACCATTGCTTATGCTTGCACATAACTGTTATTAAACAGGCAAATCTCTCTATACAGTAGTACCACTCAGTGCCAGCCAGAACAATCAATGGATGCCAAAAGACTTGTGCACAAAATCCCCATCTAGTTGCCTACTCATCCAAAATCCCCAGACTCCTCGCTGACGAAGTCCACAAGCCAGAAACTAGTCTGGGGATATTGGATGAGTAGGCACTAGATGAGATTTTAAGCACAAGCCTTCTGGAATCCACTGATTACTCTGGCTGGCACTGAGTGGCACTACTGTATGGAGTGTTTTGCCTGTTTAATACATCATTTATTAATACATTATGTAACATTGTATTTTGCATAGTTCAACTTTCTCCTAACTTATGTATTTTATTTTCCCAGATAATTTATGATATATAAACCTTTGATAATAAACTGTAACATATGATTGAAACATTAAAATAAGATGTCTGTATAAAGGGTATATTATTTATATAAAATAAATACAAGTTTTTATAAGAAATGGGAGAAATATTTTTTATATATTTCATCAGCATTATCATTTTCAGATCATTATTAGTTTAATCCATCTCTGATTTCTAGCCTCTCTTCTCCACATTACCCCAGCACACATTCTTATTTCATTTGTCCATCTCACATGTGGTCTCTTTCTGGGTCTTTTACAATCTCTTGGAATCTAGTTTAAGTTTTCAACTGTCCATCTATTATCATTTCCTCTAGCAATAGGTCCAGCCCAATTCCACTTCAGTCTTTTAATTCTTTCAAGGATATCAGTAACACCTGTCTCTTCTCTCATCCATGTATTTCCTTTCCAATCTCTTCTTGTTACTACTAACATATATCTCTCCATACTTGATTCAGTGGTCTGAAGTCTCTGCATTGCTCTTCTATTAAGTGTTCAAATCTCAATTCCATAAGTAAGAACTAGTAACACATTTATAAATGGACAAATCAACTTGGAAAGAAAAAACAGTCAGACTTTTTTTTTAATTAATTAACAAAGAATTTATATTTCATTTTAATAGTATTTTATATTTACAACTTTAAAAAATTCAGGAATTTGATACTATTATATGTATTTCATAAATATATTTTATGCTTTTAGTTTTACAATATATATTTTACGAGATATTATTTTATATAGTGCTATGTTTTTTATGTAATAGTAAATTTAGCGATTAAGCCAATGCAGATAAATTATAAATGATTACTCATTTTTCCAGACATGAGAGATACTATTTTAGAAAGAATGGAATGAATCCATCCATTCTTTCGACCCAAACATTTAAGTATGGGCAAATCTTAATTGTGTGGAAATAAGAGCGTGAAGGTGTTACACGATCATTTTAAATTACATTTGTTATGTTTGAACGATATGTCATTCAATGTTGAAATGTTTGCTTTCAAATGCATGATGTCTACTTAAAAATATTAGATTTTTGATATTATCATACAAATTGTACAGGTTTTTGATTTTCTATGTTATATAATGTTAGATTGCACACAAATTTTTTTTTTCTAATAGAAAATAAATACTTTTTTTTTACTTCTATTCTTATACAAAAATGCACAATAAAAAGGTTAATTAATTTTTTTGTATATAAATAATTTCGTAAATTATGTTAATTTATTTAATATTCACTATCAGTACTCATTTTATATCCAATTTATATTTTATGTAATTTTTGTCATTTCATATCATTTATATATTTACCAGATGGACCTGGGCTTCAAAAAGCTGTGGGTTTTTTTAAAGTGGTTGCTAATTTTTTTTAAAGATTTAATGTAAATTAAACACAAGATTTTAAATGTGAGAATGGCAAAATACAAAAACTGCATGAGCCATCGTTTTTGTAATAATTGGTTTGCTTTAAAACTTTTTCTTTTTTATTATTATTCATTTCTGTATTTAATTATAATTTAAATCACTAAACATCACATATTCACCATTTCTTATGCTTGCTCATAACTGTTATTAAAATGGGCAAAACACTTCGTATAGTAGTGCACTCAGTGTAAGCCAGAAGTTAGAAACTAGACTGGGGATATTGGATAAATAGGCACTAGATAGTAATTTTACGCACAAATCTTCTTGCACCCATTGATTACTCAGGCTCGCACTGAGTGGTATTACTGTGTGGAGAGTTTTGCCTGTTTTAATTATAATTATGAATTTTAAATTTGATTATTATTTGTAATAGAAAGTAAATTTTGTACCGTAGTAATTTACAAATTAGTATATTTCTTTGTTATAATCATTAAATAACTTTTAAGGATAAAAACATAATCTAGTTTGATTGCAAATACATTTTTTAAATAAATTATTGTTTTAAAAATGTATTTTCTAATGAATTTACTTTTATTATTTTCAAATTAGTCATAAAATTGTGATTAAAGCTTAATATATTTATATTAACCAAGCATTGTAAAGACCTGTTGTTTTCTTAAACTGGTTGCTTTAACAAATTTTTTTTAAGATTTAAATATTATATAAATAAATGTAAGAAATGTACACAGCCTGAAAGTCTGTCATTTTTGTAATTTTTTTCCCCTGATTTTGCAATTGCGAAATTTGACAGTGTTTTTGTAAAAGTTTTTTTAATTGGTTGCCTATAGAAGGACATTGTTTTTTTTTTAACTGGTTGCTTTAACAAATTTTTTTAAATATTTAATGTAAATTAATTAAAAGGTTTTAATAGTATGGAAATAAATATGAAAATATATATTTTAATATATAAATAAATGTACAAATAAATATTTTAATACTAACGACTGCAAAAGGAAGATTTAAAAAAATGTATTTTATCATCAACAACAATAACGCAATTAAGACGCACACATGCTTTGCTATCTTCAGAAAATGGACAAGCTAATTAATTTACATATACATTTGCATATATTACCATTAAATAATATCACAACAACTACTACTATTTTGGCTATGATTATGAGAAATAACACCTTGAAAGTGTTTAGCCTGGATTAACTCATTTTGATTGATTGCTATTAACAGTTTCTTCAATCAGCATTTTAAACCATTTGTATATACTCATATAAATAAATGTGAGAAATGTTCTCAGCCTGAAAGGCAGTCATTATCGGCACATGAATCTGACAGCATAAATACAACTCTAAATTTATTGGAGCACCCTCTGAATAAAAACACAATGTCCTGAAAGGACATCATTTTTATAATAATAATATTATTTGCTGGATGTAAATATAGTACTTTAGGCATCTATTTTTTTACCCTCACTACATATTATATTTCAAACATAAATTTAGATACTGTAACCACATTTTCTTTGTGATTTAAGTACTTTACCTATTCAGTTCTTTATTGTAGTTAAAAGCATATGTACTGATTTTTTCCCCGTTTTTTATGAAACTGGATGTAAATATGATACTATAGTATCTATTTTCCCCCTCAATAAAGATCACATTTCAAACATGAATTTATGTACTGTAATTGCATTCTCTTCACGATTTAAATACTATATTTCTGTAATTCAGAGTACATTTACTGATTTTTTTTCAGTGTTTTTTATTAATGGTGGAATTACTTCCTTCGCATAAATGTAATATGCTAATCAAAACTAATTCAAAATATGGTACTTTAGCATCTATCCCCCCCCCCCACTAAACATCTAATTTCAAACATGAATTTATGTAATCACACTATCTGTAAAGCATATGTAGTGTTCTGATGCAATATCTAATTTACTGGAGCACCCTTTGAATAAAAAAAAAATTTTTTCCAATACCGTAATCAGTTTTTTTAGTTTTATTGATAGTTATCATTTATTAATGTAAACGGTTTTTTTTTTTATTAAACATTGCTAATTTATAAAAGTTTGTTAACATTGCAATACATTAAACAGGCAAAACTCTCCTTACAATAGTGCCACCCTGTGCTTGATTACTCTGGTTGACACAGGGTGGCCCTACTGTATGGAGAGTTTTGCCTGTGTAATAACAGTTATGTGCTAGCATAAAAGATGGTGATCAGGTGAATGCAATACATATTGGATATCTACATTTGGAACAGATGTCGATTTATTTATTAACATTGCTAAGTATGTCATTCATCTAAATTATATTAGGGGATTGACAGACCATGAAAGCACGGAATGCCTTAATGCCAAATTATGAATTAGCTTTTGTGGTTGTTTCAGCAGCTGGATAGGAACATTTACTATGAAATATATACTATATCTGTATTAAATGTATTTGTAATTATTTTTTTAATTGGTACTTTAACAATTTTTTTTAAAGATTTAATGTAAATATGTTTTTTATTAAACATTGCTAACTTACAAAAGTTTGTTATCATTGGTAAGTATGTCGTTCTGAACTATATTAAGGGATTGACAGACCGTGAAAGCATGGAGCACCTTAACATTGAATTACAAATCGGTGTTTGTGGATGTTTCTGCAGCTGAAAGGGAACCTTTACCACAAAATATATACTATATCACTATAGTTAAGAGCACTCATGCTGATATTTTTCCCTAGCATTTTTATTTAATGGTGAAATTACTTCCTTTACGTAAATATGGTAATTGTGATGTTATTAAACAAACATTCATTCACTAATCAAACAACAAAGAAAATACAGATTTATATATAAAATGATTTAATAAAAAGTCAGCAAATGTGAAACCATGTCTTTGCTATGTATTTTTAATTATTACAGTCTTAGAAATAGCCAAACTTTAAAAAAAAAAAATTATTTAAGATTTATAAGAGAAAAAAAAAAATTTTAAACTTAATTTAAAATTATAAAAATGTAATGTACAATTCATTAAAAAACTTTCTGATAAATAATAATGTCAGAATCAACATGGAAATTTTTTTCTGTATCCTTGTTCTCCAAGGGTTCCCATGCTGTATTTTGAATTGTAGTAAGTTTACAAATAAGTGGTTTTCTTTTGCTCAATTTTAAAAAATTTACACAATCTTGTCTATGACAGTTTTGGGCCATCTCCATAAAAGCATTTTTGTCACCTTAACTTACATACTTAGCTGGCATAATGTTGGCATCTTTTGTTTCCATCTATATTCCAGTTTCTTTATTAATTACAAAAAGTTGTGAATTAATGCATAATATAGTCCACTTCAATTATCTTTTTGGTCTGCACTTTGTAAATTAGAAAGTGATAATAATTTATAAAAATTGAAGTATTATTATTTCAGAAATTTTTTCAGTTTTAAACACCATATTTATTTCACGGTGCATATGCTTAGAGATATTTCAGAGTGCAAGTTATATAGATTTTATATATATATATATTATTGCTAATAAAAGTAATTATTTATCTAACTGCCTTAAATTTCAAGTAATTAAGATTTTGTTTTTATTTTTTTGTGTGGGTTCACCTTTTGTCAGTTTTTAATGTCAATGTTATGTTTATTTTTCAGATGACTTACAAGGGAAACATGTAGTTGAAACTTTACTCCTCAAAATTGTATATGTTTTAAACATTGGTCACTGTCTTCTTCATCATAAAATTTTCAATATTTGATTTTGTTTAACTCATTCTCTTAAAAATAATTATAATGAAACAAATAAAAATACTTTTTATTGTTGTAACATTACAAAAACTCCAGACATCCAACACCAATATGTTTATTATTATTTTTTTACAAAATTACTAAGATAATTTGTAATTGATCAATGATTTGTCCACTAGTAATTTATTCAAATACCAGACTATTCTTCTATACACCACAATCTTTCAGCATATACTTTCAGTAAACAACTGCAACTGTAGCTACATCCACTCATCATATCAAAAAGAATACATCAATAATTGCCTGATACTATTGAGAAACAATTTCTTTATTTTAAAAAAATAACTATCATGGAAAAGATGTTATTTTTTTAATAGATTAGTAAATATTATTAAGAAAAGATTGATAATAGTATATATTTAAATATATATTTTAAACAAAACGTCTGAATGCAATATGATAACATGTCACTAAAAGAAAAAAAATAGGGAATAATGTGATGTCGTAACAGCAATCTATTTAGTAAAACATCCAAGAAAAATGTAACACCATATCTTCAATCCATTTATGAAGACACCCGAGGTAAATTTATGCCAAAACATGAATCCACTCAAAAAAAATCAGGAAATAATATATTAAAACAACAATGCATTAAATAAAATATCTGGGGGAAATGTGACACCAAAGTCTCAAATCACTTAGAAAAACATCTGGGAGAATGTAATGCCATAGTGTCACCCACTTAAAAAAATAAATCATTTATCCAAATTTTAATTAGGATCACTGCTATCTCCACAGATTGCTATACCATAATTCTTTGCAATGATCATATTAGTTGGTAGTTACTATATTATTTCTTTTACATATATGATTAAAAGTCTTTTCCACAGTCCACTTTATTAGTAGTATGCATCTATATGTGAAACTGATTATCTCCTTTGGAAACCAGATTTGCATTTATTTAAATAACACAAATGATGTCACAAAATGAAGCAATTATACCATTCATATTAATTCTATTAGAAGAAATAAAACAATTATATTGTGTTAGTTATTATGGATCACTTCAATCTCCAGGCAGATGTTCTATAAAAAAAGTCTGCCTATAAAATTATTTCCATTAAACATTGAGGATATATCAAAATCAAAAATTCAGACGTCTGCAAAGTAAGATTAATTCTAATATAAGATTCATTATTTTTCTAACAATACTTGTTTTCTAAGTTCGTGTCTTCACATGAATAATTAATTTATTAATACTAAAAAAGATAGCCATTGTAATTGTAAAGAAAACCTAGAAAATCAAATTACTTTTTATTTAAAATATTTCAAACTCACCACTCGAATAATCTAAAGATATTCAATGTTTATAAATCTCCTAATACAAAGTGGATTTATTTTCTCTTCCAGATCTTCCTACACCTTCTATTGTCGATTATAAGTGATTTCAATTTCCATAATAGCTTTTGTGATAGTACAACTAAAAACTAATAATAAGACATATTTTTAATTTTTAGAATGAAGAGCTTTATATACAGGCATATGCTTTACAATGCCATAAATGTTCCACTTTCACAGATAGAAACTGAACAAATCCTGATCGATAATTTGTTTCAACAAAAAGTACTTTGACTGCTGATGTGCTAAACTGAATTCTTTACCTCATAGTCAACATAAACTATTTCTTATCAGTTTTAGAATTCAACATCAATAGTTGAAAGTCATCCAATCTCAAGATGGAATTTAGTAAAAGTTGACTGGAATCAATATACTGGATAACTTAAAATGGCATTTTAAGAACCTTATCAATCTTTAGTAAAATTTTCATAACAAAAAAAAAAACACTACAAAACTTCCCAAGATTTCTGCCCTTACCTATACTGAGCAATTCACTCCAAAAAGAAACAAAACAAACAACATTTATTTTAATCAAATATATATATATCTATTGAGGAATAGGAAATTTCTAACAAACCTAAAATCTCCTGATACAAAAAAAGATTTTAAAAAAATTGTAAAAGATTAATTTGAAACATTTCTGAAAGAACTATCAACCACAATCAAAAATACTGCCAATTTGAGAATTGATAGAAACGAAAAAAGAATCATTACAGAAGAATTTTGTTTCTCTCTTTTATAATTTTTAGGCCAGTGCACGTAGATGAACTTTTCTCTGTGGACTATTGTGAACAAGGGAAAATCCTAGAAGCACATAAGGTTTTTTCAAAGATTCTAAAAAAAAAACATAACAATCCAAAACCAAAGTATTGTTGTCTAAACTATTCATCAATTTCATCCATAAAAAGATAATCCCAAACATTTGGTCTAAAAGCAAATTTAGTAAATCTTCGCTTTCTATTTATTTTATTAACATGTATCAACTTCAGATGTTTTAAATATCATGATGTTATTATTCACTCTAAGAAATGGCAGTATAGCCATGCTATAATTTTCTTTTTTCTCTTAAGAATTAAGAAATTCCCCCTGTTTATGTAAAATATTAAATTTCATTATAAGTAATGTACAGGCAAATACTGATGTTTTAGAATAAGCACCGGTCGTGTGCTTTTTTTAATAACTTTTAAAATTTTAAAGCAGCAACATCTGAACCTACTATAAATTGGGAAAAACTGCTCCCTTTAAAATAATAATTTCCTGATTACACCAGGGGGCGAGAGGGGGGGTAAAATTTGAATAAAACTGATTAAATATAGATCAAAGTCTAAATATATAAATTTGAAACCAATTTTAATTGTTGAAATATTCAAACTGCATTTACTAAAAATAATCAATAATAAAAAAATAACATTTTGATAATATTTTTAATACACGCTGTAGAATTGAGATATTTTGCATAATAAAACTGTCTTTAACAATTAGTTCAATGAATAGAGAATAACTTACTATATATGCATAAAATTATAGGAATACTTCCCATTAGAAAAAAATTGATTTAATATACAATGCTTTTTATTTGTTAAAAAGGTAAATATAGGGATTTGAACCCAGACTTTCAAGCACTCACCAACTATCTACACTATCTCATATAAGTGATACACATGACCACACACATGTAGAAAAGATACATAATCACCAATATATGTATTTCATGCTAAACCAGCAATCATCAGTTGGTCCAGATTATCATCTCCAACACATATATATAATCAGTGCTCAGTTTATATTAAGATAGCAAATCCTCACACTTTAATGGACAGGCTTCAATCTACTCAAACCTCCAACTCTTCAGCTATTTATATCATTGAAAATCTGATGATGGAAAGCTCAAATCCCATGCTGATGCCAACATTATCACCACGCCCATGTTGATCTGAAGTCACTCTGACCCCTTATGTATAGGACCGTATCCATTTAAATACCTAGAATAGGGATAGGCAGGATACAAGCTTGATGTGTAATTATTTGAAAACCAGGCACTCTTCACATACCTGGAGCTTAAAAAGTGCATATTTCCATTTAAATACATAATTCTAACATTACATTAAACAGTCAGTGTTTAATATATTAACTGGTATTTCAATGTTTATTTAGAAGCCTTGAATTTAATTTAATACATATGAAATTTAATTGAAAATAACCAAAATCCTCCAGGAACTATGTATAAAGTAACATTCATAAGTCAACAATGCAAAGCTACCACAATACCATCTATTCTTAGAACTCTGATGGTTTTAAGCATTCATTTATGGACATTGGATAGCAGAGTGTGAAATTTATATATTGGCTTGATTTATGTACAGTACAAATTATTCTGAAATTATAATTGAATATTTAGAGGATAAAAATAGGGTCTTAATTCTAACAATCTCTTAACATTAAACGAAACATCATTTAGAACGTGTAAATTTTAAAATGCATAACTTATTAAACATATATGAAATTATACATTTCTAAATGTAAATTTGATATATATGTATTTTTCTTTAGATATGAGCTTATTAAAATTTCCTTTTCTAAAATATGTTAAAAAAATTAATTCAACATTCTCTTATGTAGGAACATTTATAGTAGTATCAAACACATCTCAAAAGAATATTACAGCATATCCAAAACTTGATTGATATTAAGTAGGAACATCTATAACAGTACAATGCAGGTCTTGAGTATTACAACACATCTATTCAAGACTGAAACATCCTCTTATTAAAACAGGCAAAACTTTCCATGTAGTATAACAGTTATAAGCAAGCATAAGAAATGGTGATCATATGATGTTTATTGACATCCTCTTATGTTGAAATATTTATACCAGTACAATACAGATCTCAACACAATATCTATTCAAGATTGATTGATCTCTCGACACATACCCAGTACCTAATAAATACTTAATAGCAATGAAAATAATTAGTTTTGAAACAGTTTTCTTGTTTTTAAAAAACTAGGGTTGTTCTTTTTCAAGTTATTTATTGATATATAGAGAAAAAAATTAATAAGTTTGTATTTAAATTTTTTATTTTAGGGTGTATCTCAAAGATTTATATAAAAGTGACTAACACCCACAGACATAAACTTAAAAACAGCTAAATTTTTCATCCGCCTATATTTTTGTTTAAGGAAACAAATCAAAAAAACTGACATATTTTCCAAATAGATATATAAATATTAAATATCCATTTTTTTTCAATATTTTATGAATTTATTATAAAAATGTCAAAATATATATATATAGATAAAAACACAGTAGCTATATATTTTAACAAATTAAAATTTTAAATATTCGGTAAGAATTTTAAAAAAAAATCATATGTAAACTTGTGAAGAGAACTCATAATGGAAAAGCATGACATAATTGTAAAATAAACAAAATGTAAAGAAAAAAAACTTTTTTTAAATACAGTAATGCTTTTATGTAAATAGCAAGACTAAAAAGTACAAAATAACAAAGTAATCAGCCTCTTGGTTAATTTGTCATTCTTGGAAAATATCAGCTCTTAAAAATCTAGATTTGTTATAAAAAACAATTGGAAATTGAAGTAATAAAATGATTATATTCCTGCAATTTCCAATAGTTTTATAACAAGATCTAGATTATTAAGATCTCTGATATTTTTCAAGAATGGCAAATTAACCAAGAAGGGGATTACTTGGTACTTTTTAGTCTATTATTTAAATAAAAGCATTGTGGTCGAGAGGTCAGCGCGACTGCCTTGCACTTGCATGCAGTTGCCCGGATTGCGGGTTCGCGTCCCGGCCGATGCTATGACACTTAAAAAAAAAAAATAGGTTTTTTTACATATTACTTTTTAATTATACTTACATATTATTTTAAAAAATAGTTAAAACTACAAAAAATATAATTTAATAATAAGATGTGAAAATTTAAAAATACGCCCTCTAACAAACATGGAATTATCTACTATATAAAAATATTTATGTATTGGCTTTTTAATTAATTCTCTAACAGAAACAACAAAATGAGTATATATTTTTTTAAAAATAGCAATCGCGTAGATGAATTTCACAAAATGAAATGGGAAAATATGGAGGGGGGGGGGAGTTGAAAAACTCTTAATAATTTAAAATGTGCTTATTTTTAGTACAGTTAATTGTGTTAGTAGAAATTTTCAAATAGAAAGCAAAATAAAACAAAAAAATGTTTAGAAAAGAGTCAGAGATTGAAGTTGTCATTCTAATAACAAAAGACTCAAATCTCGATTTAAACATTTTTAGTAATGATTTCTATTTTGACAAGCAAATTAAAGAAACAAACAATTACCTTTTAAATTTCCAAACTTCAGCAATCAAAACATCACATCAATTCTGAAATAAAAAAACAAAATGTCATTGTATTTTACATTATACATCTGGTCAAATAATAAGTAAAAATAATAAACAAATTTTATATATATATAAAAACATTCTTATTTATATCAATTATATTACTAATATGTTTTTTTTTCTTGACATATCTGATAAATAACCACAGAACATGGATGATGAGTGTGCGTTGTGAAATGATAAGCGCAGACAGGCTAATTTAATAAACAATACAACTATCGATTGCATATTATGATAGTCAAAAGAATAAAAATTCTGTTTTAATAAATTAGCTTAAGCTATGATTTATACTACTAACACCAGTAGCACTTTGGTAATAATGCTCTTGTTCTTTAGTGATAATACCTTATTTTTTGATCAGTTTTGAATATTTAAATAGCAATTATGTTAGAATATTAAATAAATGTATTGGGCTGTTAAGCATAATTATGTGTAGAAAACTAGTTATAGCTTTCATTATATATTTTTGTTACTGCTGTTTTGTTTTTTTATTAACTTTCCTACCTGTACATTTCTTTCATGAGTATGATTAATTCTTGGTTGGTTTTTTCCAAGGAGTTTGAAATAATCCACTACCAACCCAACATTGGTAATAAATAAATAGATTAGAAAAAAACACTATAGATATGAAGAGATATGAACCCTCCCTGTGAAGATTGTTTTGGATAGGATACAAGTACTTACAACAACCCTTTGTATACTTATTAATAGAATACTGAAGTTTCAGATTGTCAGTGAGTTGTCCTGACATTCATGAGTTGTAGTTTAAATCGAGAATAAAGATTGAACATTCTCTTCAGGAAGTTAGGAATTTCCAAAACAAATTCAAAATTTTTCATGTAGCAAACTTATATTTAAACAAGTTACCATTCAATACTTTTTGATGATAGGGTACATGCTGTAAGTATATAGTTACTTGCTCAAGAAGTCATGTAATGTTCACTCAACAGAAGTAACAGAATAGAGCTCTTTGATCCAGGAATTTTTATAAGCTCTCAAATCTGTCACCCTACCATTATATTAAACATTGATATCAGCTAGAATGCGGACATGTGAAAAATAATGTGCTTTCCATTAAAAAAAAAAGACAGAAAATATAAAGCAATTTTTACTGTTGGTAAGAAATCTACGATGTATTAAACATATTAATCTTATTACAATTGAATAATAACTGTTTTTCCTACTAGACAATCTATTTAAAGATGACTGCAATCGAAGTTTGGATTTTAACCAATCAAAAGAACAAACTGCATTTAAAAGTGGTTTTAGCACAATGGATCATATCCAAGTATTGAAAGAAATTATAGAAAGCATTAATGAGTATGTCTTGCTTTATGCTTTGGATTTGTAGACTATGAAAAGGTATTTGATTATTCCATAGTGATTAAGGCTTTGTTATATTCTGAGAAATATTTGTCAGAATATAGTAATGATTACATTACATGGTGATACTAAGATTAATATTGAGAAAGGTATACAGCAGGGTGACTCCATATCTCCAAAACTTTTTACAACAGTTTTACAATAAATATTTTGTAGATTAAAATGGGAAGCTACGTCATCTAGATTTTGCAGATGATGTGATCCATTTTTGCAAATAATGTTTTAAAATTTCAAAAAATGTTGCAAAAGTTATCAGATAAAAGTAAAAACGTAGGATTAAAAATAAATACTCAAAAAAAGAAAATAAAGATCGATAATGATGAATTAGAAAAATTAACAATTACAAATATCTTGGTCAGATTATTAATATAAATGAAAATATACTTATGAAATTAATTATAAAATTAAACTTGAATGGAATGCTTTTGGAAGAAATACTTCTTAATCATAGAAGAAAATATGCCTATATTTGAAAAAGGAGGTTCTTTAAATGATGTTTTACCAATTTTTACTTATGGGATATTAAACTTGAATATTTACCAGAAGAGCAATTCTCAGATACCTCAGACTACTCATTGAAATATAGACAAATGCATGTTAGTAGTATCAAGAAAAGATCAAAAATGAAATACATGGATGAGAGAATAAACAGATATCACCTGCATGATTGAAAGAATAAAAAAAAAACTGAAATAAAGCTGGGCTGGACATATTTCTAGAATGGATAGTGATAGCTGGGCAACTGAATTCTTAAACTGGATTCCAAGAGATTGTAAAAGACCTACAAAGAGGTCATATATAAGATGAATTGATAAGATAAAGACTTTCTGGTCTTACAGAATTAAGAGGCTAGGAATCAGAGAAACTGGTTTACCCATGGAGAACTTCATCCTGCAGCGGACTGATAACAGTTGAAAACATTGATTATAATGAGGAATAACTTGACATCTAAAAAGTTTTCAATGATCATATTTTTTTAATAGTAAGCTTAAATGATTAACATATATGTTTTAGTCATTGCCATACATACTCAAGTTCAAACAAAGTATATAAAATGTAATCAAAAGCTAGTGCCAGCAAAAATTCAGTATCTGATACTGAATTTAAACCTACAGATTTATTTTAAAAGTAATGTGTAGAAAGTCATAGGAAATAGTTTTGCGGCTCCCAGAATCATAATTTCAGTTTAAAACCAAAGCCATCATCAGCCACAGTGCACATAGGTAACAGATTATCATATGTAAAATACTTAAAATAAACCATCAGAATATTAGGAATGCAACATTCAGGTTTCCATAGTGTTGCCTTGACAACAAAGTACTAATATTCTATTGGTTTATTTCAAGCATTGGCTGAAATGATGTGACTTATACTTATTCTTGCATGGAAGTAACTGAACAAACATTTACTGAAAGTATTTTAATATTAAGAATGAAAGTAAAAATAATTTTATTACCAATAACATTATCTTCATCATTAATTTTAATACTAATATATAATGACTGTTCAATAAGATAGTTATGCTGTAATATGAGATTATAGAGATTAATCATATGGAAATAAAATAGCACTTTGTTTTAAAGGTGCAACTCAAGTTTAGCTTGCTATGATTTAGATTCCTACTCAAAAATCAAAATCCTAAAAAAATCATGACATTGTTTGTATAATTTGGTACACACCATTTGTATTTAGGATAAAAATAATAGTATTATTCACATTTTAATTGCTGCAGCTCAGATGTTCAAAATTGATAGTAGCTTTACAATTACTTATATAAGATATATCTGATAAAAAATAAATTGGAATTTCATTAAAACTGAGTGACAGATAATTTTAATTTTTTACTCAAAATAATTATAGCGATATCAAAAAATATAATGGAAATCAAAGAAATTAAACACATTTCAATTCTCATTTAAAGTCTGTGTATAAAATAAACATTTAAATTCATGTACTTAACTTAATATTAGAAGTAAAAATCACTTGTAGTCAAATAATTTATTCAAAATGTAATAATTCAATATATAAATACAAGTAGAAAACATAATGGATAAAATTAATCATAGAATTAAACTTGGTTGGAGTGCTTTTGGTAGAAATAACTTGATACTAAAAGGAAATATGCCTATGTGTTTGAAAAGGAAGGTTTTTAATAAATGTGTTTTCCCAATTCTTACTTATGGATCTGAGACTTGGACACTTAATAGAAGAGCAATACAGAGACTTCAAACCACTCAAAGAAGTATGGAGAGATGCATGTTGGGAGTAACAAGAAGAGATCGAAAACGCAATATATGGGTAAGAGAACAAACAGGTGTTACTGATCTTGGAAAAAATTAAAAGACTGAAGTGGAGTTGGGCTTGGACATATTGCTAGAAGAGATGATAATAGATGGACAATTAAAATTTTAAACTGGATTCCAAGAGATTATAAAAGACCCAGAAAGAGACCGCATGTGAGATGGATGGATGAAATAAGAAAGTGTGCAGGGGTGATGTGGAGAAGAGAAACTAAAGATCAGAAAAGATGGATTGAACTTGGAGAGACCTTCATCCTGCAGTGGATTGATAATCGTTGATGATGATGATGATATATAATGTCTACAACTATTGTTTAAATCAAGGTGTGGGGACTCTTTTTTCTGCCAAGAACCATTGAGATATTTATAATATCAGTCACAGGCCATACAAAATTATCGGCTTAAAAATTAGCCTGCTAAATTTAATCAAAAATGTAATTAATTTACCTCTAATCATTAGGAGTGGACAATCTTTTCAATTGGAATAGCAATTTCAATTTTTCCTTTTTAAATGAAGACCATAATTTTTTTGTGAATTAAAAATAAAATAACATCATTATTATTAATGACTGTTTTATATTCAATGACAATTTTTTTTAATTCCCTTGTATCTGTTTTTCTCAAATTTCTTATTTATCTTCTGGGTAGATTAATTAATTCTACAGCAGTGAGGATACAATCTTTTAAAAAATAGAATTTTCTGACTTGATGAGGCTTTTTTTCATGTTTTCTATTTCAATATTTTCTGACTTGATGAGGCTTTTTTTTCATGTTTTCTATTTCAATATTTCTTCCCCAAAATTCTTGTTGTAATCAGAATGTTTTGATAAATAGTGCTTTCTAATATTGCATTCTTTATTAACTAAAATACCTTCCAGACATATCAAGCACATTATTATTTCTATCTATAAAAAAAGGCAATGATCCATTTTTTTTAAATGTGGGATTTTGTGTCAATTTTTCTTATCCCACTTGGAATAGCTATCCTAATAATAAAAAAAGTTAACACAAAATAATAATAATAAAATATAATAAAATTTGAGTTTTATTTTGTTAGTATACATTCCTCTGTAAAAATCACTAATAAAAACAAACAAAATGTCAACAGCTTCATAGATTAATGCAAAAATGATGATAAAAGCAAACAAAATGCCCTCAGATTAAATCTGTAATCAGATATACCACACAATATACATATTTTTTTGAAATATTGTGCTTCTAATAGAAACAATTGGAACTATTATAAAGATTGGAGAGAGAAAATGAATATTTTATTTTACCTAATTCTTTTTAATTCAGTATTTGCTCTATGCATGTTTAAATAGAAATTTATACAGAGTCATTTTATATAGGTTTTTAAAAATGTCCAAGAGCTAGATTAAGAGCTTTTGAGGGCTGAATTGGCCCCATAGGCCTAAGGTTCCACACCCCTGGTTTAAATAATAACTGGTACAGTAGTAATTGATATACACTTCCCTTAGCATTTGATAATAAGATTAATAAAAGAGTACATAAAAATTAATATTTAGATTGATTAAGATTCACTCCTCTGGTTAAAGCTATTCATGACAATCTTTTTATACCAAAAAAAAACTTGAGAAAAGATGCTAAATGGAATGTATATCATTTCATACAAAAGCAATTACGTTTAAATCTACCTTTTGTATATAAAATCATAACTGAAAGGAACATAAAAGCAAAAGACACAGTTGGCTAAAAATCCCAGATGTAAATCTGTTAAATAAAAGATTATTCCTACCTGCTACTCTCATAAAACATAGTAAACACTGCTGTTAAAAATGTCACAGAAACAGAGCATCTGTAGTAAAAAATATAGTATTGTAAAAAAGTTTTAATAATTATTTATTTAACAATAAACGTGCTTTGATCCAATTAAATATGATAAAGAAAAAAGAGTGAAGTTGCACTTTACGAGATGCTGAATTATTTAACACATAAAAATTGTAAATAATTTGATAGCTTTTATTAAAATATATAAATGTAACTTACAAAGTTTTTTTTATTTTAATTTCTTTAAATTAAATGTTCTAGAGTCTTTATATAGATAAGAAACGTTTTTATACAATACATTAGATTATGGGTGAAAATTGGGAAAAGCTTAAAATATTTTAATCTTGCAGCATTTTTTTCGTCTTTTGAAAAACAAAATGTGAACGCATTGTCTTGCATTGGTGGTCGAGAGGTCAGCGCGACTGCCTTGCACTTGCAGGCAGTTGCCCGGGTTGCGGGTTCGCGTCCCGGCCGATGCTATGACACTTTAAAAAAAAAAAAAGTGAACGCATTAATAATAAATGTTATTATTGCATTCTTTCGACTTTTCTTTTCTTTTGGCAATAAATAATCTGCTTTCAGAAATAGAACTTAGAAATAAATAGCTATACCTGAAGAAATTTGCAAAAAATCATGTGACAATTTTATGTAATACATTAACTCAAGGAATTTTAAATCCTATATATGTGTAGTTGGTGCCATTCTTTTCCAATTTTATCCAACTTTATTGTGATACTGTTGAAAGTTAACAAACACCATATATATATTGCATAAAAAGAAGTGTCAAGCATTACTGGTCGAGAGGTCAGCGATGGCTGCTTTACAAGCAGTTGTCCCGGGTTAGCGGGTTCGCTTCCCGGCTGATGCTATGACACATGAAAAAAAAAAGTGTTAGAAATATTTTTTCCATAAAGCTCTATTGAAAG
This sequence comes from Epiperipatus broadwayi, assembly GCA_028023455.1. Taxonomy (NCBI): domain Eukaryota; kingdom Metazoa; phylum Onychophora; class Udeonychophora; order Euonychophora; family Peripatidae; genus Epiperipatus; species Epiperipatus broadwayi. The sequence goes on from JAQFVV010006794.1 coordinate 343,489, forward strand.
GATGTGGGTAAGTAGAATGAGTCCCAGAGAGTTGGGTACCAAAGGTGACATGGAAGCCATGCTCTCCCCTAGTGATAGTTTTAAATGTTAAATAAAACAATATATATCAAGTTTAATTTATGTGTCCTATCAATTTTAAAATAAAAATATTTAGTATTAAATAAATTTTTTAAAAATTTATTTATTTTCAACATATATAGTCAATAAATATATAAAAGAATATTAAGTATAACCACTTAAAATTCTCATCAATATAATCATTATCAATTACTATTTCTTACTCTCCCCTTAAACAGCTGTTTCATATCAAATTCTCAAACTTTCAGTTATTAAAACAATAATTTTGTAATAAAGAAAACTCTTTAGTAATATAAATTACATACAAATCTAAACTATCAGATTACTATCATAACTTACAATATAAAAAAACTATTAAAACAACAAAAATTATCTATTATGTGTCAAAAAACAAAAAAATCTTACTACAAATTTTAAACAATATTTCAATTTTGATTTTATATGAAAAATTAATTTCTTTGTTCATTTTTGGTTAATTTAAAAACTACCTTTTATTTCTGATTATATATATCATCATCATCATCATCATTATC